>PVIJ01000103.1:0-124778 GCA_004024925.1 Scalopus aquaticus
TAGAAGAGTTCCTTTTTCTCCACATCCTTTCCCGCATTTGTTGTTGCTTGTATTTTTAATGTGTGCCATCCTCTCAGGTGTGAGGTGGTATCTCATAGTGGTTTTGATTTGCATTTCCTTGATTATAAGTGATGTTGAGCATTTTTTCATGTATCTGTTGGCCATTTGCTTTTCTTCTTTGGAGAAGTGCCTTTTGAGCATTTTTTAAGGAAAAGACATTTGCACAGACACAAAAAAGGCAAAGGCTGCATTTTAAAAGGGCAAGTTTATTAGGAAAAAGATACATAGATGTAGGTGGGCAGTCTTAGGGCAAGGTCTGTGTTTTGCCAGAGCAAGGAATGCATTTATATATTGCTCTTTGATGAAATTACTCTGTGGAATTTTTTGCTTTGGGGTATGGTTGATTTCGTTTTTCTTAAAAGATAACCCTCTCTGTCCCCAACTAAGATTCCTGGAAACTTCCACAACGAGTTTAATGACTTGTTAATCATCTGGTTTTTGACCTTGTGAAAACTTCCAACCTCAATTTTCTACTTTAAGCTTCCATCAGTATGATTGACAAATGAAAGTGTAAGGTCGTCAAACATATATTGTGGTGATTTGATGTATATATACATCATGTGCCAGCGAGTACACCTAGAATAGTATGGAACTAACTTTGATAGTATTTGCCTCTGCCACATGTCCTACTTTATCTCTAGGGGACAGCTCAGCAGGCACCCACAGTCTATCAGAATAGAAAATAACGCCATTGAACACAAAATACAGAAATACCCATTTTTAAAGAAAATTTAAATAATTTCATTCTATGAGTGACATCAATGTCACATTAGTTGTGTATGTTACAAATATATTCCGTATTCATTTATCATTACCTTAGCTTATGGAATACTTTTTTACCAATTCATCAAATCTACTAAATTTTTCTCCATTTTGCCTTTTTATATTGAAACTCTGTTTATAAGTCTTTTTCTTTACCATAAAATTGTAGCAATACATGCTTATATTTTCTTCTAGTACCTTTCTTAACCATCATATTTTAGATTTATTTTTACCAGGTATTGTATAAAGCAGAAATCTTCATTCTCTACCACCTCCTCCTCAGTTCATTGAATGAAATATATCTGAGAAAATGGAGTGGTAAGAATGAATGTGAGGCTGTTTTTACTCAGGTATATAAATTGGTAGCATAAATAAAAGCCAAGTCTGAAAGATCCTTCAAATATAAAAGCTGGGTGTCCCGTTGGTTGCATAAAACATCCTATTTTCCAATTTCTTCTACAGAAATATAAAGACTCATATTTTGTGCCCCATATGAGCTAGTTCTTTCTACTTTGGTGAATTTGAATTTTAGGTGGAGAGACACACACCGATGCATATATAGATGTGGATAAAGAAATAAATAATGAAGATGCAAGCAGAAGAAACATTTTTCCTCTGGGTTTACCTGGAATAGTGTGTGTGTGTGTGTGTGTGTGTGTCTCTGTGTGTGTGTGTGTGTGTGTGTGTGTGAGAGAGAGAGAGAGAGAGAGAGAGAGAGAGAAAGAGAGAGATGCATGTGTATGTCTTGTCAGCCTATCTGCATCGAATACAAGGTATTGATATTACTCATGCTAACTGAAATAATTGTCATTGTAAGGAGAATTAAAGTTTAATAACAGGAGCCTCCCTGGTGGTGCAAGAGGTTAAGTCTCAGTGCTATGTAGCTATCCAGAGCCACTGCAGCACAAGTTTGATCCCCAGCCAGGGAGCTTCCCACATGGCACAGCAGACCTCTCCTGTCTCGCCCGCTGCTCCCCTCAGCTGTGGATTTCAGCCAATCTGCCTGTTCTGTTCCCCATTCTGTCTCTGGTGACTCCTTTCACCCCACACACACCTCTGGCCTACACCCCAGCTCTTTTATGCATAAATAAATAAATCTTTTATTTATTTTTATTTTTTTTCAAAGATTAATTTTATTTTTGCTTACAAGCTAGGGAACAGGCCAGAGGTGTGAGGTGGTGAAAGGGTTCACCAGAGACAGAGTGAGGTGTAGAACAGGCAGACAGATCAAAATACACTGCTGAGGGGAGCAGTGGGTGAGGAAGGAGAGGCCTGCCTTGCCATGTGGGATTCTCCCCAGCCAGGCATCGAAATTGTGCTGCAGCCACCGATAGCGCCACAGTGTTACACTAACCCGTTGCACCACTAGGGAGGTCCAATAAATAAATAATAATAAATAATAAAGTTTAATAATAGAGAAATTTATTAAGGAGGTTATTTAAAGTCAATCTAAGGATGGTGAGCGGTAAACACTAGATTCCTCTGGATGAATGGTGCCTGCCCTCAGATTTTTGTCCTCTGTTTATATGTGTAAGTTACATACACAGAACTTACTCATAATTATTGTTATTAAGAAAAGAAGGACGACTTCTAGCTAATTTCTAAAATTTTGTTAGCTAATGGAGATTAGTTTCTAATAAACTTAGTTGTGGATAAAGAAGAAAGTTTTCATGACTTTAAAGTTAATCCTTGATCTTACAGAGCTGTCTGTGCTTGGGAAGATGCAAGGACCAAAAGTCTATTTGAATGTCTATTCTAAAAGTCCCATTGATTCAGGGTGTGGCCAGGTCTTTATTTCATGCATCTTCTTCCTGCAATTCTCAAACTTGACAGGGACTCGGTCTGTGGACTTTTCAGAGGTTCTTTGTTTTTTGCCACAGGGTTTGGCATCAGCCATCTGGAAGTATTTTTCTGTTGATTCCAACCTCTTAAGATGGCCCAGTCAGGGTGGAGTTAGACATTTTCCAACAAGGCAAAATAGAGAATTTTCTTTTCTAGGTCCACACTCAGTTTGGATGCATAAACCTCAATGCCAGACATTTTGTGTTCTTACTAGAACACGTTATCTCTGAACAAGTGAAACAATATATATATATGTATAATATATATATATATATATATATATATTTCTAAGTTTAGTATTTGAGAAATAAGTAAGTACATATTTTTAAAGCTTCACTAAATATGTCACCCCAAAAACATATTCCTTGTCTTAGTTACTAGATTTTTTTCTTCTAAAAAAAAGTAGTAATGCTCTTACCTATAACTCCCAACGATAAACACAGCAATGCTAACTTCTTTACATCTTAATAATCGCTGGGCTAGATTAACAAGCTGTTAATGTTTTGACTTATAAGTTGGAGGCCCATTTGGTTTGCTGGCCTTCCAGAAGATTAAGCTGTCTCGGCTATGCCCTGAAAGTTAAGTAAATGACTGTTTATTCATTCTCTTGATTAGAAGGCTACCCTGCAGCCAGATAAAAGAGATTCCATAATAAATGTGAGACTCCCATGTTTTGTTTTGCTTTCTGGATTTAGTACTAAACATTAAAAGGAATTGGAGATTGATTTTTTGTCTGGGGACCAGTGCCAGATAAAACAAGAATCGAACAAGCAGACTACTTTGTAGACATGAGATCCTTTATAATGAGAGGATTTGAGTTTTAATATAACAGCAACTGGATTATTCCAGGTGTGTGTGATGGGATGTGTGTGTGTGTGTGCGCGTGTGCGTGCGTGCGCGCGCACTCACCTCAGCAGAACCTCTTTATTCATTCTCTCTGATATTCTGCTGGAGGCTGTTGTTCCCCAAGATCAAAACTGAAAGTATCTTGCCCAGTTCATTAGTCATTGAACCAAAAATAAATTAGTTGATCTTATTTTATTGAGAACAGTTCTATACTGTGGGAATGAAGGACTTACATAAGACTTTATTCTGTGTGTGAGTGTGTGTGTGTGTGTGTGTACATACATCCTTTTTTTTTTTTCTCCCTTCCTACTTATTGGAGGGCTATAAGTCTCCCTTCCTTCAGAACTTTGTCATTGTTAAAGCGTGTTACGGGTCCAATTACGTCTGAGGCATAATTTGATGCAATCAGCAAAGAGGTGATTTATTGCTAGCTCGAGCTAGGGTCCCAATTAGCCCAGTGTACCGACGCAGCGGTCCGTAGGCAAAAATGGAGACCCCGAGTACAGAATTGGGTCAGCTTATGAAGGCAATGGAATTCAGCAAGTCATAGTGAACTTGGGAAGACATCAAGGATGAGGGGGTCGTGGAGCAGATGGTCTATGCTGTTATCTTTACTAGTTCCTGGAATCCTCGCCCTAGGCAGGGGGAGTTTTATCTCAAGGTTGCTGGCCTTGAGATTTTCACGGCTACTGGTGGCCTGGCGCCTTGCTGCCACTAATGTTGGTTTTAACCTTTGTCAGTGGCCAAACATTCTGAACAGATTTTAGCATTCTTACTTTTACAGTCATTAGGTATCACATCACCAATCAATTCCTTCTAATTCATCTCCTCTCCTCTTGCCTTGGGGATGATCTTGTGTCTCCTCAGACTTGTAATTCTGAGTTGCTGACAAACTGAACATTAATGGGGATAATGGATCCGTGGTCTCTTGTCTCCCTCTGAGCAATTTACAGTTTAGGTCTAAAGCTCATCCTCTTTAGAAACGTGGACTCGGGTGATTCCCGCTGCAGTTACTAATGGAGTTGTTAGTCCAAGGGTCTAGAGTTAATGGATCAATAAAGTGATCTCAGTTGCTAAATGTATGTGCTGCATTTGGATTGTAAAGCCAAAAAGAGAATTGAAAAAACTCTGATGGGATCAAGGAGGAAGTCATAATATAACTGAGAACTGATACGAGGATTTACATTCTCCTCTCTTTCTGACCAGTAGACCTCCACCGAATGTACCGTTATTAGTGACACTAAAAACAGAAAGTAGGAGGCCTCCCTGGTGGAGCAACAGGTTAAGTTGCAGCACTATGAAGCTATCCAGAGCTACTGCAGCAAGAGTTCGATTCCCGACCAGGGAGCTGAAACACAGGGAGCAGTAGACCTCTCTTGTCTCGCTGGCTGCTCCTCTCAGTAGTGTACTGCAGTCAATCTGCCTGTTCTGCTTCCCACTCTGTCTCTGGTGAATCCTCTAACCCCCACACCTCTGGCCTACACCCCAGTTCTTATATGCATAAATAAATAAATCTTAAAAAAAAAAAACAGAAAATGTAGGCTTTCTGATAGTGTTCTGAGAGTGTTTCTGTCTTCAGCCTGAAGACAAATAGTGAGGGGGTGGTCTGAGCCCTGAGGTTTGCCTTTGTTTGTTAATCCAGCCAATCTTGTAAAGTATTACGTTTCTTTTTAGCACAAGGAGCCTAATGTTAACACTTTTCTCCTCCTTTGCAAGGACCTATCTCCAAACCTTTAAAACTTAGAGTTTTCATCTATTTTGTTATAACTCATAGAAAAAGGATCTGATGTTTTATTAAGATTAGAGGCAATACTTTAGTGATTAAAGAGTTCTGGTATAAGATGTTTACAGAGAGAAGAGAATGAAGTGAAAATTTAGTGTGCATTTATTTACTCATTTATTTGTTGATAACAGAGAGAACAGAACTAAAGTGGTGAGCCATGTGGGCACTGATGGGATTAACTTCCTTTGATTTCCATTTCCAGTTTTTGAAAAGGGCACAGACCACATTGTTGTAGAACAGTGACATAACACATGCATTTCAAACTATTCAATTAATTTTATGAGACTTCATGTTTTATGTCTTATTACTTTATTACAGACATTTATGACCCATTCCCCTGACAGCCAAGATTCATTCACTTCTTTACTCATTCCATAAATATTTGTGGAATGTCTACTGTGTTCTTAAAATTACATATAGGACTAAGGTTATAGTGGATAACAAAAGGCAGACACCTCTACTTAAAAGAGGGCAATATGGAGGTGGTGTGATGACACTTGGAATATCTCTGATTGTATATAACAATTCCAGAATCCAGAAACTCAAATAAAGACAAATAAAACTGCCTTGATGGCTAAGGTAGTCGATTAAATAAATATGTAAAAAAGCAGTTGCTTAAAATAAACTGCTGTGAGCCATAATCAGAAGGTGTATTGATAATACCATTTATCCCAGATTACTCCACCCTTCCTGAATGCCTAAAACTAGTATATGTATTTTCTTCTCCTAACTTGTCTTTCTTCTTTCATTTTTTAATGTCTTTGTCTTACAGAAATGCACATGTTCATTAACTCATACGATCCTGTTTTCTAAGTCTTTGCAAGCTGTCATTTCAACCATTTTCAACTAACTGAAAAACTGGTCATTCATGTCTCCCAACTAAGGAATTATACATCTGAAAAGGTTCTGTCCTATACCTCTAAATCATATTCATCGTTGTAAACTAAAGTTACTGTAATAAAAAATAGAACAATAATAAATACATGAATAAAAACCTTGGCCTTTGGTCCTAGGAAGAAAAAAAGAGAAATTACAAAGACAGGTTTATTAGTACATTTTTTCCTGAGTTTATGAGGCCGTTATGTAAGGAAAATAATTTTTCCCCTACATATAATTTATTGTTTGAATCTTTTGTCCTTTCTCAGTCCAAGGGTTGGTGAATTTAGTGATAAGTATTCTATACCTATTATTATTTTCTAATAATCTTAGTAGGATTTCTAGAAATATTACAGCTAAGAACATTAAGATGCCATCCTCATTTTAAAATATTAACTGAAATATGTTCTTCTGGAAACCTCTACTTACGTTTCCATGTCACACTCCTATCAGTGTTTTCTTTTACATGTATATAAAAACATACAATCCTGTATGATTTATTTATGTGTTATGTGTTTGTAATGCAAGAATATAGTAGGAAGTTTTGGGGAAATGAGATTCACATAACACTCATACTCTGCCCCCATGAGGAAATTTGTTATTAGAATGAATCTCCTCAATCAAACAGTAAGTTATCATTCTGTAGAGCAAAACGTATTCTACGTGTAGTCCATTTTTTACAGGGCATGATTCACACTCATTAATAGAATCCTCTAAGACCAGTAAAGATCATTTGTTAACAAATGTACTACAGAAACTTTTTTAAAAAGTCCGATTGCCCAGAAGTCTCAAGTGATACGTGAGCTCTCATCTGTCAGCACTTTCTTTGCCATTACATAGAAACTGAGATTATGTGTGTTCATTTGATTTTTTTTTTCATTTTTAAGCTTCTTACCCAGTTGAATATATTTAAAAAATGATTTAGAAAGAAAATAGAAAAAAGGTAGAAGAGGTGAAAAAGGGGGAAGGTCTTAGATGAGTGAGGTGTTTCAACTGCTTTGAAACTGTGACACAGACACATTGTTTATAGAACAATGGTCCTGCTTATGTGACTTTTAGATGAAATTTCTATTAAAAAAAGAGGAGGAGGCTTTCAATTTTCAACTGAAGGAGAGAGGACTTGTCTGCTTCACTGGCTTCTGGGAAGCCACACTGGTTTCCAGTAAGACACAGTGGTGTTCCATCCCTGAGGAGAAATGTAGTGACAATGTCTAGTATGGTTGTGTTGCTATGAGTCACCATTGCCCTGAAATAACAAGGAAGGCAACAGCTAGGCAGCTCTTGTCAAGGGAATAAGAGAACATGAAGAGAGTGGATTTGCCTGTCACTGCAGAGTTGGTCACACATGCCAGGGTGCCCACACCGGCAGTTTCTATGTGCACAACTGAAAAGACATTCTGAATTAACAATTCATTGAGCGTTATCCATTTGGTCCACAGTTTGGAGGTTCTAGAAATGCACATATACATAAAAGGAAAGAAGAAGAAGGTGCATTGCCAAGTGCTGAATTCCATGATGCAAATTTTATTGTTGGTTAAATGAAGTGACCAACTGGCATTTTCTTATCCAGGTGGATTCTAAATGAATTTCCAAGTTCATTCTTATTTTCCCCTTTATCTCTTAACTATCTCTACATAATTTGAAGTTTCCCTTCAGATGATGAACAAGTTCTTGGGATGAATTTTGTCTCTGCTATTCTTGGGCTAACAGGAATACAATATATATCAAAAGTAATATTGTTTACAATAATGTGACATATTATAATGATCCACAATTAGAATCTGAGGGTGACTATTATTATTATTGTTGCTGTTTTGTACTGGAACATAAACCTTCAGTCAGCTGCATAATGAATTCATTTCCCAATCAAAAATAAGGGATAAGAAATATATATTATATATAGTATAGATGAATACATATATATGTAATTGTGACCTGCAGTTCTCATATAATACTAACTTGTAAAACTTATTCTAGAAGGAGGACTCTTCAGTATTCTTACTTAAGCCCATATTTACTTAGTCCTTTGCTGCCCTTAATTAATAACCAAGAGTGGGAACATTTGAGGAGATACCATGTACTATCTTCTTTTGGAAGAACAAAACCAAACGAAAAGTTTTGCAAGGTCCATGCTTCTTGGTTAATAGCATTGGTTTTCCAAAGGCAAACCACATTTGGAAAGCTGGTGACCCATTTACTTTTATATATTGGTATATAAGTCCCCGAAGACTTATTATGTTTAACTGTTATTACAGATTGCATTTTACAGTGGCCCAAGGTTGTGTTAAAGAACGTGTTTTCTGCGCTTTGACTTGAGCACACAATCTGAAATATGTTATTTTACTGATTCACAAATGCCTCACAAGCTGAGAGTTTTACTATCCATGTCACCAATAAAGCATATTCCTTATCAGACTTCATTATAGGTTCAAGTCCTGGAACAGAGAGCTGGCTAAAATTGAGGCAGCAGAAATATCTATTAAGTGACTTTGTTTTTGTAACCTTGAGTTATATGTTACATGGAAAGCTACTCCCTTTTATTTGACAAGCTCCTGTAGACTGTCTTAACAACAAACTTAGTTTTTGTGAAGTTAAAACCATAGAGATTTAACTCTTTCCCTTATGAGTTTGCATCAGAGGATCCAAGCTTACTTTCTCAGAAACTGCTCACCATATAGATGCGTCTTGAAACAAATTGTGATAACTGGTGTGTACATGCCAATCTGGTAGGGCCAGCATGACTGAGAGGGGTCATTGTACAGACCAGACTTTCTGTGAAGTCAAAGACCTCTCTGCTCTGGAGTTGACCAGAATGGACATGGAAGCCAAAGGGCTGGTACAAGCTCTATGGGAAACAGCACAACGTGTCCGCCCAATATTAAAGACACAACTATTTGACCCAGCAGTCCCACTCAGAGTGTATACAAGAAGGAGATGAAATCAATGTTGGAGAGAGAACTGCACCCCTGGTTCATTGCAGCATTATTTGCAATTGTTGTGATATGGAAACAACCTGTTTTCAACAACTGAGAATGGAAAAAGAAGTGGTGAGTATGCATAAGTCAATGTTAAGTCATAAGGAAGGAGATTCTGCCATTTGTGACAATACGCATGGACTTGAGGAACATTTTGCTAAGAGTTATAAGTCAGTCAGAGAAAGACAAATATTGTATTATGTGCTATTTGTGGGAAGCTAATGGAAAAAAAATAAAACTTATAGAAAAAGAGAAGATTGGTGGTTACCCAGGCCTGGGTGGTGGCAGTGGGGATTGAAGTCAAAGAAAACACAGTGATAAAATGGATGGGTTCTGGGGACTTAATATACAGCATGGTGAAAATATTTAACAATATGTATTGTAACTCATTACACTACAACTTACTTACTGTATTGTAAAAGTACTTAAGAGAGTAGATCTGAAAAGTTCTTCACCCACAAAAAATGTAGCTATGGGAGGTGCAAAAGTTATGACTTATTGTCATAATCATTTGCAATGTATGTGTATGTTGACTCATATGTTAGATGTCCATTATATACCAATAAAACTGGGGGGAGGGCCTCCCTGATGGTGCAGCGGTTAAGTGATGCTCTGTGGAGCTGTCAGCAGCGGCGACGCAAGTTCCACGCCCGGCCTGGGAGATTCCCACATGCCACAGCAGACCCCTTCTGACTCGCCTGTTGCTCCCCTCAGCAGTGTGTTTCCACGATCTGCCTGTTCTGCTCCCCACTCTGTCTCTGGTGAACCCTCTTGTTGCTCCATACCTCTGGTCTGTACCCCAGCTTGTATGCATAAATAAATAAATCTTTAAAAAAAAAACTGGGAGGAAAATCGTTGAGTACTATAAAATGAAATTGCATTAGTCCAGTACACAAAACTGCACAAGGAAAAAAGAAAAGAAAAAGAAAATTTGTCTCCAGGATGAACATGAGAAAAGGTGCAAAACAATGGTACTTAACAAGTTTTTCTGTTTTGTGTTATTTATTTTGCGTAGAACTGGGGAATATACCAGAGGTACAGCGGGGGAGGGGGTTGGGGTGGAAGGTGGTGAGAGGATTCCCCAGAGACAGAGTGGGGAGCAGAACAGGCGAATCTACTGAAATACACTGCTGAGGGGAGTGGAGGGTGAGACAGGAGAGGTCTGTTGTGCCATGTGGGTCAGTTCCCTTGCTGGGGATTGAACTCAGGCCTTCGCAGTAACAGTGCTGAGACTTAACCCCTAGGCCGACAGAGACAGGGATGCTCTTAACAACTTTTTAATGTAAATGACTTTGAGTTCCAATGGGAAGAGTTCCATCCCAAGCCTCCTGACCAATCTTGTCCATCCTATAGTTTCAAGTCACTGTTCCAGCAACAATTTTCTGAATCACTGGGGCAGACTGCTCCTCTGCCTGGGTCTTGGTTCTCTCCAACTGCGTATGTGTGATAACAACACCATGCTAGGTGGGCTCTGTACAACTGGTGCCTGTGAGTGAGTTTTCATGGATTAGGCGACAGGACCTGGTGCATAGCTGGACTGTGCCCTTCCCAAGGGAATGCCCTTGACAATGATCTTGCTCTGTGAGGGATATTTTCCACTCTGGACCTGGCAACCCAAACTCACTGTTCTAAATAATTTACAAAGGACTTTGATATGTACTACCATGGTTGTTCAATGTAACAAATTTATGAAATGAACAGGATCTTCATTTTATACTTGAGAGAAAACAAGAATCACCTAGAAAAGTAAATTCGTTAATGATGGGATTCAAGGTCAAATACTGGCCCTCTAACTCCCCATTAGGGATATTTCACATTCATAAGCTGTGCATTCAGGAATCTTGGCAAACATGTGGTCCCTGTCCTCTGTAAGAGTACATGTTGCACTATCAAGAGGGAACTTCAAGATAAACATGACAAACTCAAGGTAAACTTCATTATTTCTGCAGCTTTGCATAATGAAATTTCACTTCAGTGAAGGAGGAGGCGCTGTTTCATTCACACTTTGTGCAAATTACAAACAAAATGCAAAGCAGTGAATAAAGATATAGGTGATCTTGTGTCTGGCCAATTTTAATCTATTTCACCTTCAGCTGAATAGGCATAAAGAGCTAAATTATGATGATCTATTGCAGAACATTGGATATATTGCATGTGGCAAGAAATAATCTATCTATGCAATCATCACTCAGAATTCCCAGTTACCAAAAACACCAGCAAAATTTAGGTTCATAAATTGGTATAATTATGCAATAATGGAACTTAAACAAAAAAACAGAAGATAACTAGGAAAATTGCCGAGACAGAACTGTTCATATTCTTGATTATGGGAGATATCTGTAAGCCAACCTTGAAACCTTGGAGAATTTATCCTCTTGTGTTCCCACAGAGTGGTTTTCTTTTTCCAAACCTTATGGATTCCATCCATCCTCTTTTTTTTTTTTTTTTGTCCCTACATGTCTCTCCCTAGTAGAGAAACTTATTCAAGTTTTATCACTGCTTTTGCAGTTTTGGGCATAATCCAAGCCCCATCTTTCAACTCCACATACACACAGCTACATATTTCTCAAATGAAAAAGATTATCATAGCCCTCCTTAGCAATTGACCCACTTTCGGGCTTATTTAAAAATGTATTGTTTCCTAATTTTTTCCTTGTCATGGTATACATGGAAAGCAATATACAATATGATGGGCAAATAGAAAGTTTGGGATGTATTTAAGTAATGTTTAGTGAAGAAATATACTCTTTTAAAATTAGTAAAAGAAGTATAAAAGAAACATGGAAAACACAAAATTCAGAACATTTGTAAAGTTTCTAGAAGGATACTTTTAAATCTTTAACAAAAAATTTGAGTTCACATCTCCAAATATTTATTTTTTCAGATTTTAGTTTGAAAATTCATCAAGACTTTCAATGATTCTTTTTTTGAATGCCTTATTCAGCAAAAAAATCTTGTTCTCACATTTACATAGTAGTAAAGGGCAAAAGGTAATTTATTATTTTTTGTGACAATTGAAGGAATATTTTGTTAAATCTATCATCTTACTTTTTACATTATTAATAAATAAAATACTGAAATTTCTTTCTGAAATGAAAGTGGATTTATAGTTCAAATATTTTATGTCCTTTAAAATATTGATAAAATGTCTTCTATTAATTTTAATAATTAGTCCATATAACTCAAAGTAACAGACTAATGCCAATGAATATTTTAACCATACTCTCACAAAGCTATATTTTAAAATACATAAACTATATCAATATATGCCAGCATATTTCATGCAGTTTTTGCTATTAAAAATTAGGCTTATCCAGTGTTTAAAACTTCACTTCAATTAGATGATCTGGAAAACCAATAATTATTTTTCAAGATATGCAAAATAATGATTATCCATAAATAATGACGCACATTTAGAAAAGTTTTATCTTTGCTCAGAAAGTTTTCACTACTTTTGTTGCACTGCAAAATCACTTCAAATGAAAACAAAGAGGCAATATTTGTAATTGAGTTCTTTGCAAAAAGCTGAAGAAGTACAGTGACCAGGATCTTTTAATATAATTTAACATTGATTTGAATCTATAGGTAGACTATAATAAAGTAGCCTTTTCTGTGAGTTAAACAGCACTGTGCAAACTGTAACCTTCTGGAGTAATTATTAATTAATGCAACTAGATAATTTATCTACCAAATCAAGACACTTTTGTGAGTATGTGGGTGTTATTAACAATTTGCTGCGTCAAGAAGTATATACAAAAAATATCCTGGGTCACAATATAAATTTATGAATATGACTCATATTTACTGACATAGATAATGCTACTAATATTAATTTATTTAATCCCCATAACAGCCTATCTTGTAGAAAATACTGTCATCATCATTTTAAAAATTAGGCTGTTAAAGCAGAGAGTACTTAAATCACTTGTAGTATTTCAAAAAGCAAATAGCAAAGTTCAATCTGATCTTGTTTTCACATTTAGGTGTCCGTATATGAGGTAATTTGGATACTACTTTAATAAACGTACATTGATTTTAAAACAACACCAAATAAATGTTAGCGCCAAAAGGTGGCTAGAGAGAGTTACAGGGATTTGGGTGCATCAATATGAGTTTGTGTGAGTGTTTGACTTCGTCTATTTCTGCCTATTTACTTATAACACATACAGTTATGCGATCTTTTCATGCAGTCCTATTTTAAGAATATATATTTCAATATTTGTCCTAGGTAGTATCTCTTTCTCCTCTATTTCTCTGCCCTCTCTCCTATCCCCCCCCCCTTCCCGGAGAAAAGCTAACGTTTTTCCAAGCATTTTCTCCATGGTGTCTATAGGTGTGACATTTTGTTTTTGTTTTTTTGTTCTTGGATTTCTGAATTACTATGTCTTTAAGTCATCAGACACATCAGTGACACATTATTCAAAACAGTGTCTTTTCTATTTCTTTGTTTCATTGATGTCCCATGGCTAGGGACTTTAGTTTATGCAAGGAAGTCAAATAAGGCACTCTAACTTGTGAAGCAGTTTGGATTTCACGATTAATTGTGTGATCTTGTGACTTGCTATTCTTATATGATCTCATACTGCTGGAACTAATCCCATGAGGGTAATTTATTTCTTATTTTGCACTTGCAGACACTTAAAAGGGTGAAAAACTCGGTTCTGCCCCCATATAGATATTTTGATTAACAAGGTGCCAAAGTAGTTAACTGAGCAGTGTTGTTTTATTTAAAAAATATTTCCCCAAAGCAAAAGGTTTAGACTGAGGTAGAGAATCACAGGTAATCATGAATGTAAAAATAAGGTAATCCTCATAGTGTTGCTTAATAAATAAAACATTTTTGAGACTATTCTCTCTTGTACATTAGATGTCTTTATAGTTTCAATCAAATGCTTGTTGATCTTGGTACCAAAGCATGTTATTATTTAAATATATGTACACATAAGGGAGTTATTGGCCTTTATGCCTTCAGATTTGAGATTTCAGCCTGTGTATGTGGCAGACATTTTTGGTTCCTGCCATCACATTCCTAGGGCACAGTGCTGACATCAGTTGCATGTGCAAAGCTCAGACTATCTCAGACAGGGTCACCTTCAAGTACATTTTGTTGTGATTTTTTGCTTTCCCTCTCAGAGTCTCTCCCAAAGAAAAATCATCTCTGTTGGCGATTAAACAGAGCCAGAAAAATGAAAGATAATTAACATGACCTGCAACCAGAGGGGACTCAGAGAGTGGTAAGAGGTGGTCACTTTTCTCAGATTCCCCCCCAGATAGAAAAGCCTAAGAGCCTCCTGGCAGGGCGGGGCGGGGGGGGGTGGAGGGGGGTGGAGGGGCAGGGGGGGGGACAGCGGAGCAGGGGGCTGGTTAGGAGGTCCCAGAGCTGCCACAGCCTTACAGCCCACAGAGGCAATTAGAACAAAAGGGCCTCCCAAGAGCCCCTTTCCTATCTCACTCTCCATATTACCTCATCCCTGCTCTTTCCAGTCACCTCCCTGATAAACTGACACACTCAAGGCCTTGCTTCAAACACTACTTTCAAGATATCAAAAGAAGACAAATATATAGCAGAGCATTTTCTGTTTTCGAGCTACAGTTTAAGGCATTAAGGAATAAATAAAATTGAAACACTGTTTACTAATTAAATTTCTAAAGAATGTGCAAAGCTAAAATAGGATTTTTACAGATGTGTTAAATTATTTCAATAAGCAATTGAATTATGAAATAGCTAAGTTCTCTTTATTGAGTTATTTGATCACATTCTTCAGTTGCTGTTCCTTTTCTTTTTCTTTTTTTTTTTTTTTAAAGATTCATTTATTTATGCATACAAGTTCTGGGGTGTAGGCCAGAGGTGGGGGGGGGTGAGAGGATTCACCAGAGAAAGAATGGGGAGCAGAACAGGAAGAGTGACTGAAATACATTGCTGAGGGGAGCAGTGGTTGAGGCAGGAGAAGTCTGCTGTGCCATGTGGGAATCTCTCTGGCCGGGATTGCACTCGTGCTGTAGTGGCTGCCGATAGCTTCGTAGGCTGAGACTTAATCCCTTACTCCACCAGGGAGGCCCACTTGTTAGTTCTTTTAAAATATTTTGTATTTCCTTGAAAATAATGATTCTTTGCCAATCCCTCACTCTCTCTCTTTCCAAGGATACACCCAGTTTCTCAATCTGGTCCCAAATATCTTTTTTCATTATTTTGTGTTAGGCTGTCCTTTTTGATCACACTTCTGATTTTGAAATTTCATATCTGACTATCAATTTTCCTTCTACCCTTCGGTCTTTATTTCATTTTGAATCTCCTAATGCATTTACTTTTTCATGATAACATTTTCTTCTTCTTTCTGCCCATCAAGTCAAACCTACAAAGTTTTTCAAATCCCAACTTAAAAATAATCTTTCAAACAGTTTTCTCACCAAAGTTGTAAACTAATTTGAAACTGTCTTGTATAATGTATCACCATGGCATTTAAAAATTATATATTCAAAGTTCAGCATTCACAGTCAAAGCACTGTACCATACACATTCTATAAATGTTACTTATTTGTTCCTTATAGACACTAGAGGGAAGCAATATTACTTTTATCCTTCGGAATGGTATGTATCCTCTTCTACATAGCTCCTAATGACAAACCACATATTTATAACTATAATTAATATAGTTTCCCTGTGTACTAATTTTGGGGTGTCATTAAGGTAAGGTCAATATTAACTTTGATATTTATATTAATATAATTTGCAGCATAAAAAGATTATATGTAAAACTCATAAATGTGACTTTTGATCCAAAATTTAAAATTAAAAAATGCCAAAGTGATACTAAATTAGATACAAGAGTATTTCTATCCTATGTTATCTATGTGTTCATTCCCTTCCCAATCTGTCTAAACTAACCCCATCAACTTTTTCAGTTCTGCTTGAATTGAGTTTTGTGTAAATAAAATCAGATCATAGCTAATTCTCTATTACATTCCTTTTCTATTTAATTTTTATTCTATATTTTATATCTACAAAGGTATTTGCATGTAACTCTAGTTTATTTTCACTGCTTTAAAATATTCCTTTGCGTGAATGTATTATAATTCATTAATCAACACTAATTTTGATGGCCATTTTTCTTCAGTTTTTTACTCAGATATAACAATAGTTCCAAGAACAATCATCTATGTGTCCCAGTACATATGGATTTTAGCTACAACGAGGTATACTTCCTGCATACATGTGTGTTCAAGTTTATTAGCTAATTGCTGTTTTTCCTTACCTCCATTAGTAATTTATGAATATGTAACACAGTATATTGTCAAAATACTTAGTGTTTTCAGACATTAATATTTACTAACCTAGAAATTTTGAAATGGGGTCTCAAAAAGTAAATATAATGAACTGACATGCTTTTCATATGATAATTGTTATTTCATATAGCATCTGTGAAATAATTCTTTCTTGTCCATTTTTACATTGGGCTGTTTTTATTATTTTGTTATTAATATGTACAAAATGTTTTTGTATGAATACTAATTCTTGCTCTATTATATTTTGTACATAAATACTCAAAATATGTGATATCCTTTTTCCTTTTTTGCTATTTTAATAAATTCAGCATACATTTTAATTAATAAATCAAAATGTTTAATTAACAAATTTGATTCATTTGCTCCCCCAAATTCATGTATCTCATATTTTTTTAAATAAAGTTAAACTGTGTTTTTCATACCAGTGTCTGAAATTTTTTGTATATATGTGAATTTTTGTATACTATGTGAATTATATTGTTCATATACTTACATGATTTGCCCATCAACTTTTATTAAATATTTCATTCTTATTTTATAGTTTACAATGCCACATATTTTATACTTCAAGATTCAAATGTCTGTGAGTACTATTTCTAGGCTCTTTATTTATTGATCAACTTATTTAAAACTGAGCCAATACCACACATCTTTAAAATACCATGTTTAGAATACACCCAGGAATTTAGAAAGGAAAAGCTTCTAAATTCTAATTCATTTTTGTTATTGTTCAATGAGTAGTGACTATTCTGGGACTTTTGCTCTTTCATATACCATTTAGACTCGGCCTACTGAATTGTTGTTTTCTAATTATAAGTGCACTGCTTCCATAGGCCGACAAGCAGATTGCAAAATTTATTATATTATTTTTATTCATGGAAGTGTCATACATAAATCTATATCAATTTAGACATGATTAAATATATCTATGTATTCATATAGTTTTATTTATTTAAATAAAAATTTGATTTTATCAAGTGCTGAATTGTTATGTTAGAGCTATTTTTCAACATATTGTGGTGCTTTGTCAAATGATTAATATTTTTTAGCTACAACTTTTTTAAATTATAAGATTTTTTTTAATCGTATCAGTTTTGCTCTAGTAGAAATGAAGCTCAACTGTTTTTTTTTTTAATTTTGGTTTCCTTTTTTTTTTTAAAGATTTATTTATTTATACATACAAGCTGGGGTACAGGCCAGAGGCGTGGGGCGGTGAAAGGGTTCACCAGAGACAGAGTGGGGAGCAGAACAGGCAGATGGACGGAAATACACTGCTGAGGGGAGCAGCGGGCGAGGCAGAAGAGGTCTGCTGGGCCATGTGGGAATCTCCCTGGCTGGGTGTTGAACTTGCGTAGCTGCTGCCGACAGCTCCACAGGGCAGTGCTTAACCACTGCACCAACAGGGAGGCCCTTGTTTTCCTTTTTAACTACTTGCTAAACTCTATCATAACTTGTAGCTATTTTTAGATTTGTGTTATTTTTCTTTGTAGAAATACCATATTTGCAAATAAAATGATTGTATTTTGATGTATCACTACACATTTCCTTCTTCCATAATGAGTTTCTAAAATTACTGAAATTTTAGCAATTAACTATTTTAATCTTTAATGTTAAATAGTTTATATTTTAAACTATATTATTGCTCACTGAAGATAAAATTCTGGTTTCAACTATTTTTGGATTATTGTCTCATAATGATTTTTTTTAAGTTAACAGGGTAAAGTTTAGGATTTTTATTTTATAATACAAAGCTCTTGATTATTTGAACCCAACCCATCTTTTTATAATAGTTAATGTATATATTCAGGCAAATTTAGCTCCACATAATTACCTAGTTATAACCTTAATCTTTGAATAGTTGAGGCCTGGCAGAAGAAAAGACACAACAGAATATAGATATGCAAGTATATCAATAAATATTTGGGGATGTTTTAATTCTCTTCCTTTTTTTATATGGCAACTTAATGATGTATTTAGACATTCTTGATTTTGTAAATTTGAAATAAACTCTAAATGGTAAAACCTACATCAAAGAAGATAAGGCCAGGACATTTGTAAATGGAAAATTCATACTAAGAGCCAATGTCAGCATCCTCATTCACAACCTCATTCACATCTTCTCTCTCTCTCTCTTCCTCTCTCTCTCTCTCTCTCTCTCTCTCTCTCTCTCTCTCTCTCTCTCTCTCTCTCTCTCTCTCTCTTCTATTTATTTGAATAGCAAGCAGGCACACTATGTAAAGCTGGTGACCACCAGTCCCAACATATATTCATCAGCTAAGGCAATAATTCCATACAGAAAATAATCTGTAAAAGAAATCTAGGTGCCATATAATATTCCAGGAATGATTATTCTGTTTAGTTTAATCTCCCTGCTTTACTTTAACGAAAAGAAGAAAAAAATGATATCAAACCTTATTTCAACAAACATTGAGTTGGAATATTTTTCACATGAGATTTGCTATTATTGATTCTTCCATTAACACATTTGATTCAAAATTATATTATTTTAGAGAATTCAACATTTCAACAATTCTAGTTTCCGGTTTTAATTACTTCACTCCCTTCTTAATTTGCTTCCCTGGAAATCAGATAAAAATGTATTTCTAATCACTAAAATTATAAGTGACAATTTAAATAATGGACACTAATATAAAAATAGGTGTTCATATTGATGATTTGTATATATAGTAGCACTAATATCTGAAGATTTGTTTTTAATAATAAAGAATTGAAATAATTAAATTGTAGCAAGCTAAATATCTGCTGCAATTTACAGAACAACATGAAAAACAAGACCAAGGCCTCCCCAGTGGTATAGCAGTTAGGCACTGAGCTGTGGAGCTGTCGGTAGCAGCGACGCAAGTTCAACACCCGGCCAGGGAGATTCCCACATGTTCCTGCAGACCTCTCCGGCTTTGCCCTCTGCAGTGTATTTCTGTCAATCTGTCTGTTTTGCTCCCCACTCTGTCACTGGTGAACCCTCTCGTTGCCCCACACCTCTGGTCTGTACCCCAGCTTGTATGCATAAATAAATAAATCTTTAAAAAAAATAACAAGACCAAGTTTTCTTTGATATTTTAAATTTAACAAATTTTGATATCACATTTTATGATACCAGTTTCTGACAGTTTGTAGATATTTATTTTGTTTTGTTCTTATTTATAATTATAGTGTAATTTGCTCACATTATACTTGTTTAATATGCTAATTCTATGGTTATGGAGTGATACAGTTAAGTGCTTTATACCTTTGAAAATAAAGCCCTTTGAAAATGGTTTATATCATAAGAGAGTCGAAGGGACCAATTAAAGAACAGTTCTTTAATACCAATATAACACCAAGAAAACATGTACTGGAAGTAAAATGTGATATTGTTATTGATTCACTGTGAAACAAGTTTCCTGAGATTTTCCAATATCTGAAGAAAATGTTATTTTCAAAAAATGCTTTCCTCATTGTAATAATTATGCTTTTTAATAAACACAGAAATTTATTTATCAAAGTTATCTTAATTTTTAATTTGAGGGTATCCTCAAAATTCTATACAAAAAGGAGGAATAGAAGTGTTTACAATTACATTTATTGGAAATTTAATAAAGACAAACCATTTCAAGAGACTTTTATGAAATTTAAGAATTTCATGTTAATACTAGGATCCATCCTTGTCATTACTTCTAAAATAAAAGTGACAGCTATCAGCGAGGCCAAAAAATAATGTTTGAAGATATTTTCCTGAAAAGTTGGGAAATTAAGGGGCCTCCCTGGTGGCGCAAAGGGTTAAGTGCAGCACTACGAAGCTATCTGCAGCCACTGCAGCACTTGAGTTTGATCCCCAGCCAGGGAGATTCCCACATGGCGCAGCAGACCTCTCCTACCTCACCCACTGCTCCCCTTAGCAGTGTACTTCAGCTGATCTGCCTGTTCTTTTCCTCACTCTGCCTGTGGTGAATGCTCTCACCACCCACACCTCTGGCCTACACCCCAGCTTGTATGCATAAATAAATAAATGTTTAAAAAAAAGTTGGGAAATTAAAATATTTTGAAAGTAAGGAAAAATCACATGTGAAAATTTACATTTGAAAGCCCAAATTAGTATGATAAATCAAGATTGGGCAACATAAGCAAACATATCTATAACTTTACAAATTTCAAATATACAAACTTTAAACCATAAGCACCCAAAAGTAATATTTTGTATTCCTTAAAATTCATCTTGTCCGTGTATCATGAATTAAGACAAGGCATAGAAAGATGGGAGGGGGGACCTTCCCGGTGGCGCAGCGGTTAAGCGCTGTGCTGCGGAGCTGTCGGCAGCGGCGATGCAAGTTCGACGCCCGGCTGGGGAGAATCCCACAGAGAAAGAAGGGGAAACTGTTGGGTCAAAAGTTCAAGTTCTTAAAGAATTTCCAATTTCTGGTTCCTATTACATATTCTATTATTATATATATATTGTTTTCTTTGCATGATTGTTTTTTGGGTCCCTGTAACCTCAACTGTTAGAAAGAAAAAGAAAAAGATGTGAGCTGTATTCACACAGGACCATCTCCCTCCTGCCTCACATATAGACAACAAATCCAACAATGCTTCATAAAAATATCAGCTCTCAGATTAAAACAGACTAACTTTTAAGTTCTTTGTGTGTATGTAAGTGTATGTAAGTGTGTTTTTTAAAAACAATTTAAAACAATTTTAGCTATACAAAAATAGTGGCTGCAGCTATTAAAAACAATTTTAGCTTACTTGAGAAAAATCATGGAAACATTCCAAACCTTAAATTTTACTATCTTTGTGGCCTTTTCTCTCTTTGATCTATAATGGAAATTTGGCAAATTGCTAACAAAAGTCAATGAGTCCAAAAAAATCAACTTGTTGTCACAAATGCTGCTTATTTGGAAGAAGATGTATTTCTTCACAAATAATATCCTGATATTTGTACTTGTATGTATTCTTTGTTGTGACACTTAAGTTTCCAAGTTTTTACAGCTTAGAGTTTGGAATTAATATCAACTTCCTTCAATGCAGCTGTTGGAATTCCTGAATAATGTAGACATTACTATATCCATTTAAAATAGGAATCTGAACTAAAAATATTGCAATCCATTTGTTCAAGGATATGCAGCACTTTTGGCATCATCACGTGCTGCTTTTCATAGGACTGTATTAAGTATTTGCACTTACATAGACATTAAGGCACATTCCTCTATTGCTAAAAACTGATCCAGAAAAATGTTCACACATTTATCACAGAAGAAATTCTAAGTTCCCTTGATGGAAGTGAGGATTTTTTAAAGTATGTATTTTATCATATAGATTCTAGCACTCACAATTGGGACTAACATTCCACAGTGAATACTTCTATTCAGTTTTTTTACTTGTGCTTCTAGAAGATTCATCAGCTGGGAAACATATACATCTACGTGCAAATGAAAAGTGAGCATGAAAAGGGTTTAGTTGAGTGTCCTTCAAGTGCAGGGAGAATTTTCAATAAAAATTACAAGGTTTACTATTATACGTAAATTCAACATTTGCTACCAGATGTGTCACATTTTAAGGAAACAAGTACATTTAGAGAAGCAACTGTTATCTCTCATCTGTAGTCCCAAATATTAAGTAGAGAGGAAAAATGTCCTGTATCAGATATTGAGTTAAGAAATAGTCACCATTTCCTTATAAGTAAATGTCATGATATAATGACTTGAGGAAGGAACTATGAGAAATAAAATAATAAAATTACAAGAACATTTATGAAGTCTTGTATAGCATCTGAGACAATTTACTAATCAATGTCACTAAATGAAAAATATTAAGATATTATCAAAAATGATGTTAGAGAACTCAAACTTTAGTGAAAAAGACCTGTTTTGGAGGGGTAGATTTTTGTTCCTTTATAACCCTAACTTTCAAACTTCTCAAGAAGTTCCTCAACTCAGAAGTTGTGTAGATTAATTTATTGTGGGGTTCAGATGAAACATACATTTTAGCATGTCAATTCAGTAGCAAACACTAAGATGTCAAGGGAGCTGCACAAGAAATAGTCTCCTATGTGCTGGTGGAGTATAAAACATGTAACATGTATGGAATATTTGATACACACCCGGATCATTGTAAGTCTTGTATTTGTACTAAGCAATAGCTTCACTGATCTGTATTCTTATCAGTTTAAACATGAATTCAGAGACAGGATCAAAGTAGTTAAATATTTTGCTAAGGTTCTACAAGAATAAGAGCAAGGATTGGGATTTGAATGCAGGCACTCAGAGACCAAGGGTATTGTTAGAAATTTGGCAGTCAACAACTTTTAAGACATTTAATTTTATATGTGGCCAAAAGTAAGCAACTTTAATTAAATTCATCTAATTTTGGGCCTTCCTGGTGGCACAGCGGTTAAGCGCTGGGCTGTGGAGCTGTCGGCAGCAGCGAGGCGAGTTCGACGCCCAGCCGGGGAGAATCCCACATGGTGCAGCAGACCTCTCCTGCCTCGCCTGCTGCTCCCTTCAGCAGTGTATTTCTGATCTGCCTGTTCTGCTCCCCACTGTGTCTCTGGTGAAGCCTTTCACCACTCCACACCTCTGGCCTGTACCCCAGCTGTATGTATAAATAAATAAATCTTAAAAAAAATTCATCTAATTTTATATCAACAAAGGTGTCCATTTATCTTTCTCAACTCAAAAAAATAAAATTCTATATGACAAAATACAAAATTGTGAAATAAAATTGTGAGATAGATACATGAACTTGAAATTCATAGTTTTATTATCTTACTATTACATTTATATTATAATTCTAGTGGAAATATTAAAACATGGAAATGAAAACACAACATTGTGTCAATTATACCAGATAAGGGATTGGAAATTAATGTTAACAGTATTCTCACCTTGGCCAAGACAGTGACTACTCCTTTTATTTCTCCTTATTCTCTATAGATTTGGCAACAGTCATGTATTATTCATGTTATTGTAGAAAAGCAATACTATTTTTTAAAACATGCCAAAATATTAATCATATTTGAGATCACAAATGCAGTAATTTATGCTGTTACCTCCTTTTATGCACTATTTCTCTAATTAGTTGAAGAGTAATCAGAGATAGAAGTGAACTTTTAAATAACTACTAATATTTAGATGTACTTTTGAATTCTGTATAATATTTTCTTTTGGATAAAGAGTAGCAAATTGGATTTGAGGGATATATAATAACGGTAGTTATCCAAACTATATTCTCAAATGTTTCCATCAAAAGATTTGACAATCACACTGACACAATTATAGCATGAAATGCTGTAAATCTTTATTAACTTTAAAGTAATTTTTAGTCTAGTAACCTTTATAAATTTCAGGTGTGCAATGTTATATATCAATATCTGTATATATGATATTAAGTTCAACACTAAAATTCCCATTCTATCTTTCACCTTACTAAGCATGCTATTTCTAAGTATTTCTCAGGAAAGCAAGATACTGTTTCAGCATTAGTGTTCTAACA
Organism: Scalopus aquaticus; assembly: GCA_004024925.1. Taxonomy (NCBI): domain Eukaryota; kingdom Metazoa; phylum Chordata; class Mammalia; order Eulipotyphla; family Talpidae; genus Scalopus; species Scalopus aquaticus. The sequence goes on from PVIJ01000103.1 coordinate 23,914, forward strand.
GTGGGTGTGGCAGAGGAAAGACCACTTCTTGATCTAAGAGCTTGCTCAGAGGTTGACCAGGTTCATTAAATAATGGACAGGAAGGCTTTTAGAAATGCTGAAGGCCCAGAGAGATAAGGCACCACTGATTCTGGCAAAGTGTGAAACATGCAGTTGAATGAAATATGCGATCTAATAGCCCAGAAAAATCAATAGTATGTTATTTTAAGCTCTATCCTTGACTTATTTTCTACTCAAAGAACAACTTCAGGAAAGAAAGCTAAGCTTCCTGTCCTTGACTTTCTCCTGTTGAATAACAGGCATAATGCTCCTTATTTCTCTGAAAAATAATTTGAGATCGATGCATGACAAAGGTTCAGTTCAGAATACTATGACTACTCTCACAGAATGACATATTCCAGCCTACAGGAAAATAACATATCCAAATTATCTAAAGGTCAGAAGTCTAGCACTAAACAGGCATGCAGACTTCTTTCTTCATTTAGGCTAAATTCCTTTTTGGCAGCATTTAATATGATTCTCTTACAAAGTCAGAGGATATTATGTTGGATGTTAAAAGTACAGGTGAAAACTTTTATTCAGTTTAAACTGATTGGTACCACTGGTGTGAAGGTTAAAAAGTACGAGAAAACACTCTATAAAACAAACTTACATCCAGGTAAAGGTTCAGAGAGAAAGGAAATCTAAGAGATCCATTCCTATTAAAGGGGATATTTTATTAACAAAAAGCAATGCCAATTGTCTTGGCTGATTGAATCTATTCTTTCTTACCAGTGATCTTCCATTGTGATCAGATCCAAAGGCCAGGGTCTTTCTTTGAAAGACCCAAATCCTACTAATTTGAAAGGTGTGGTTTTTTTTTTTTATTATTTATACATACAAGCTGGGGTACAGGCCAGAGGTGTGGGGCGGCGAGAGGGTTCACCAGAGACAGAGTGGGGAGCAGAACAGGCAGATCAGAAATACACTGCTGAGGGGAGCAGCGGGCGAGGCAGGAGAGGTCTGCCACACCATGTGGGAATCTCCCCGGCCGGGCGTCGAACTCGCGTCGCCGCTGCCGACAGCTCCATAGCGCAGCGCTTAACCGCTGCGCCACCGGGGAGGCCTTGAAAGGTGTGTTTTTTAAACAATATAACCAAACCATAAAGGTGAAGCTGATCCTATTTCATATCTTGTGATATCTAATATCTATTATCACATATTGTGATTATCCTATCTATGTCAAAATTATACCCATAATTGGTAGTATCACTGCAATTATTGCTTACATTATATGGGGTTTGTTTGTTTTGTTCATGATTTTTGCCAGTTTGCCTGTGTCACCATTAACATCATGTATGAATATATCAAAATCAGTTGTTAAAAGAGTATGCTAAAATATCAAGATATATTCTACAAAAAAACCCAGAATTTTAATGTCCCCTGAATGCCATAAAATGCTATTCTTTTCTTTTTAGTGAACATGTATATTTTATTACTTTTACTGGTAAGGGAAAAAAGGACAGATGGCACAGAAATGGAACCTAGGAAAATCACTTACAGTGAAACCAATTTTAATACCCTTGCTAATAAAGTTCTCTCTATACATATGGGCCTGATCTTTCCAGGAAAAAGGGAGTAATTCTTCATTTTGTCCAGGGAATTTAACTCTTTATATACTCTTGGGTACTATACGCTACATTAAATTATACTAAATAGCCCGAAAGAATTAACACACTTTCCAAATCAAGTCTTTTATTTCTTTCTGCTGGGTAACATCAGGCCAGTGATCATATTAGAAGTTCTAACCAACTCCCACAAGGCACTTTCCCTTATGTCAGTGTTGGCCAGGTGTGAAGATTTCCTTTTTTGAACTCCAATAAACTTTATAAGACCTATTTGACATCACTCCAGTAAATCATATAATGTATAGCCCAATGGCGCTAAATGATCTAGTTGGTTGTCTCTACTGCTGGCTAACTCAAGATATATATTTTTAAAACCAGCTTATCCCGTATTCATCAAAAATTGTGTACATGACATGTATAATCCCAAAACAAGAGAGAAACTTCACATCACACCATATTTCCCTTAATTGTGTCTTTCCCCAATTGGTCTTGTAAAATGGACCAGCCAGTCAAGCTTTTTATCCTACCTCAGGGGGTCAAGAGAATAGGAAACTTGTCACTAATTCTTTGCACCTCACAAGCAAAACTCCTTCACCCAATTAACTAACACCAGGTGCACCCTCCAGTGAGCCTGAGGAATGCAGAGCGCTCACAGACCAGTCCCCACCTTGGCAGAAAGGGAGCCAGTCTGTACCTGATTAACAAGTTTTGCTAGGGCTGCAAAACGTTAGTAATTGAATATATTTTCCCCCACAAAATCAGGAATGATCAAGGATGCTGCATGTAAATAATGATTGTCCTGGGTAAGCAATCTCCAAGGCATTTACAGATTATTCTCTATGAGAGTTAGTTTATTAAGATAGACAAGTGGCAGCCTCGCAAGCAGATCATAGTACTAACCTCACATCTTGATTCTGGTGGCCTGTAACAAACACCAATGATTTTTAGAGTATGTTCCTAATTTTTAATTTCAAAGACTAAACGTAAATACATTTAGATCAAATTAATGGTGGTAAACAGCAGCAAGAGAATACAAATTCTAATTTTGAAGTTAAGAATGACCCAAGTATCAGGCTGTATCAAAGGGCAGTGGTAAAGGCAGGCAGCATTGATGTAGGTAGATGCTGTCCTCCCTAAGACTTATCAACAGATTCAAAGCCGTGATTGATCTGTGACCTCACTACCTGTCTATACTTGTAGTCTCAGTTTAAGTCATCTGCAAAACTGGAAAATTAAAAACAACAATAAAATTTCCTACTTACAGAGTTGTAATTGCAGGACAATTAAATGAGATAATCAGGGCTTAGAAAAATGGCAGGCACATAGTATCCACTCAGTCATTGTTTATCCTGATGATTACTGAAGACAGGGAAAGCACATAATCATCAAATGAAAAAATACATTCTTTCCCAGAAGGCAAGTCTACTGAACAAGAAATTAAGGTTTTGCCTCATAATTTGGTACCAACTGGCTGGGATCCAGGGCATTAAAAGGGAATGGTTAGGAGCTGTGATTTTCAAAATGTATTTAGCTATGTCCTAGCACTGTTTTTGGAGGTGCCTCAGGGTCTGTTCTGTGAAACAGAAAGAGGCAGCGTGGAGGGGGGGTTATGTTAGAACAGGCAAAGTTTCCTATCCCCACTTCAATCAAGGAGAAAGTTTGCTTTGATCTATTTCATGTATTAGACTTTATCACAAAATTTTATTTGAATAAAGGGTTTGTGTGGTTAAAATTTTTAAAAAGCACACGTTTACTGTAACTTGAAGGCAGTTGCTACTGAGAAGCTGGTTAAAACAATTACAGGTACCCTTTTCTTGGGTTTCCACACTGATCCATTTGGGGCAAACATTGAAAGTGTCCCTACCAAGATTACTAATATCAAGAATTAATTCATTAGTACTCACTTGCAGACTCATTATTAGGTAATCACATGCATAGCTTTTCATCCACCGGGTTTCTCTCCTTTCTATTCGAGATTGTACCCTACCGTGGGTTGCAAAAATCCTAATGAATTACATGTTCCATGCAAAGCAGTCGTGAAAAGGTGTCTGCACTTTGCTGATGAGGCCTGGGAGAAGCTTACAACTATCCTTACAAGTCTGCCATTGCCCATTCCTTTCTAGAAAATGGGCCTGTAACTCCTTAAGAAAGCGTGTGTCCAGGAGGCTGTCAAAATCCTCATTTCCACTGAACAGTTTCACAAGAGGGTTTTATGATTTCATCAGAGGAGTAAAACCACATAATACCACATAAACCTCATTTTTCTCTACAAAAATCTCTCATTTTAGTGTCATGTGCACTTCTTCCCTGTGACTTTGACAGCATCATTTTCTAAGAATTCCACTGGCTCCTGTCTGATTAATTCCTGCTCCACTGCTTTGAGGAGTCGGACAGTCAGGCAGTTTGAAGGAACACTAACTTGGCTCGGGTTCACAGGAAAGATTTTAAGTGGGATCTGGATACTTTAGTTTGAAAACATGAGCCATTCCCCTTAGAATGTAACCTGAGCAAATATAAGTTAAGAACCTCATGTGGTTATGCCTCAACCTGGGAGTGTCAAAACAGCACAACCCAGCAACTGAAAGTACTTTAAAAAGAATTCTTGGGTTTGCTTTCAGTCCTCAAAGAACTTTCAAAGTGATGTAAGTTACAACCCACTGCAACGTCATCAGTGATTTATTTTCCTCCATTTTTTTTTCACCTGCTAGTTTGAGCATCTTGTTTGCCAACTGGTCCTCCTGTTCCTCACCCCAACAGATTCTACTCTTACTCCAAACCTTGACAAACGATGAAGTATTTTATTTCCTTCCCTGAAATGGCACAGTGCACAGCGCCATCTCCTTTCCCATAATAAGTCAGAATTGGGTATCTTCTGAAGTGACATAGTATCTCTGTTTTATCAGGTTTTTTGGTGCATCCTCATGTGGCTATTTCTCATTCACATGTGCAGATTTTGTGCCTAAATAGCTGAAATGTATAGTCATGTGTTTGGTGGAAAGTGCAATTACTGGAAGAAATTTAATAAAAGCTGATCGAAAACATTTGTCAACTGTTTTTCTTACATTGTTTCTTTAAAAAGCCCCATATTTTCCACAGGTATACACCACCCTCCTACTTCCTATTCCAAAAATTAATCATAACCAATTTTATGCCATTTTTGCAGCTTTGAGACTATAAGCCAATAAATTGCTGAAATTTTAGAGACTATTAAATATATATATATTTTTTTTGCCAGCTCAGGTATATAAAAATTATTCTTTTTCTAGGCTGGATTATCCCCCACAAGAAGCTGTTTTAAAATATCCATCATTCATGAGCAAGTATTTGCAAGCATAATATCACCAGTGTTGTTTCCCCTAATAAATCAAGGGGAAGCAAAATTAATAAAAATACTTTTTGAGATGGTTCAAGTCAAATATGTAAATATCCTCAATAAAATTTTAAAATGTTTTTCTTTAATGTCCACTACTGCAATAAGCTCAAGTTTGAACAAAGCAAAACTTTGAAAAGCCCCTTTGGATATGGATCTAGATATTTACAGATATATTGATGAGTGAGGATGGATAATATGTGGGTTCTCAGTGGAGTCACAAGTCCAGTTCTCTCTGTGACCCCATGAAGAGACTTTGCAAAGAATTCTGAGTGGACATGTTGAGGTTACTTTCTTTCTTTGGATTTGGATAATCACTTTACAAAATTTGGCTAATACTAGCTATTGCTGCTATAGGATTACTGCCGGACTCAGTAGAGATTATTTAAAATATAGGAATAATAGTTACTACATGAGAGCTGCTCTATGTCAGATATAAAAGTATTTGTAAACATGTATGTTAACACACGTGTATATACACCCAAAACAGCTAATGCACATTATAAAATCTAAAATAACTATTTTGTACCTAAGCTCTCATAGGGAAAGGAAATCAAATTGTCCTTTATTTTTTTTCTAAATCTGTTTTATCTAAATTTGCAGCCACTCTTTGCATCTGACATTGTACACTTGAAATATGCTTAGTATGATTAAACATTTAATTTCAACTTATTTTAATTAATTTATATTTTAAAACAGTATCTAATTCAATTTTTTGAAATTTTTTTAAAAATTTATTTATTTATACATACAAGCTGGGGTACAGGCCAGAGGCATGGGGGTGGCGAGAGGGTTCACCAGAGACAGAGTGGGGAGCAGAACGGGCAGATCAGAAATACACTGCTGAGGGGAGCAGCGGGCGAGGCAGGAGAGGTCTGCCGCACCATGTGGGATTCTCCCCTGCTGGGCCTCGAACTCTCATCGTGAGATGCCGACAGCTCCACAGCGCAGTGCTCAACCACTGTGCCACCAGGGAGGCCCAGTATCTAATTCAATTAATGGAAAACTTTTCAGCAAATTTGAAATAACTTGGATGGTTGCATCTACTTTTTTCCTAATTTTATGAAATCTAACCTCAGCTAAATATTTCAGGTAAAGTTTATCATTCAAATTAAGTGCTGCAAATATAAAACACCCATAATATTTTTAAGACTTAGTCTGAAACATACAACGTAAAATATGTCATAATTTTGTAATGGTTATGAGTTAAAATGGTAATATGTGGGGTTAAATAAAATATTTCATTAAAACTAATTTCACATTTTCGTTACCTTTTAAAGGTAACTATTAGAAAGTTTAAAACTACCTACGTGACTCATATTAAATTCCCTTTATTCAGAGACACTATACATATACACAAATTAAATCAAGTTGAAGATAAATGTCAACCGGGAGTCTGAAGATTGTGTATAAGAGGAAAGACAAATGATTGGTCTTTGTATTTCAAATTAGAAAATCTATACAGACCTGATTAATTTTTTGATATCACAAACATTGATACAATCAACTTAGGTGGTATAGAAAGTTTTTATTGTTCTTAGAGTCATAACTAAGTAAAAAAAATGCATATAATAACATTAGAAGGCATGATACTGAAGATTGCCTCTTAAAATATAATGATTGATTTACTTTTAATCTTCTTTAAAATATTAAGCATCATAATATATTAAAATTAACTACTTGAATGACATTCTCCTATATAACTGCTTCATTTTTTATTCAATAAATATGTATTTACAGACACATCTCTTGGTGTTAGGATATTTATCTAGCAGACATTTCAACAAAGTAAAATAAATTATAAAAACTGATGAATATTAATAAACAAAGTGAGGTTTCTGAGGTTAAGAAAGAAGGGAAGGGAGAAAAGTTTATGGGAATAGAGGGGTTATAGGTGGGGTGGGAGGATTTGAAATAAGTACGGTCCCACCTGCTCCTGGTGACCATTCTGTGTAACCTCAGTTGTTACTCAAACTTTTCTCTAGTGTGTTTATGTTTAATCTTCACCGGGATAATTAGATGAGTGAGGCAGAGCAGACATTAGAATAATGAGTAGTTATTTTTTTATTTATTTATTTTAAGATTTATTTATTTATGCATACAAGCTGGGGTACAGGCCAGAAACATGGGGCGGCAAGAGGGTTCACCAGAGACAGAGTGGGGAGCAGAACAGGCAGATCTACTGAAATACACTGCTGAGGGGAGTAGTGGGCGAGGCAGGAGAGGTCTGCCACGCCGTGTGGGAATCTCCCCGGCCGGGCGTCGAACTCGCGTTGCCGCTGCCGACAGCTCCAGAGTGCAGCACTTAACTGCTGCACCACCTGGGAGGCCGGAATGAGTATTTATAATGGGAAGAGAAACAACCCTTCTCTTGTTTGAAAAGCAGTGACAGTGATAACAAGAACAGTGATAATAATAAACACTTACTGAAGCATTTATCTAGAAATACATCTAGAGAAAACAACAACATTTAGACTTCATGCCCTAATGAAACTGATACATACCACATATAATTACACATGATTTAACCTAGAGAAATAAAACATAAATCTTTTCAAAGAATAAAATAATGGAACTCATTTTTATTTCATACGTGGAGGAGAGAACATCATTAGATTGCCATGAGATCAGAATAATACATGAGCAATTATTCATTGAATCTGAGCTCCTCTTTGATACTTTGACTATAAAGCATAATGTCCTTAGATGGTATTCTTATCTAGGTAACTCTGGCCTCATAAAATGAGTTTGGAAGTGTTTCCTCCTCTTTATTATTATTATTTTTTGAGAGTTTGTGGGGAATTAATATTAATTCTTGGAATGTTTGGTAGAATTCACCAGTAAATTCATCTGATCCCGCACTTTTGTTTGTTGGGAGGTTTTTGATTCCTGATTCAAACTACTTATTAGTACTAGTCTGTTCATAGTCTCTATTTCTTTCTCATTCATTTTTGTTAAGTTGTGTGTTTCTAGGACTCTATCCATTTCTTATAGGTTTTCCAATTTGTTGGCATAAATACTTCATGGTAGTCTCTTATAATCCCATGTATTTTTGTGTTATCAGATACAATTTTGCTTTCATTTCTAATTTTGTTTCCTTTCCCTTTTTCTCTTCCATAGTGCAGCTAAACATGTTTATTTTGTTTCACTTATCTTTTGTATTGTCTTTTTAGTATCTAGTTCCTTGTTTTAGTTCTGATTTTTTGCTATTTTATTCTTTTTACTAGCCTTGTGCTATTTGGTTTTCCTTTTCCTACTTCATTAAGATATAAAGTTAAGATGCTTATTTAATATTTTAAATGTAATTTTTATCACTATGACTTCTATGCTAGTATAATATTATTATATATTTTGAAGATAAATTGAGTGGTATATTAAAGTGTACATAAATACCTAAAATGTTCTTATCTGGGCATGTGTTTTAAAGGTATTAAATTATTTTGTTATATTTAACTTCATGAGTATGCCATACAAATCCAAAGAAATGAGAACAATCTGCAATTTCCATTGTTTCTTTCAGTGGAGATTTAAAACTTTTACATAATATTATCCTTAAAGCTAATTTATAGTTATGTGCACTACAAGTCCTTAACATTTTATGTAGACCATACAGTTATGTTTTCATTATACTCTAAGGAGATACTTGCTATAGTATCAACAGGAAAGAGTTTGGTAAACTTTTCTCTAAAATTGTGTTTTGCACTCAGGTGTGATGCATTACCACATATGGAAGGATACTCTGCACTCGTTTTCAGCCAGATTTGTACATAGTCAAAGTTACTTTGCAAAAGCTGAGTCTCACTTGTAATGTTATTATGTTAATGTATTTATAATGAATTCTGTTAAATGACAGGAACCCAAATAATATACTCATGTAAAACTCATGCACTTCAAAATGTAGACATAATTATGTATTACATGGTTATAGAAATTGAGTCTTAGTGATATTAAATGCTATCTAGATAGTGTAACTAGTGGCAGAGTTGAATTTGGGGTTAAAAAATTGTTTTCCTTTTCCTATTACACAAAGCCACTTTCTTGCAGAATTATTTTGAAAACTGTTTATTCACTTTGTTCTTATTTAATATTTTATTTAAGGTAAATGGCTTATTCCAAGAAATAGACTTCAAAACGATCATATGTGAAACATGTGTATATGGCACATTGTCCATAGAAAAATTCAATAGGCTTAAATTTTTAAAGTCTCCAGGCAAGGAAAAAAAAGTGAGAATGAATGACAGACTTAGTTGAGAAAGCTATACAGTGTGAGATACCTCAGTTCTAGTGAGGTCATGAGGAAAAAATGGGCGCCATGTTTGGCCACAGTAAAGTGAATGAACTTGGTGCCAACTTGAGATGCTTATACATTCCTCTTCAAATGTTGTGGTTAACTTCTCTAAAGAATGTGAACGTTGATTTAAATAAGTTTCCAGAAACTGAACTGTTTATTCCAACTTTTCCCCAAAAGCTTTGATATGTAAATCAACTTGGAAACAAAGATATTTTTGTCTTGTAATGTTTCCATGCTCTACATGTGTTAAATGGCAACCTTGGAATAATTTCCCTTGATCTATAAAATAGGCCTGACATAGATTTTGTGAAGGTCAGGGTGAGATGAAGACATTTAATTTAATCCAACCAAAATGAAATAAATTTGCTTTGTCCGAGGTATATGACATTACAAAATCTGGGAACTGACCTACATGAGTTTAAATCCCTGTCCGACATTGTACCTAGGTCAAGTCAGTTAGACTTTTGGAGACTGGGTTTTATTATCTCTGAGATAGGGATAATCACTCTCACCTACTGAGTTTCAGAAGAATTAGTGTTCATACTAATAAACGTTTAACTAGTTCTGACTTAGGTGAGTGCCCAACCAATGATAGTTACTCATGTGGTTACTTTTGCTTTTGTGAACATTATCTTATAGATCAGGATTGTGAGCACTGCTGCATACACTAAGAAGAATAAGACATTATCCCTGAAAAATAAAATAATGATAATAATAATAATAATAAAATACACACACATACAAAAACCCAGACTATAGTAATGAAAGAAATGGTTTTGGAAGAGGAAGTTAGTAGATGGTTATAGGCAGTCAGTTAGGAACAGGGTTCCCCAAGCCCCAAGTCCACTTATCAGCTTGATTGAGAAACAATCAGACCAGGAGGATAGCCTCTCCCCCTCAAATTCAATTAAACGTGGAATATTCAGAACTCCAACATAGTAGCACAATAGCAATTGACAAAAGCTTGTTTTGGAAAAGTCGACTGGTTAACATCCAAAAATTCAGTGAGCCTCAGTAACCTAGGAGATGACCATAGACTCAGCCAATCAGCAAGAGACACAAAACTGAGGCAGCAAATAGCCAAAACCCACTTCTTGCCCACTATACCTGTATAAGCACCTTCTTCTTGCCAACTCAGTGACCACCCACTCAGGGCTCCTCTCTGCTCACAGAGCTTTCTGGTCCTTTTTCTTATATATCGATAAATCTCTTGCTCTTCTGTAACTTTGGTCTCTACTTTTAAGTATTTCCTCGGGAAGATAAGAACTGAGAAAGAGCCCACCTAGAGTCCTCATACCCTGGACCTGCTCCCAGAGGGCCCTTATTCAATTTGAATATACCGTGGGTGTTTTTATGTGAAGTCTGGCCCTTAAGAGACCAATAATCCTCTCCCTTACCCTTTCTTCCATGGAGGATGAGTTTCAGGAGGCTCACAGAGTGATCTATGTTTCTGTCTTACAGAGTGTTCGATGTCCAATATCATCTTTTCACAGGTGTTTACTCAGACAAAAACTCGTCCTACTGAGTCACTTTGTCATGCTTTAAATGAAAATCAATAAATAAATTATGAATATGTTCATAATTAGACTTTTTATAGTATAGGTATAGATAAGTCACCTCAGACTTCACACATCAATAAGGAATGGTTTCTCCTAATCTGATCCTGACATCTTGATCAGATTGAATTTGATCTTAGACTTTCCTCATTCTGCCTTGTGAATCACTTGCCATATGACCAACAGCTGTGTTATTTTTTAAACAAACAGATATTCACTACAAATGTCAGCATTGACATTTTAAAACAAACAATTAAATTAAAAGTTTGACAAACCAGGAAGGGATACTGTGGATTTTTAGAAACAGCATCTTTCACCAATTTCAGTCAGTCTTTAGTTTTCATAGATGTCAGTAACAATTGGCTTTGTGTGCTGATTACTTACTGTTTATCAACAAAATGGAAAGTGTTATGATTACTAATACTTTGCAGTACACTAAAGCTGTCCTATTGACTAATGATGGTCAGTTATTTTGAGAAAAGACGTATGATAGATAACAAGGCCAGAAATTATCATTTATTCTGGAAATAGTCTATTCAATTCTGCAGTCAATATGATCTGTGTGTGTCACTAAAATTCACTGTGCTGTGCAAAATCACACAATTAGATTGACTAGTTTTATAAGAAAAATTGTGTTGGGTCATAACACTCAAAGGCATCATCAGTGAGACTTAAAAATAAACACCAAAAATGTTGATAGCTAATATATGCTAAATAGTTAAGAATTACTTAATTATTACAATAAATGGGGGACTGTATTTGAAAAAGACCTAAAGTTTGCTTATGGAAGTCCATGTGGAAAGGATGCAGGAGTCAGGTCATTGCAAAGTAGTAGTAGAAGGATTATCTGAAATCAGATGGGAAGTTGTAATGCCAGATGTGGGCAGGTGCACCTCATAACACATAGGGTGAACTGCAGTAGTTGAAAGCTATTTGAGGTCTATCAGTTTGTGTATTCCCATTTTCTGGGTTTAGCTGGCTACAGTTTCTGTACTCAAGTAGTATTTCCTGGATAAAAATGTGCATAAATAGTAGTGAAATGTCTGTCATGCTGAAATTGTTCCCTAATACATCAATGAAACTAGAAGGTAATCTGTTTTCAAAACAAGCATTACAGTAAAGCTGCTGGTAGATCATTTCAAGAATCTGATTTCTGAAAAGTGAGCACTTTAGTTATTTCTATGCTGAATAAAACCACTGCACTGAACATGTAGAACATTCATGAAGCACCCAAGATTTGACTCATGGATTTGAATTTGATCCTGTCTCTACCTGTTTGATTTTGGATAAAAAAAAAAAACAACAAAAAAAAAACTTCCTTAATCTCTTTAAGATCAAATTTCTAACCTGTAAAATAAAGACAAAAATTCTACCTCATAGGATTACTATCATGATTAAAAGATACAATGCATGCAAACTCCTTGGAGAATGATTCATATTAAAAGCTTTTATTAAATGAGAGTTGTTCTGAATGTTTTAATCTTTCAAAAAATATACTATTGTGCTGTATACATGTTCCATCTGTTGCTCTTATTATTTGAATGTAAAACTCAATTTTTAAAAAAAGTTTTATTTATATTTGCATGCAAGCTCGAGTGCAGGCCAGAGGTGTGTGGGGGGTGGTGGTGAGAGGATTCACCAGAGACAGAGTGGGGAGCAGAACAGGCAGATCAACCGAAATACACTGCTGAGGGGTGCAGCGGGCGAGGCAAGAGAGGTCTGTGGCGCCATGTGGGAATCTCCCTGGCTGGGTATTGAACTCGCGTTGCAGTCGCAGACAGCTCCACAGCGCAGCGCTTAACCCGCTGCGCCATCTGGGAGGCTCTAAAACTCAATTTTTAAAGGAATCTTTTTAAAGCTTAGATTTCTGTATATTTCTTATTTTCTTAGAATTACACAAACCTAGTCTCAGGATCTATCTTCAGCTCATCTTTAAGGCCACATTACATAAATGGCTCTGCATTTTTGCTGCTAGAAATTTGAAGTTATTGTTCAGTGAGTGAAAACTGTGACTATTGTGTTATTAAGTAATCTTGAGTATTCTTAATCTTTCTGGCTTTAGCAGTTAGTGGTGAAGGAAGCTTTGTTCCCATAAGTGATTGTAAAATTATTCCTGAGAGGAAAACTTGAGGAATGTCTAAATTATTTCTAGTGTCACTCTCCATGGTCTGCCATTGATTGCAGTTGATTGCAGAACATGAGGGATAGCACTCCGTGTGAAATGGATAGGAAGTTAGGAGGTAGTTAAGAACGTTGAATGTGGATCTTTGGTTTTTCCCAAGAAGGAGTCAAGTTTCCTCTGGCGACTTGCACAATGGCAGAAAATAAGGAATCTAATACATTTACATAGATAAATCTTTCTCAGATGTAGGTAGCTATTATGATCACTATTATTTCCTTTTATTCCCTATTTTTTAAATTACATTTTTAGTGGATTTGTGTAATTTTCAAGCAGCCTACTAGGATATGGCATTGCTGATGTTAAAACTTTGAGGCGATGAGATATGGGTCTTCTTGGCGTCTCTGTTTGTGTAATGTGTTAAGTCTCAGCGCTATCACCTCTGTGGCCTGAGTTTGATCACCTCTGTGGCCAGGGAGGTGGCCCACATATGGCAAAGCAAACCTCTCCTGTCTCATCTGCTGCTCCGCTTAGCAGTGTATTTCAGTAAATCCACCTGTTCCTCTCCCCACTCTGTTTCTGGTGTATCCTCTCACCCCTTGAAACTCTGGCCTATGCCCCAATTCTTGTATATTAAAAAAAAAGACATGGGTCTTCTTATTTCTTGGAGCACACAAATATATGTGAGGAAGTCATTCTATTTATCATAAAATGGATGTAAATTCCAGTCATAGACATGTGTCCATGCACTAATGTGGCCCAAGAAAAAGAATAGGTAACTTTGATTGGAACAATCAGAAAATTATCCCAAAAGTATGTTTTTAGTAAGTGTTTTAGTAAGTGTTTTGAAGTGATTTTGAAGAAAACACAAAAGTAGTGACAGATGGACAAATCGACACTTTGAAGCATGGATAGTTAGAGGAAGAATCAGTTTTACTGCTGAGAGAGGCTGGCTGCGGGGCAGAGCCAGGCCCTAAGCGTCCTGAGCCAGGAGTTGGTGGAAGAACACCAGGACTTTCCTGTCAGTTTTATTCTCTGATGTTTAGAACCCTCACTTTGGAGATTACATTTTATGCTTGACTGAGTTGTGTGTTAAGGACTGTTGGGTATGTTTTGTGCTTATTTCCATTGAGTGAAATGCATGATAACAGGAACTTTGACACACTAAAAAATAGTGTGTCAAACTTGGAGAACCCTAGACATTTTGTTACTTTGAGTCATGGAGGAATTACTTAAAGAACTTTAAGAGGAAGTGAAACTCGAGATCGGGGTCAAGACCCAGTCACATTAGCAGCCTTTGCCTGATGGACAATTGAGTGTTTTCTAAGCCTGAATTTTGGAGGCAGCTTTTATGGACTGACCTTTTATTACTACTACTACTACTACTACTACTACTACTACTACTACTACTATTACTACTATCATCATCATTGTGTTTAGCATCCTTAACTTTGTTTTCCAAACACTTGATTCTTTCCATTCATGAGCACTATTGGATTGCACTGATTCCTTAATTCCTTTTAGGTACCCCACTGTCTCTTTTCTTCTAAGCTTTGTCTTTACATATTTAAATATTCCAATATTACACAATAATGAAAGAAAAGCTTTACTTGGCTATGCTGCCTCTTTCATAGCATGTAATTTCTCTCTTTCATTCCAATGCCATTGTTATTTTTTCATGATTGATTTACACTCATTGCTTCTACCTTCTCTCCATCCATGCCCCTTTTAAAGCCCTGCTATCTAAATTCCAGGCCCATCATTCTTTTGCAACAGATCCTTCAGAGACCTCAAATGGCTTTCTTCCTGCTAATTCCAGTGACCTTTGTCCTCCTTCATATTCTTAATCTCTGGTGTATTTCACATCACTTAGACATACTTTTTCCTTGACGTCTCAAACACTACTGTATATTGGATTTCATTCTTCCCCTCTGGCCATGGCCGTGGTTTTAAACGCTATCTTTGACAAACTCTGCTTTTATGTCAAGTTCATGTAATTTGTCGGTGAATTCTTGCCGAGGCCATTAGCTAAAATTGTGATATTATAGTAATATGTGATATGTTGTTTCGGTAAAATGTATTATGATAACAAGGTTTTACTGCTGTATTTATGAATTTAATAAAACAGGTAAAGTTCACTGTTTGACAAATATCAGAGTCTAAATACCCTAAAATTTTGAAAGACTTAAGTTATCTGAGTTAATGTTTTCAAAGTACTTAAGTCAATATTGATATACAGTTGGGAACATATTTTCAAATGTTTTACTCATTTTTGCAAATATAGTGTGTGTGAGACTTGAAGCAACACAATGTCAAATATTTCTTTATTTTTAACTGCACTTTTTTCCTTTAACTCATAAATGTTTGGTATTGGAAAATTTCCACTTTTTTTCCAATGTAATATCATATAAAATTTCTGCATCTTGTTGCATTTTTTTGCGAGCATATTTTCCCTCTAACAAATTCAGAACTAACACCTCACTAGAGGCAAGGCTGGAAGAAAGAAACTAATCATTTATTTAAACATATGTGGTCAACTTTTTTTTTTAATGAAAACGTGGTTTGTACATTTTTTAATTAAATTGTTTTATCTGCAATGGTTAATAGTTGTTTGCATCTTATTGATTAAATTTTGCAAATGGTTTGCATCTAGAGTGTGTATTATTTAAGGCAATTAAAAACAATGAATTGATTTAATTTTGTAAAATTAACTTTATTTTTTTAATATTGGGCTTATTAATAGCAATAGAGAAGACTTCAAATTTATTAGAGAGTTGTATCATTATTTTTCAGCATGATATAGCAAATAAGGCAAGGAAGCTTTATATATCAATTACTAAATTCTGGACCCAATTTTTATTTACTTGTTTTTCATAAAATTCTCTCCCATTTTTATTTTCCATCAAGCCTTTATCTCTCGATTTCATTATTTTGGGTTATTTGTATGTGGCATGTGTCAAGCACTTCATTCTTCCGTCTCTATTTTGATCCAATTATCCTGAAATACTGTGTTTGACTCTGAGCATCACACAATTAAGTTATATCGGAGTACTGAAAAGCAAGGAAAGATGTGGGTGGTGAGAATGCTAAACAAAACTTCCTTCAAACAAGAAAAAAAATCAGAAACTTTTTTTTTTTTTTATTCTGGGAAAGAAAACAAGGGAAACACATAATCACTGTTTTCTCATATTTGAACAATTGCCATTTTGGGAGAAAAAGAGATTTAGACTCATGTTGTTCCAGAGGACAGAGATATAAATAGTGAGAAGTGAGGTATTCTGAAACTCACAATTAAAAGAAAGGCATATTCTGCCTGGGGAAATAGTAATTCCAACTGGAATTAGAATAACAAATTCTCAGCGGGGTTGTACAAAGGATTTACGAGGAGTTTCAGCAAATACTTTCAAAGTAACTTTCAAAAGTCTATGACTTGATTATTTTTAAAGAATTGTTTTAAATGGATCAAGACTCTTTTCAAAAAGCCTTCAACAGGAGATTTTAATTGCTGAGATATCAGACACCTTAAGGTTTTTGAAGCATGATCTCAACCAAGTGTAAACAGACTGAAATATTTTAACTTAAAAATATTTAAACTTTTGATAGCACATCTTGGATATATTCTCTTCTCTTTGGTCTCAACAAATCTGCTTGCGGAAATCAGTATCTTTATTTTGCTATTCTTCAAACCACCATCATACATTCTAGGAGTCAGACTTGGCTAAATATTTAGAGCATTAGAGCCATTTCACACAATGAAAACTGAATATTAGCATCCCAGTTTTTAAAAGATCTTCAAGAATATTGTGAATTTCCAGTGACCACCTTGCTCTTTAGTGTTGTTTACCTATTGATTTTTCTCTGATAGAGCTTTTATTAAAATTTTGTCACCTCACTGCATTGCAAAAGGTGACTTAGCTCTTCTGCTCATTATTCAAACCTGGGGTGGCTATACACTCAATCTCATGCATATATGGTACCTACTCAGCACATCACCTTTTGGCAACACACTCCCTGTAATCTCTTTCAAACCCAGTACCCATGATTTAGAAAGATATAATTATTTTGGTGACATTTTATATATGATAGCAATCTTCTCACTCATTTGCTCGATAAATCATTTATACATCTAAAAAGGTAGGTCTATTTGATAGATCTTAAAATATTTTATGTATTTGCTTTTACTTAGTAGTGACCTCCTTATCTGGAATGAGTCAACTTTGCATCTATTCAAACTATTCAACTTTAAAGTTTGAGCAAGTTCCGTGTCCTCCATGAACTATCCACATCACTCTAATTTAATCTATTGATCTACCAAGGTTTTATTTTCTGAAAATTCATAGACTTACTCTCATATTTTCAAAAAGTTATTCCCACTTATCGATACTATATCCTTCCCTAATTTGTAAACTTTTTGACTGATACTAAGATGCTGTGCTTGTGTAAATGTATTTGAATACAACCAAAATGATGGTGGCATTGCTCTCAAAAATATCTGTAGCCCACCTGGATTGATTAGAGTGTCCCCTTGTCATTTCTTTTAATTAGACTTAATTCTCAGAAATCAGCTTCAAGAGGCATTTAAACTCCTCTAATAAAAATGAAGTCTAGACTTAACTGTCAAAATGGAAGTCATAAATCCTAAGAAACACAATACTTTGATTTCAGTTCTACCTAAGACTGGTAATCTTGGCAAGTAGAAGGTCATTCTTTCAAATATTACATTTTCCATTCCCCCTGAACAGGCATGATATATGAACAAATTTTAACAACACACTTTCATCTTTGTCTTATACACAGAAGTATCAGCATGATTCATAACTATGAATTATGGAACTGAATGCCACTATTAATGCTTTTCTTTCTTACACCCAAGCAGCTCAGAACATTTTGACTCAATTAACTCTGCATGCCCAAGATTCAAATAATTTTTCTCTGCCTAAATTACATCTTAGTAATTTCATTGTCATTATCCCTATAAAAAGTCAGCAGTATGAATCCTTTTGTAGTCAGTACTAGGAAAGTAACAGAATTGGGGGAGCATTCAGAGTTTGTCCTGAATTATATCACCAATTTATGGGGAAAGAAGTCAGTCCATAAGAAATGGTTTTAATATAGAAACTAAGCAGAGAAACCAGTCATCGTGGAAAACTGAAAAAGGTAAGCATTTCACCTCTGAAAATGATTAAACACTTGATCTTATATTAATCTCTTCATTCCCTGCATCTAATTGTCTCCTTTAACAAAATAGGGAAAAAAGATGATACATTTTCCAGGTGTGAGTTTGAAAATAGCACCTGTAAAACTCTTATTGTGTCTGCACATATGGGTGTATGTATATATGTATCTATCTATTTTGATAGTGGCATAAAATAAATTCTCCCATGTTTAAATTGCTCTCTCATGCTTTAAAATTATAATGTCATTGTCACTAATATTTAAACTACTAAAAATTTAGAACATATCTAGAATTGTGATAAACTTGGTATTAAAACAAATGTCATTAAAATGATAATGTAATGACTTGGTCTTCATGACGATTTTATTTTCATAAGCTTTTATGAAAATAGGCACAGGACTGTGGCTGAGTCATAGGATTAGAAGAATAATCAAACAGGGTTTCCTTGGGAAACTGAGCTTTTAAACAATATTCTTGAAAACTATAAAATTAAGGGTTATTTAAGATCTTCTTAATCACTCTTTGTTTCTTGCTGTGTTATAAGTCTCTGATGTATGTGAACTTTAAGAATATGACCCCATAAATACAAGCTCTCTCCTAGGAAACCAAGACAAGTCGAAGGTTCATGTTCATTTTTTTCCGGCTCAGACGCATTTATATATTGCTCAAACTTTGGCAGCAAGAAGAAGGTTTGGTGCTAAAGAACCTCACTTATTTCAAAAAAGCATTTTTAAATCATCATATTTTCTTCTCTTGAATGAAATATTCTGGTTAATTATTTATGATAGCACTATCAAGACTGTATAAAATTGATGTGAGTTCTACTTTTTGAAACTTTTCTTGTTACTTTTATAGTAAGGAAGAAGAAAAGGGCTAGAGAAAAATCTTCTCTGGTTAACATCTAATTTGTTGCCTTGAGATAAAACATTTGAATTAGAGAATGTTTCAGAATTATTAACACTGATGAAATTATGATGCACTCCAAATTAATGATCCTAAAAACTGAAATTTCTGGGGCTCCCTAGTGGCACAGTGGTTAAGTTCTGTGCTGTGGACCTGTCCTCAGCCCCAATGCGAGTTCAATACCTGGTTGGGGAGAGTCCCACATGGCGCGGCAGATCTCTCCTGCCTGGCCTGCTGCTCCCCTCAGCAGTGTATATTGGTGGAGCTGCCTGTTCTGCTCCCCACTCTGTCTTTGGAGAACCCTCTGCCCCCCCACACCTCTGGCCTGTATCACAGCTTGTATGCTTAAGTAAATAAATACTTTAAAAAAAATTGAAATTTCTCTAGATATTGCTGAAAATTCTTTGTGTATTTTGAAGAAATATCACTCTCTAGTTTCTTGTAATTGCTACTCCCTTCCCCAGCTCTCCTCCAGTCTGTGCATTCTTTATCTGCAGGAAATGTGCACAGAAGTTGGAAAATTTCTTTTTTATTTAGAAACTTTGAAGAAAATCAGCAAACTCTTTCCTTGTTTTTCTAATCAAACAACTGCTATTCTAAAGAGATTGTGAGAAGAGCAACAACAAAATAAAATTTTGGCGGTACATGAAATCAGTGCATAGAAATTCCATTGAAAGTTTTCTAACTCAAATATAGCTAACTATAGCTCGTTCATTCATTTATTTATTCAGCACTTATTGAGTATGTTGTTAGAGTCAGGATTTTTCTTAGGAAATACACAGTAATAAAAGATGTCAGTGAAGCATTCTCTGTCCTTGAGATACATATATTCTACTAGGGAAGGAAGGCATGTTTTAAAGCAAGTTACAGTACAATAAGGTAAATGATGACTGATTAATAAAGATGAATGTGCATGAGAAAATGGAGGCAATTTAATCCCTGAGAAAGGAACACATTTGCTGGTGGACACATGATTGAGTCTACTTAGAAAGTTCCCTCTGAGAGCAATATGTGGTTATTGATGGGGATTTTAGAAACTACAACTATGAAACTTAAGTTTTCCTTTGTAAGGGCTGGAGTAATCACTGCTGTTGTATCTCTGGTCAAAGATTTCAAATCTAATTTTCTTGTATAAATGAGAGCTAAGAAAGAATTGAGTACATGTGAAGGTTGTATAACACCTTAGTCACTCAAAATTAATCCTTGAAATACTCCTTAAATGTTAACCTAAAAAGAAAAATAAAACTTCCAATTAAGGTAATACAATAGGAAATGATTGCATAAATAGTTCAAAACAAATTACGTAAGAGATGATTAGCTTACTTAAAATATGCCATGAATATAGCACAATTTGGAAGCAGAAATGAAATATACAGTGCTTTTAGTTTTCAAAAGTTAAATGTTTATATGTAGAAAACTTAGGCCCAAAGTAGTAAAGATATAGGAATCAAGTATATAAATAGAAGCATTACAATTGTGCTATATGTAGAATCAAACTAATGTTCATTAAACTCAAACCATGTATGAGAAACAAAGTTTAAGTCTTTAATCCATTTTCCTGTAGGGAGAAAAATACATTGGGGATAATTTTATGAATTATTGACATATTTGTATTATTTAATTTAAGCTTATTCTAAACCCTAATTATTACTTTTTCCAGCTCATATATATTGGTCTGAATTAAGAATATGTATGTGTTTATATACCTATAGTTTGTTAAAGAACATATTAACTTGATATTTAAGCTTTAATGTATGCAGCTATATTTCCATACATTTCATGAATTAAAAGTTTAGATAGAAGTATATCAAGATTTATAAAAAAGCTTCGCTGTGTAAAAGAAAATACATGCATATATAAAAAAATTTCCAAATATTCCATATATTTTATAGGAATCCAACGTATGTTTATATATGTAAACTTATGTTTTCTATATTAATATCTATATTTTCAAATAAAACATCTATCATGTCTGTATTTATGAAAATACTCAAATGCATTTATTTTTGCATTTATGTTATATATATATTTTCCTTTTTTATTTTATAATGTTTAGTAATAAATATATCGTGCATAAATTCTCTTAAGAGTTTATTGTTTTAAGTTAGTTTTATTAGTGTACCTCAGTGGTTATTTTCAAGGAGATATTATACTAAAATTAAGGAAATAATGCAGAAATAATGTAAAGGGCAATAAACTTGTTAAACTTTTCTGAACAAATCTGGGTTTGTTTAAAATGTGTTGCAATACCTAGGAGATTCTCTCCTTTCTTTGAATTTAAATTTCAAACAAACGTAATCTGATTGGCTATGCATTTTTCTTTTTTTTCTTTTTTCTTTTTTTAAAATTTATTTACACATATAAGAACTGGTGTGTAGGCCAGAAGTGTGTGTGGAGGGGGTTGGTGAGAGGATTCACCAGAGACAGATTGGGGAGCAGAACAGATGAACCTACTGAAGTAAATTTTTGAGGGAAGTAGCAGGTGAGCAAGGAGATGTCTGCTCCATCATATGTGGGTTAGCTCCCTGGCAGGGATCGAATTCAGGCTGTTGCAATGATAGCGTTGAGACTTACACCATACTTCATTAGGGAGGCCCTGGATTTGCATTTTGTAAAGCTTCAATGGTATTTATAACTGCATGTTAAAATGATATAAACTCTATTGTGTGTGTAACTGTCAAGAGTATTTTCAGTTAGACATATTTCCTAGAGGGTTGATGACTGCTTAAAAAATGTAGCAGGACCATATAAATATTTGATATCAAATATTAACCTTTTTTATTGAAAAATTTCAATAATAGAAATTTTACCTTTTAGGGCCACAGTGTTTGACCACAGCAAATATTTTTAGTTCAGAGAGACTTGATGGAGATTTTGAATTTTACAAGAAAATGTGAGGGAACCTGGAAATTTATGATGAAAGACCAATGCACAGTATTGTACTCAATCACATTTTTAGTAAAAAGGATTGGTTTGTTGTCTACCAAACTATTTTTCTCTCTTTTTTTTTTTTTTGGTAAGTTCAGAGTTAAACTAATTTATACATTAACTTTCCAGTTAAGTCAGATCATGTTAATATCACTGAATGTGATACACACAACTTTTAAACCCCCTAAGATATCAGCTTTCATGCAGTTCCCTGTTTTGTTTTTTTTTTTAAGATTTATTTTATTTTTGCAACAAGCTGATGTACAGGCTAGAGATGTGAGGTGGTGAGAGGGTTCACCAGAGATAGAGTGAGGAGCAGAACAGATCAATTGAAATACACTGCTAAGGGGAGCAGTGGGAGAGGCAGGAGAGGTCTGCCATGCCATGCGGGATTCTCCCTTGCCAGGCTTTGAACTCACACTGCAGCCGCCGATAGATCCACAGCACTGTGCTAACCTGTGGTGCCACCAGGGAGTCCCCAATTTCCTGTTTTCCCCTGCTTGTAGGTTACTTAGAAATGATCCCACAAAACTCAATATGGGAAGAGTCAGTGTCTCTGACTTATCATAGTTAAAGCTACCCAATGAAGGCCAGAATGAAATATTCTTTAAATACAAATGAAATTAAACATTATGTCAAGTCAGGAAATTTGAGATCGTTTGTTACAACAGTTAGGTTATCTGGACTAATACAGATATTAGTACTTTCATCTGGTACGCCATATAAAAAAGACCCATAATATATGGTAATGGTTTAGTTGGTGGGCAACAATCAGTAAGGAAACACATAATACCCCTCTAAAGCTCTTTTGCAGACCATACTACTGAATCTATAGCTCTAGCGTTCATCATTGGAAAGAATCAGATCAATGTTTTATTATTACTGTTGTTGTTGTTGTTGCTGTTATTTATTGGCTTTCCAGTTAAGGTATAATAAGAAGTGCTCTCAAGTGAGAATTATTTGGTTAGGAAAAAGAAAAAAAAATAACACAACTGAGGGCCTCCCTGGTGGTGCAAGCACTATGAAGCTATCAACAGCCTCTGCAGCAAAATTTCCATCCCTTACCAGGGAGCTGTCACACATGGCGCAGCAGATCTCTCCTGCCTCCCCTGCTACTCCTCTCAGCAGTGTATTTCAGTAGATCCACCTGTTCTGCTCTCCACTCTGTCTCTGGTGAATCCTCTGACCCCCCCCCATACCTCTGACCTACACCCCAGCTCTTGTATGTATAAATAAATCTTTAAAAAATTTTAAAAAACTAACAAATTGGCAAAGTCTAGAAATCAAAAGTCTTAAAATTTTGGAAAGAAAATTGCTGCAAGAAATGAAATAGTAAAATGCTAAACTGGACCCAGGGGACGGTTTCTAGTTAAAAAAAAAAAAGTCAAATATCTAATATATCATTAAGAGTGTTAACTTTCCACATAGGTTTAATGTTTCATTCAAGTAGCCTGAAGAGAGTCAGTGTTAGTTTGATTAGATTAATTAGGTTTCAGAGTTATATTTAGAAAAGAAGTTTGGGCAAATTACTGGAATGAGAATTGATCAGACCAGTAGCATCATATGTTTTTGAAGGAATTGTATTTCAAAGAAGTCTCTGAGACTGGAGTTTCTCCTCCCCCTCCAATATTTTTAATTTTTAGGCAAAATGTTTAAGGTAATGAATTAACGATGAGAGGGCAGTGATGTGCATGTGATTTTCACTTACCTCTGTCTAATGCTTTTCATCTTTCCCATTTCTTTTACTTGGGTGCCTTTCTTTCCATCACCTTCCTGGTAACAGCTTTAAATAGTTGCTGTTAAGGAGTCTCCCTGGTGGCAAATGGGTTAAGCACAGCACTATGAAGCTATCCAGAGCCATGGCAGCACGAGTTCAATACCCGGCCAGGGAGCTTCACACATGGCGCAGCAGACCTCTTCTGCCTCGCCCGCTGCTTTCCTCAGCAGTGTATTTCTGTCAATCTGCCTGTTCTGCTTCCCACTCTGTCTCTGGTGAGTCCTCTCACTGCCCAACCCCCATCCCCCCACCTCTGGCTTACACCACAGCTTGTATGCATAAATCAATAAATCTTTAAAAAAATAGTTGCTGTTAATTTTTCCCCTCCCTTTAGTCCATTTGTTCACTTGTATCTAACATTCTCATTTATTCACATTTTCACTCATTCATTTATTTGTTCTTTAGATATTTTGGATCCTTTGATTCCTGTTTTAGATTATTTGATAATTCTGGATAGTATCAGTCTAAATGTACGTATTCAGCAGTGTTTTTATGTCCTTGTTTTCAGAAACTGAACAGTTTACCAGTTCCCCTACTCCCAATTAATAGCTCAATCCTGGTCAGTTAGCTCACAAATACTGATGTAACCCACGCTAGCTGCAAGTCAAAAA
Source organism: Scalopus aquaticus (assembly GCA_004024925.1). NCBI lineage: Eukaryota > Metazoa > Chordata > Mammalia > Eulipotyphla > Talpidae > Scalopus > Scalopus aquaticus. The sequence continues at coordinate 48,252 of PVIJ01000103.1, forward strand.
ATAAATGAATGAATGAGCAAAAATATAATCCATGTTTTGTGAGTGCTGGCTTTGTTAAAGAGGTGATTTTTTTAAAAAAAGATTTATTTATTTTTGCATACAAGCTGGGGTGTAGGCCAGAGGTGTGGGGCGGTGAAAGGGTTCATCAGAGACAGAGTGGGGAGCAGAACAGGCAGATCTACCGAAGTACACTGCTGAGGGCAGCAGCTGGCGAGGCAGGAAAGGTCTGCTGTGCCATGTGGGAATCTCCCCAGCAGGGCATCGAACTTGCAGGGCAGCTGCCCACAGCTCCACAGCGCTGCATTTAACCCGTTGCGCCACCAGGGAGGCCCTAAAGAGGTGATTTAGAGGGATGCGAAACACTTTTCTAACATCGAAAGTCCTTAATGCTTGATGGAGAGAGGCGTCTGCTTCTTCACATAGGGCGTCCATCAGACTTCCTTGTTTTCAAAGGATGTTTGCTATTGTTACAGGGTAAGATGAGGGGCACCCCAGGACTCCCAAACCTTCCTGCTCTAAATAATTTCTGACAACCACCCCATCAATATAAAAAATATTCTGGTGCATAAGACCTTCAATAGAAAATAACTTTAATATGATTAGTATGCAAACAAGAGAAAAGAATATAGTTAAAATAGTTTTCAACTAAAAACCCCAAATCACCCATCCTCTCATGGGTAAATGCCCAGCCAAGCAGGGTTGGCACAGAACGGGACTGCTGAGGCCCAAAAACCTGCCACAAGTCTAAGGCAGCTTTTGGTGAGGACCCTAGGGAAGTTGCAGAAGGACCAGGCAAGTCTGGAAGGAAAAAGGCAAAGTGAAAATACAAGTCAAGATAAAGGCCGCTATTGTCAGTCTCCCCATGGGTCTTTGCCTGATTCTTCTGTCTTTCAAATGTCTCTTTCTATGTCCTCCAAGTCCTTGGTACAAGTTCAAGGCTGAGAAGCAAGCACAACTCCTTCACATGTCTCTTTGCTCCATGTGCCTCCTTCAGGTTTTCTTTATTTCTCTCTCTCTCTCTGCTTCTCCCGTCCTTCTTCCTGCTTTCTCTACCTTCCCCTCCTGCTCCAGCTGCCCCCTTCCTTAGGGTGGGTCAGGGAACCTGGAACCTTTGTTTTCCCTGGGGATTAACCTATTACACTATCATTGACTGAACCATCACTCTTACTAAGGCTTTAAACAAATCCTTTATATGAATTATTCATTCAGTCCAGGATTTATTATCCCCATTTTACAGATGAGAACAACTGAGGCAGAGAGAAATCAAACATCTAGCTAGTAAGTGGTGAAAATAAGCTTTAGACCCAGCTCTGTCTGGTTATAACACCTCAAGCTATGCTGGTTCCCTCACCGTGAAACAACTAATATGATGAAATTATTTTACAGTCTGCTAGGTACTTTTTACCTGCTCTTTAATTTAATCCATATCCATAAGAGGAGAACACTCTTGTGATCCCCCCGTCCCCCGACCCCATTTAGAGCTGAGGGAATTGAAGGTCTAATTCAAGATTTGTTCAAAGTATCATAACCTTGATTTCCAGTTTGGAATTTACTATTCTGTTTTTATTTCTCTCCCTCGCTGTCATAAGTAGACAGAGAATTTCTAATCAAAGCATGTACACATACACGTGTACATATTCCCAGTGGCCTTATTCAAATCAAAAATTCTTCATCATTACATAAGTGGTGAATGCAAACACCAAGCTAATGAGATTTGAACCGGGAGCAAACATGTGGGCAGCTATATATTCTGGCTGAATAAAACAACTCGAGGTCTTGCCCAGGAACTTCAAAGGAAATATTCTATCCTTATTAAGAGCTTTTAATACAAACTTATCCAAAAAAGAATGCCTGCTATTGGTGTTTTCTATGCCACACTCATACACAGCATTGCCCACTAGTAAATCTGAGACATAAAAAAAAAAAAAAATAATGGAAATTTCAGGTGTTAAATTAGCTACCCTGGGGCACCACTACGTGGTCCCTTGAATGCAGTAAAGGAAATATATGGAATGTGACAAAGAAAATTAATTAAAATGGGCAATAAAGACTGCCAAGTTCAAACAAATTGTGGCCCCAACGCATACCAATTTTATACCTGCAGGCCAGGTTTCCTGAATCCAGACAACCTACAGAGTGTTTTTATAGTTTAATGAGGAAAGAAGGTTGTCATGCTTCTTAGCTATTCAGAAATCTCTATTGACCACCTTGCGTTTGAGAATTCTAAGAAGGGAAAGTTTATTGAAGTATTATAGCCCTTTTTTCAGCAGCAGTTTCAGACTGCTCCATGTAATGCTATTTGGGAGTTTTCAGTAAGAGATGAAGTTATTTAAAAACAACATTTTACCTATGGCCCAAAGAAAAGAAACACACATTTTAGGGTCCGATGGAAGATAGTTTATTCAGAAATTTCAATGTTAGTCTGAATTTATATTTTCCAATCTCTTTCTGTTAAGGCCATAGTTATCATTATTTTTCTTCATATTTCTATATTGTCTCTCAGAAATGACCAGAAACTCCTTCATTTTTGAGTGACTACTCAATATGATGTGAGATTTTTCTCTTTAGGTAGGAGTCACTGTCCCTTTATACATCTCTCTTTTTTTTCTAACACACACTGGCAACATGGATGGCAGAACTCCATGGCCAGCCTATGTTTCCCTCCATTTTCTTTCTTTTTTTTTTTTTTAAGATTTATTTATCTATACATACAAGCTGGGGTACAGGCCAAAGGCGTGGGGTGGCGAGAGGGTTCACCAGAGACAGAGTGGGGAGCAGAACAGGCAGATCTACCGAAATACACTGCTGAGGGGAGCAGTGGATGAGGCAGGAGAGGTGTGCAGAGCCATGTGGGACTCTCCCCAGCAGGGTTTCGAACTCGTGTTGCTACTGCCAACAGCTCCACAGTGCAGCACTTAATTGCTGTGCCCTAGGGATGGCCTCCCTCCATTTTCTTTTCCCATTTGAAACTCTTGACAAGTTTTCATTGCCTGCTTTGGAATCCACCTGCCCTCTGCTTCTAAGCGTCCTAATTAGACTCACCTGACAGCTTTCCAGCTATGGTTCCTTTAATTCTGCTGGGGTAGAAAATATCACTGAGCTGTCACATTCAAGACTTTTTCTGTACGTGAGTGAAGTCAAATGTATATCCATCAAAGTGACATGTTTGCAGAGTCAAATAAACTGAAACATCCATATAATTTATAGCTTGTTATGTTTGGTGATAAATAGGCATTTTAATTAAGCTTTTAAAACTTCTGCCTGAATTTTATCACCCACAACAAATAGAACCTTGGATGAAGGAGGAGATAAATAGCAAAAAGTATCCTGTGCATGTACCGGGACTAAGGCTGTAGATACTCACACTGTTTTTGTGAAATGAACTTATGAAATGAAATACCAACATGGTTCCATCAAATAATATACAGTGTCTGCAGATACCCTGATGATTAAGGAAGCTTTTTTTTTTCCTCTTCATAGAGCCACAGCTCAGAGATTCTTAAAGGTACATGTGCAATATATGGGAAATGGGGGATAATTCCCACCGATATAGAATTTTACCAAAGTCACCTCCCCCTGGAGAAATGTGTCCTGAAGCTTTTGTCATGACTTCATCTGATGTCTTGTTACAAATTAGAATCATGGGCTGGGGCAGAACAATGGAATGGACCTAGAGTCTGTGATTTTCAAGTGCTTTTTGCCCCCAGAGCACAGATTTGGATCTGGCAAGCCTGAAGCAACAGACGACTCTTTTATTAGCAACGTATGTCTTGCTAGTAGAACACACTGAAAGCCTGAATCTAGAACCTAATTTTAAATATGACTTTTGAATTTTAAATATAGAAAGATCTTGTTGAAATGTGAACATTCTGCTGTTTTGAGAGGCAAATGTAGGCATGCAAGATGCTCACACTTTGTAGATTTGTTAAAGATATTAGTAAAATAAACACAACCTCTTCCTAGAATCCTGATGTGTTAGTTTATTAGGGCTGTCATAACAAAGGACCAGAAAATGGGTGACTTAAGCAATAGGAACTTTTTTCCTCTCACAGTTCTGAAATGCTAGAAATCCAAAATCAAGATGTCAGCAGGGTTGTGTTCTTCTAAAGCTCCTCTCCTTGGTTTATAGACAGACAACTTCCCTGTCTTCACGTCAGTCCTCTGTAGGAACTTGCATAGCTGGAGTCTGTGTCCACATGCCGTTTTCTTACAAGAACCTTAATCACACCAGATTAGAGTCGAATGACTCTATTTTAACTTAATAACCTCTTTCAAAGTCCTGTTTCCAAATACAGTCACATACTGAACTTCTGAGGATGAGTATTTTAATATATGCATTTTGGGGGTACACAATCTAGCCCACAGCACCTGGCACATTAGAAGTGAAGGCTCTCAAGATGAATTATGGGCAAATGAAATAAACATCATTTTTCCACAGAAAGTTTCACATCTTGACAATTGTTACTAAAAAGAATGTTTAGAACATTTTCAAAGGATAGTTGATGAGTCATTTGAACAAAGAATATGCAAATGCAGAGACATTATTTTAGCTATTTGGAAAGCTTGGAAGCACATCTACAAGTTGATGTCCGAGAAAAGCAGTTCTATCAATCCTTATATTGTTCAGTGTTATAATAATGATGTTTTGTGCTTACATACAATATTTTCCAGTTTCAAATCACATTTTCATTCAGTTTAATTTTAGCCTTGTAATACCATGTGAGTGGTCATATTGATATGCTGGATTTTATTTTTGTTTGTTTGGGAGAATGGGAGCATCAGAGAGGTTGAGTTGATAGAGATTTCGCTTTAGAAGATGTCATTGTATATCTTCCTACTCTGGCTGGTATTCTGCTGGTTTTGCTTTTCTCATTGGCAGTAAGGATTTCTTCTGTATGTGTGATGCTTTGTGTCAAATGAGTATAAACTTTTTCCCTAAATCAGAAAAAAAATAGACTATACTATGTGTTATGAAAGAAAATTTTCTACATTATTTGGTGACGTTTATAGTCATAATTTCTGAAAATATCCATATAATTACATTTTATAGCATAATTTAGGAATTTAATCCTCTTCTAAGTGCTGACATTTCTAACTGTACTTGAGTCCAAATTACAAAAAAAAAAAAAAAAAAGACACATAGAGATTCACCTAATACTGGATTTACGTTCCAGCCAGGAAAAAGTCATCTCTGAATGCTTTTTCCATCTCAGTTGGAAACTAGTATGGCGATAAGATATGCATTTCTACTAAGTGACCCAACAACAACAACAACAACAACAAAAGGATGACATGTGTTGGTTTCTCTTCTGTTTTATTATGCTCAGTATAGCTAGCATTGATGTAGTATTTGAGTTCTTAATGGACATGACAGTCTTTTTATTGACATCGTTGTTAATTGAGAATTCCCCAACATCAAGTGAAGGAACACCCATGAGATTTATAATGAGATTATTTGGGAACACTTTTAGTAATACATTTCAATCTTTTTCATTGGTGACACTTTCTGGTCACTTTTCACTAGGATTTACATAAGAAATTAAGTAGATCTTGAAATCAAAAGAATTTGAATGCCTTCAAGCAATTACAAGCTTGGAGATTTTTTTGGCAGCACTCAAAGCTATGGTATAAAGCTTTCTGTGTTAGTGATGAATTGTGATCTTGGGGGAAACCAAAAGCTCAAGAAAGCTCCAAAATAATTGTGTCTAAAAAGTGGACTTACAAAATGATTTTTTTCTCTTTTTCCCCTAGGAAGATAAATACAAGATAATTATTTAAGTGGGTCTGGGTTAATGTAAAGATTTTTACATTTTTTTTTCGTGGAATTGTTTCAAAGTTTATCTTTTGCTAATACTATTCTTATCCCTTATGTAATGATTCCCAAAGTGATAATTGCCTTTTTAACTGAATGATAGTGGCCAATTAGATGAATAAGTATTAGTGTTGGAGAGCTATTGTACATGGAACATTTGTTATTTTCAGATTAAAATGTGATATATGCTTACTTATAACATTACTTGTGTGGGCACACAGTGACTCAGTACAGAAACCTGTCTTCACTTCTCATTCTTTTTGATGAGAAGTAACCACCATTAAACATATGTAAATGTACATATCAATATGGGTAACCTGCTTAATATCTCATCACTGGCTTGTTGTGACATGTCAAGGTTATACTCAAAGATTTGTCAACTTACCATGCAATCAAAATCTAAGTAATTTGATATGTTTCATGAAAATAACAGGTGTTATTTATAAAATATCTTCAAATGTCTTTATTTCCCTCCAGACTGACTCTCAAGACAAAATATTCTGTACCAACACAAGTTCACCTCCAGATACCTGTTTTCAAATACACACCAAGTTGGGCTTCTCTGATCTCTCCTTTCTCTCTAATTCAGCTACTCATTTTCTTTCAAAATTTCTGCTGTGCCAGGGGCCTTCCCAGTGGCGCAGCGGTTGAGCGCTGCGCTGTGGAGCTGTCAGTAGCTGTGATGCTAGTTCGACGCCCGGCCGAGGAGGATCCTACAAGGTGCAGCAGACCTCTCCTGCCTCACCTGCTGCTCCCCTCAGCAGTGTATTTCTGATCTGCCTGTTCTGCTCCCCGCTCTGTCTCTGCTGAACCCTCTCTCCGCCCCACACCTCTGGTCTGTACCCCAGCTTGTATGTATAAATAAATAAATCTTAAAAAAAAATTTCTGCTGTGCCTTTATTAGAATTTGTGCCTCCAAGAGGCTCAGGACACTAACCACATATGCTTGAATCTTTCTTCCTTAGAGAGTTTGAGTCCAAATTAAATGCATTCTTTCAAGCTTGCCACATTTTCCTCTGTGTATACAGAGAGGAGGGATGTCTTATCATGGACATATTCACTTTATAATTCTAACATTGGGCATTCACATCTTATTTACACCAAAAATCATCATGTGGAAATGAGGTTTTAGGTTCTGAAATAAATAATAACTAAAAATAATTCAATTTACTGAAGAACAATTATCTCCCTTAGATACTAAAAGAATATTTCTAAAATAAAGGAACGCCTTTCAATTTTCTGTAAGTCTGAGTCAGAAAGGAAAGCACTTCTATAAAAGGACAAGATCACCAAGTGAGAAGATCTTTGAATCTGTTTCTCAGCTGATAAAACAGATTTCTGATGAATAAACAGAACACGGAAGTTAAAATTAAGCCCATTCCAATGTGAGGTTTGTGGGGAAAAAAAGTCAAAGCAGTTTTGCTAGCAGCAGGAGACTGGAAACAAAGAACCTAAGCAAGTCCTTTGTAGTGCAAGTGTTGTCTGGTTTGTTTAAATTTCAAGTGGACACTACGTCTGTTGAGCCTGACCTGCCATGAACTTGAGTGAAGGACAGAAGCTCTGACCAAGCCAACATCTCTGAGTCATCAGTGCTTGAATATAAATGTGGATCAGTTTACCTGGAAGAATTCCCAATCTTGCCTGGATATAGTGGACTTATGAAGAGTGTCATCTCTTCTCAGAAAAATTGAAACACTGTTATTTTAGAGTAATATGCCAGGAATTGAGATAAAACAGGCAGGTATTCACAGTTGGACAGAGACAGTTCCAGGACACAAAACATGTGCTTCAGATTCGTGAGAGCTGTAAGGGCTTATCACACAGAGCACCTTGGAAGGCAGTTTGCCTTCTACCCCAGGATGAGCTCACATAGCGTATGCAGTGACATCACAGCTGGCAGGGGATTCTGGAGGGAAATAGTGCAACATTTCCGGTTACTAAAATATTATTTAATTAAGCTGGAGCTGATATATAGGAGAAAGAAAAGAGGGAGGCAGGAAGGAGAATGAAAAGGAGGAAGGAAGTATGGAGGAAGGAAGGAAGGGCAAGAAAAGAAAAGGAAGGGAAAGAGAAATTTCTAAGTAAGCTTAAACTGAGTTTCATGAAGTGGGTTACTTAGTATTTTATTCAGAAACAATAAATAGCCTTCACCACAAAGTAAATGGGATGCAACATAATGAAAATGCATTGAGTGAATTAACAGGAAATTTTCATTTTATATTTGCCATAATGTCAGGAAGAAATTTATCCTCTTGTCTCCTTTGCAGTGTTCTTTGCTTCAGAGATCCTTCTGCTCCTGGATCATATTGTCCATTTTTTATGTTCAATTTTTATTAAAAATGAGGAATGTGCGACTTACAAGAGCTCTTCAAGACTATTGAGACCAATTGCTAAAGACTAAGTAGTCACGGAATTGAGTAACAGTAAGAACGATTGCAGGGGATGTTAAAATAGAACTAGAGTTCTTGTTTATCCTTTCAACTAAAGTATAGTTTTAAAAAGGTAAAATTTTCTCTATGAACTTGCCTAGTCTATCCCTAAAAGCTAGTTTAGTACATGACAATTACTAAATAGTTAGTTTGCCTGAATAATTAATAAGTATCAAGTTAGTGCCATACTAGACAGAGAAATAAAATATTATATTTTGATGGAATTTATATCATGACTGTTATGATAGTTAATTGTATTTGTCAATTTGACTGGGTCACGGGGTGACAAGATATTTCATTAAGCATTATTTTTGTTGTGTCTGAGAGTTTCTGGATCAGATTAGTACATGAATAAATAGACAGACTAAAGCAAATTTTTCCTTAGTTCTTTCTTATATTAAGACATCCTGTCCCATTCCTGAACAGAACAGGAAGAATAAAGAAGAGCCCTCTCTCTCTCTCTCTCTCTCTCTCTCTCTCTCTCTCTCTCTCTCCCTCCTGCTCTTCAAGTTGGGACATTAGTCTTCTCCTGCCTTTGACTCCTACTGAGATTAAAACATACAAGAGTGGTTGAGCAGTGTTTCCAACCATGAACTGTGTATACCTTGGGGCTTCTTTATTTTGTGGAGAACTCAAACTAATGTAGATAGAATGATAATATGTAGATGCTAAACAGAAAGATGATGGATAGAAATAGACAATTAATGGTCATGTATAGAAAATACTCAATAGAAGAGAAAATCAGTGCCCAAGAAGTGAGAGAAAGAACAGATTTAATAAGGAATGCACAAATACACATCAAGGCTGTGAGCAGATATTTCTGTTTAATTTTTTTTAAATCTGTCCTTTCTTCCATATTCATCAGTGTACATTTTACTCAATGGTATATTTATTCATTGAGTTTTTAAAAAATGTTCACTCATTTTGGATCTCTGCTGCCTACCAGGATAAAGACAGTCAGTTGGTAAGAGACACTCTACTGTCTAAGAAAACCCAATCCCCCACACTCAATTGGGTTGGGTTCAGATGCTCTGGGGAAAAAGGTGGGGGTGGGGCGCTATTAAACTGGTGAGTTAGGTAAAACTTCCCAGGAAGAATGAGATGCACACTTTAATAACACTCATACTGTTTCTATGTTTTTGTAAAATATTTTCTTTGGTCATCCCAAAAGTGTGTGAGGAAAGACAAAGAAAATGGCATCTCTTTTGAAACTGAAGTTTCTACTATTTCTAATTCTCAAGCTACTCTCAAGTTTGAGTTTGCTGTATTTATTTTCTAATAAGTAGGCAAATGTGAGGAGTGTACCACCACATTAAAAGGTATTTTATTCCTGCAATTCAGAAGACCCTAACCTCTTGCTTAATATATGCACTGCATAATGATCTTTGCACCCAGGCTATTGGATTCTACTTCTTTTGAGTGGAAATGTCTGCACAATTTACTGAGGCTTTAGGTAGGGTTATGTTGGTCTAGCAGTTAAATAGTTATGTTAGGAATAAAAAAGTATTTAATGGTTTATTGGAAAGTCAATGGCATAATGTGTGAGGTGCTCTTTAACAGTATACTAAAAGTGTCAGAATTCCATGCAATTTTCCACACATAAAATGGCATAATATCCTACAGGTGTCAGCCATTTATTTCCACTCGCTCTGCTCATTAGTAAAATATTTCAATACATAGTCTCCTGTATATTAATCTGGCATATCCTAATGAATGACCAAGTTAAACTAGCAAATAGATGGGTTCTAAAAATATGTGAAATGCTAAAAACTTATTTCAGTTTATTTGTAGGACTTATATTGTCCATAGCCACTAATTCACTGTGTTGATTGTTGCACTGTCCATTACTGAATATAAATTCCTTGTGTAGGACCCAAATATCTGTGATAGATAAATTCTCAATACCATAACATTACCAAAATAATAAAGGTTGCATAAGCGTAATTTATAATTACTTAAGGATAAGAGTTTTATTTATTTTTAAGTGGTATTTGATTTCCATTGGATGTGTACTTTTTGGGGGATACAGGCTACTATGATGGTAGACATATTCCATGTAGCTCCCAAATATGTACTGCATATAAAAATCTCATAGGAGTGTTCTCTGACATGGCATTTGTTCACAGTTAAAAACCAAGTCTCTATTTTGTGAAGAAATTACCTTATATACTATAGATATACAGTGTGTATAGACCCATGTGCATATAGCTCTATATAGATCCAGGCTTACAGTATCTATTTATTTTGTATGTAGAGCACTTTATTTATAATGGTATTCTTTACAAAGAATACCATGTAAATCATATGTCATCAAATCATGAATGTGATTCATTTTATAGCAGAAATGGTGTGTTTGCATGTGTGTTTTATTATACACATATATATTAAATATAATTTCTATGAAGCTCATAAGAATATAGAAAAGAATACAATCATATCTATAAGTGTATGTGTGGTGTGTACCTATTCTTTAAACTTAGTGGCACCTAGCTTCTTTTTAAACGTTTTATCATTAGAATAACAGTGAAATATCATTGTTATATCTGCCAATTAGTAGATTGTCAGTTATGCATTCAATGACCTCCCATATATCTCAACTCCATGATGAATTCATTAATAACAGTGAACAATGGTGACTAAAGTTGTGAGGCTTCAAATGTATCTCCATTGTTAAGGACATACAGTCATTCAATAACTATTGTTCTAATGAGGCCAAGTTAAAGCTAAATGTTTTTTTTTAATATTTTTTTGTTTGTTGTATAGATTTATTTTCACCGTATTGCATAATTTTTGGCATTGCTAAGTAATACAGACCACTGAGATGGAAGTTGTTTCCTTTTCTCTCTCAATTATAGTCAAAGGAATTTTAGGAAAGAAGACGTATAAGCAATTTTGTCTATGTTTGCCAAATCACTTTGGAAATTAGGAACACATAAATATCATTTTTATTTGGGGTGGGGGTAACTACCGCTTCACTTCAGTTATATTGATCTGTTACTATTTGAAAAATAAAATCATCAGCAAAGTAATTTTAAAATATCTTTCAAAGTTACTATTCTTAATACCATTAATAATTCTTGACTTTTCCTTACAAGTCATTTAAAACATTTATTTGGATTGGTGAAAATTTCCATCTACTTTTCTCAGAAATAACCCAACTCATATGATGCTATGATTTATATACGTGAATATTGAAGACTAACATGTTTCCCTTCTGCCTTTCTTAAATGTTGTAAATCTCACTTACTATTATATTTCTAGCTATGTTAAGGTAAGACTATAGACTGCTTCCATTTTCCGAAAAAATCTGAAACAATTATGGAGAGATAGACAGGCTCACACCATTTCATCTACCCACTGCTTTGCTCCTATGCTAACCTGTTAGCATGGCCCAGAAAGAACTTCTTGTGTCCTGGAATGAAGAAGCTGAGAGATATGAAAACAAACACATATGTCAGTGATAAGTTTTATAGTGTAAAATTTTCTACATGGTTTACTTGCTTATTTAATTGACTGGAGAGTCCAGGAAATGCAAAAAAAAAAAAGAAAGGTATATGCATGACCAATAAGTGCATAAAGAGATGCTGAAAACCACTAATCATTAGGAAACTGTAAATCGAGACTGTAATCCTGTAAAAAGTACTGGCATCAAACAGAGTAGAGAAAACAAGCACTAGTGTGGATGTTTAAAGTGCACAGTTTTTGGGATTACAAACTGCAACAGTCACGATGGAAAACTATATAAATTCTCCTCAAAAAATTAAAAATAGAACTTCTATATTATACAGCAATTCTATTTCTGGATGGATATACACATACATAAACACACACACACACACACACACACACACACACACACAGGATACAAAAACACTGTCAAAGAGATATATCCACCCCCTCATTCATATCAGCATTATTTACAATAGCTACAATGTGGAACCCGAGTATGAGTCCATCAATGGACAAATACATAAAGAAGTTGAGATAGCTTCTATCTATCTATCTGTCTATCTATCTATCTATCTACCTATCTATGTTTCTATCTTATAACACAGAGACTAAATCATTGATACAATTCTTGTATTCATAATATTTCCTTAATCACTGATATGATTTTTTTCCTGTTCAGACTGAGGCACGGCACCAGGAAAGTAAATGCAAACTAACCTCTTTTGACTAACGGGTCCCCTTTTACCCTTCATATCACCATTTCCAAAATCATTGCCTGTTACTTAATGTTATAGCCTGAATTTTGACTTGCATAGTCTTTCTCCTTATGTAACATGTTATATTGTATGACAAAAGGGACACTGTAGATGTGATAAAAATAGTAATTAGCTGATCCAAATGTAAGAAAAATGTCTTTGGTAATCCCACTGAGTCAAATGTAATAATCACAACCTCCCTAAAAATAGAAAGAAAGGGGAAAACAAACAGTAGGAGAAAAAGTCAGGAAGATAATGGAAAGGAAAAATGAGAGATGGGGAGCACTGAAAAACCTTGAACTATAGTTTCTGACTTTGAAGATGGTGAAGGAGGAGGAGGTAATGACTGAGACGGTGACCTCTACAACATGATGATGCTTGACAGCCAACAACAACTAGGGAACAGGCAGCTCACTCCTCCACCTAGAGCCTAGTTCTTGGAAGCAAGCTGATTCAGCCACCGAGCTCCAGGACATCTATGCCACCACCTAGATTTAGAATTTGTTAGCTGTTCAGAAAGTACAACCAAGTTGGCTAGACCAGAGACTTACAGAAACTGTGGTACAATAAATTTATTTTATATGAAATCCCAGGGTTTGTGATGGTTACATCAGTGATATAAAGTTTATGAAATAAGGTAAACTTTAATAATAAGGATTAAATTTCCCTTGCCATAAATGAAGTCTATTAACTGCATCTTCTAAGCTTTAATGTTGCACTTCTAAAGATGAAAATGGAAGAATTAGTAATACTTTTTCTAATTATTGCTTAGGGCATTCTCATACTATGAGTTCTAGTATCTTCTTTCTATTGCTCATGTCTGATATTAAGCTTCATGACTACCCCACAGAGATTCTGTACTGAAAAATGTTTCAGAAGAAGATATTAAAAGACATTAGCTTAATAATTATTTAAAAATCACAAAAGTGTCAATATAGATTTCCTTTAATTAAAATCAATTTTATCTTTTGTTAGGCGATCTGGGCTTTAATTCTGGTTTAAAGTACAGATTTCAAACATCAAATTGTTATGAACATTTAAGGGCCCAATATTTCTATAGCATGAGAATAACTGGTATAAGAAAAATAAAAGGAGTAAGAATAAGAGTATGCCTTTAAGTAGTATGCAACTTATTTAATAGGTGTTGCAATATATAAACACAGGTAGAATAATATAGAACAGAAAAATATGGATTCAGTACTTGTGAATATAAAAATATCAATATGGAGAACTAATTTTTACAATTTGGAATGGTTGAAAAGATTATAAAGACAATTATTTGACTTAAAATTATTTAAATATTTAGGGGATAGCAAAACACATGATTTAGAATGAACATGGAGTTTTCATACTACAGTAACCAATCCCCCTTAACCCTTGGTCCCTGTCAACTCCATAGATAATTTTGAGCTAAATTAGGGAGAGTTTTTATATTTGACTTCCAAACTTAACAATTTATTAAAGTCATGTGGCGCCACTGAAAATTTGCGGGAAAAAACCGTCATGAAATTCCAGGGTTTTGGAAAAAATAATCTCACATTAATTTATTGGCGAATTATTTAGAAAGACATTGAAAGTGAAAAGGATAGTTATGAAATTTACAAGAGAAATGGAAGGCAAAAGATAAGGAAATAAAATAAAATACGAACATTTAAAAAATATATTCTACGTTAGCAGTGCATGGGAGTTTAAGAATGTTGCCTCCTGTTTTTTTTCTGGCTCAATATTTAATAAGGATCTGGAATAGACATCTTAAATAAGTACCCAATGAAAATGTGTGGTCTATTGACACTTCACAATTATTTTTACACTCTGATATTATTTTCTGATGGGATGTTAAATATTAATATCAAGGCAATCCTTTTTTAGACACACGCTGGTTAGGTAAAGGATAATAAATAATAGCCGTGAATTAGTGTTGTCAAAATATTTAAAATGCCAAAAGCAAATCTTAATTTGTAATGATTTCCTGGATATAAATTTGTTTTCAACTGAAATACTCTGTTGTCCTTGTATTATTACAGTATTTTTGAAACCTCAGACATCATGGTATTACAATAATCATTAATCAATCAATAAATGTGGTTTGGATGCTGGAGACATAGCAGCAAATAAAATATGGTCCTTATGTACCTGAAAATTTATGCAAATATATACACACAGTACTAAGAAATTTTCTTGATTCATGTACAAAAAAATAGGCTAACACCAGAGGCTGAACTACGAAAAATATCTCCCCACATAGGAAAGAAGACCCAGGTTCTGTATCAGCATGGAAGAAGATGAAGGATCCAGGCTTCGAAAACCCTTTCTTTCATACCATCTTAAAATTCCACATCATCAAGGATTTCCCTCCTGGGCCATCCTACTTAGCTTTCTCATCCCACTTCTGTCCATAGGAAGTCCTGCAATGACTTGGGAAGGACAATTGGGAATATCTCCAGTTCTCAGTCTTCCATGCACAAGTTTTGTGATCTTGAATGAACCACATAAATTCCAGAAGTTTCATTATCTATTGTTTAGGAAATAATGCAAAAATTAAATGAGAAAACATTGAATTCAGATGCTGAGATGTATGAAACCACTCAACATTATTTCAGGAGTTTAAATTTAGCTGATCACCTTACAAAAATTATATTAATAACTATTAAGAAATAGTAAGCCTTTTAATTTAACGCAAGCGACTTGTTACGGAATATGAACAGAATATAGAGTTAACCTTTGTAGATCTCAATTGTGTGGAATTCAAAGATTCCAGCTTGCAGCTAGAATTTCCTAGAGCCAGGTTCCCTTCCCCTTCTGCCTCCATCAATGTTCAGATACAAGAAATGTTTGAGAAGCTCTGAAAGAACAGCTAGATTAGTGCTGCGGACACAGTGGATTCTCAATCATAGTTATTTTAGTTGTTGTCATCGTTTTTCCTACAACAGACATGAAGTATTTTTTTAATTGAAGGAAGTATATTTACCATATGTTTCCAATAGTATCAAACACAGTGGTTGGCACATCTCAGCATTCAGCATATGTTTTTGTGATTGCTTTCAGCACCATGTATCTCCAAGATGCTTATGAATCTTCTTTGAATGCTTTGCCTAAGACATATAAACATTTGCAAGACATTGTTTCTTTTTTGCCTTCTGCACCCCAAACCAAAATAGTCTAGATGTCCCTTGCTTTAAATTCACCGCCAGAATGATTTCACTCAGTAAAAGCCTGGGAATAAACAGTTAAAAGTTCAGATATGGTCACATACACCTAAAGACAAAACATAGAGTTTAGAAGAGGTTCTCTTTGAACATATGTGTGTGTGTATGTGAGTGTGTGTCTGTCTCTCTCTCTATATGTGTGTGTGTGTGTGTGTGTGTGTGTGTGTATTCACATATGCATCACTGTAATGTGACAGGAAGCACTGCAACAGGAAGTAAAATAAAAAAGATTATCTAATAGATTAACTCATTTGTCAACTTGAATGACTTTGTGGAGGAACAAAAGAACTTGTGTGTTTCTGCCACTATGCAGAATAGATTTAGTAACATTCATCTCAGGTGCTATTCTATTTTCAGTTGTATCAAAGGACAAACATAAACATTTTTGCAAATAAGAAAGAATGTTCTTTCCTTTAAATTGTTTATATGCTTTACTAACTGTTGCACAGAAACTGATTGACCTTGCCCTCCAGCAGGAAATTCAGTGTGGGTCCTCTGGGCAGAGCTTGTAAAATCTAAGAGCAGAGTGGAGGAAGAGCAACAATGAGATGTCTTTTTTTTTTGGTGGGGGCACTATTATATTTATCAGACTAACCGTTCTTTTGCTCAGATCAGATGACCAGTATAGGTCTAGACTATCTGTGTGTTCCCTGAACTTAAAACTATTCTTACATAGACAATTAGCAGAGAGGAGCAGGAGTCAAAGAAAATTTTGAATTGCTATAAAAACTCTAAACTCAGTAATGAGATAATTTTGGCCAAGTGTTGGCATCCAGTGCCATGTAAAAATGTCCTTGTATAGTAATCCTTTACCAACCAGTGTTTATTTCTTGCAAAGTGTCAATAATGAAGCACCATTATCCAACAGAATTGAGATAAGAACCATAATAAATAACTCAATTAAATATTTGTCAAATTTAATATTTAGCACACGGGACTATCTTTTTCAAATGTACATCCTCCATGTTTTCTGTCATATTCTCATGAAAGCAATAAAGTTTTATGTTGCTGTCTTTTCATATACTCTTCTCTATCTGTTCTGATCGTGAATATAATACTTATATTCCCTTGTTATTCTACACAACATGTGAAACCTCTTTCTGGAAGAAATATATATCTATATATCTATAATATATAATTATAATGATATATAATTATTAAATATAATATCATATAATAAATGCATATATAATTATTATATATGATATAATATAGATTGTATATATAAAATTATGGGGGCCATAATTAAAATAAGTTGAGAATCAATGAATTTTATGTGAAAATTAATCACTTTATCTTGCAGAGTCTTAATTCTCCAGCTATCTGTCACATTCACACTCCATTTTTACTATTGATCATTGCTGTGCCATTTAAAGAAATACCTTTGTTTTCTCAGCCACTGGCATTAGTATTAAGGTATTTCAGACCAAGGAATAAACTTTATGCTTCTCCTACTTTTCTTCATTATTTCTTACACACCCTGCTGTTGCCATTACTGTATTTTGAGCCTAGTCATGGTCACCAGTCTGTAACAATAAAATTTTTATTCAAATGTTATATGATTGACCATCACTGTCCTTCTGCTCCTTAGGAGCGAAATGGCAAGAGAATTGCCATTGTGGAGCTTTGTCCATGTTACATTTAGGCTACATAGGGAGAATCACTTGCTTTATAATTTAAGACAGGGGAATATTTCTGCAGCACCTAGAATACTTAGATAGGAAATAAATGACAATGAGTATGTGCCCTGATTACATAGAATTTCCTTGATGGAATAACAGCACAGGGAAGCTTGACAGCTCCATTTTCATTTGCTGGTGGAGGCATGTATGGTTAGTCTTTCCCTTTCGTGGGCCATTAAAAATCCCACAAATGCAAGGAAATTTCCACTTTTCAATAATCAGCATTTTTAGCATGTCTTAGCTGTTCTTTTTCTCAAGATACATGAGGTAAATTCAGTGCCACTGGCTAAGAATAAGAAAAAAAAAAAGCTTTGCAAATAGTAATACCGTGTATAAATATTTAAATCTAGCTTGTTGTTATTAGCACATTTGAGTTCATTTTCTTCTTAGAACACCAGTGTGAAGTAGGCAGAGCAAATATTATCATCCCCGGTTGGCAGATGAGAAAACACACAGCTAATCAGTCTAGCACTCATGGAAGACATCACTAATAGATCACATAACTCCTTTCTCTAGAGTTGATGCAATACGACATAATCCTTCTTAACTCAATGTTCTGAGAAGCTATCCATTGCTGTCATCAAGGAAGGATTTACATGCTCAGAAGAAATACCCAGAAGTGAGTTAATGGCTTCTAACTCTCCAAGAATGTACAGTTCTAAAATACTAGAACAAGTTTAAAAGTAACCAAATACGTGTTACTCTTGGGCACCATGAATGATTCCATCATTGATCAGTATTCCCTGATATGCATTATATTCTACCTTATCAAATATTCCTTTTCGTCTTTTGGTAACATTCTTTTTAAAAAGGAAGAGAGAGAGAGAAAAACTTGACAGCTTTGAATACTACATGAGATATTTCATCTTACAGTAACTGTGAAAAACATGTTTAAAATATATGACTGATTAAGATACTTTTATCTTAAAATGGCTATATATGAGATATTTAAGACAATTATTTCTTAAGCAAATACTTCAAATGATTACTAAAACTTTTGAACTCACTGTTCATTGTCCATCCATTGACTGCCATTGATTGAACATTTGATATCAATATAATGAATATCAGTTGAGTATATGAATAAATCAACATTAATGTTGTATAAAATATAAAGAGATAATATTAAAGTTTTAATTTAAAAATATAATTATTTGGATTATGTATTTTATATAACAGATACTTATATATCATTTCCTACATTATAAACCCAGTTTTTCCAATCTGGATGTTAGGAACATCCACCCCCTTTTCATAAGTTCGTATGTGGAAATTAGTTGTCCATATCCAGGACTCAGGTGCAATGATGAACACATATTTGGGGGTGAGGCATCATTACTTGTGACTCATATAGAGAAATGTTCTCTACAGTATCCACTCAACCTATTTAGCACTGTCAGCTTTAAGCCAATTTAATTTTCAGGATTATAGAAATAAAACAGTGTTCTAATTCAACACATTTATAAGTGTTTACAGAGAGTAATAGTAACCCTGTTCCAATTCTTAAAAAAAAACCTGACACGTAAGTTACAAAGTGAAACTAAATAAAGATCCTCCTATGGATTTAATTAGCCAAACTTGCCCTAAATACCATTTAAGGAAAATTGCAACTTTAATTTGTATCAGCAAGAAGGAATATTATGCCTAGAGGAGACCAGAATAGCAGTGGAGCTAACCGCAATGTCTATCAAACTGAGATGAACAGGTCCAAGGACTGTGATTCTCCTTCATAAGTATTCAGTTTTGATTTAGACTGTCCATTTCAATGATAATTGAAAGTTAATTATCATATTAAAATAATTATCATATGTTGCATCATCTTAATGACTCCATTGTAGCCTAATAATGCTCCTCAATTTCAATACCATTTGGTGATTTTGTGAATTTCATTTGCAATTATTTTATTATGGTAACAACAACCTGCAGTGAAAACATTTTTTTTTTTTATTTATTTGATTTCATACTGACTGCTACCAGGTATGTATATCCTAGAGTTAAAATGACAAAAATAATCCATCTCCTCTAATGCAAATATTTAAAATTGCTGTCAATTATAAAGAAAAAAATACAGATTTATTTCAGTGAATTGAATAATTCAAGAAATAGAATGATTTCTTCATTGAAAATGATTTTGAGTCATTTAATAAACTGAACTTTTGATTTGGCAAACTGAAAACATTTTTATATGATAGAGTTGGGGGATACTTACAAAGTATATTATCCTGAAGTTTGGGGACCCTGAAGTGCATAGGTCACTTCTAAGACCATTGGAGAGATGATTAGAAGTAGGTATATGTGTCATAAATTTCTGCAAAATTTACAAAACAAATAAAATTGCCACTTCCTCTCTCTCTGCTTTTTCTGGTAATGTCTCCTTTCATATCACGTAATGAATGGAGTGAGCACAAGCCTAGATGGGAGGTAGATCTATTGCATTCTTTTGCTAGGTCTTCTATAGCAAATACCACTGGCAGAGACATGGAAATAACTTCCTCAAGGCTATAAAAGCTAGAAGTTCAAGATCAAGGTATTGGCATATTTTGTTTCTCCTGAGGTTTTACTCCTTAGCTTGAAGCAGCCACATTCTCTCTATATCCCCAGCGTCCCTTGTTCTATTTGTGCCTGTGTCTGACATCGTTGTTCTGCCTTGGAGGGGATGAACGGGTACATGGGGAGACAGGGAAGATGCAAACCAGCCACAGACTCACTTACTCAAAATTAACCGGTTTAATACAGAACAATATGTAGTAATGGTAGAACAGTCTAAACACATCCAGTGCCTAGAAAGTAAGTTGTAGCTTAGAAAAAAGTACTCATCAGGAACAATATGCAACATATTTATAAGACTTTCAAGATGAAAAAGCTTTATCATTTGTAGATGATGTCTTGTGCACGAGGACATTTGTTTCCAGGATACTGGGGACAACCACACAACACACAGAGTCACAGTAAGCCCTAGATGCATCACCTTTCACCATTCTCTGGAGTAATAAAGCCAGATCACCCTGACCACTTGCATTGTCTTTTCTTTTATCATCAGTGTAAATACTTGTTCCTTGAGACACCTGCAATTTTGCTTCTTCTTTGACCTTAGTGTCTGGCCTATTTGCGGATATGTTATCATACAGAAGCACATGAGTCATCTTCATGTTACCTTAGGTTGAAGTCCAGTGCATCACTGTAACCTCAAGATGGTCCTTTGCATCTGGGTTCCTTTCATTAACATGACAGTGATTCCATGCCTGTTTTTGCAAGTACGTGATGCAGTGGAGTATGGCCATTTTGACTGACAGCATGCTTTTGAGCACCTTCTGCAATCTCGTCCCAGCCAGCATAGAGCCAGCATACAGCAGGGAGGCAGGGAGACTAATCTGCATCATCTTTCTCATTCATTGGAACTCCACGTTGCAGTGAGAATACAATTTCTGTATATCTGACTGAGTATTCCCATGCAATGCAGATCTGCTATTCTGCTCAATTCTAGTAGCCAGGGATTTATTGACTGGAGCCTCTTCTTCATCTTCTCCAGCTTCCCAGAGCAGACCATGTCGCAGATCATCAGTGGGGTAGACATCCTTCCATTTCCCATTCCCAGAATGTCCCGTAGTCTTTTAAGACTATATGTCAGGCTGGATTAGGGTCCAACCTAAGGACCCATTTTAAAATCCTTCATCAGTTTTGCTTCAGTGAATCATATCATGTAAAATTACTCCAATATTTTAGGAAAAAAGTTTGTTATCTTTATATTGTTATTCAGCTTCGTACAACATCATTATAAATAATTCCCACTGCCTTATTTAATATTTAATAAATAATCAATGTAAATATATATAAGGGGTTTAGAGCTTAGCCATCACATAGAAGTACAATATTTTGTTAAGATATAAAGAAGTTAATATTAGGTTTTGTGGTGCAGTCTTCTAAGTTATGTGAATTATCAAGCTGGTTAATACTTAGGAGTCTAATATCTAAACAAGAGAGGAAACATATAATAGACTTTCCTGAGTGACTATGTCTCTATGTGATTTCCAAGGAAAAACTAAATAGCTGAATCTCTGGAATAAATCCAGAAGAGGAAGTCTTGAAAACTGTATAATCTTTCTATAGTTTCTTGGGGAAAAGGCTGATTTGATTAAAAAGACATTGATTCAACTTTAAAATATGTGATTTGTTCGTGCAATTTAATACTTGTTTCTCTGCCACTCAGCCTACTAATCTGCTGAGAAATAAGCATTGTAACTGAGGATGGGAAATCTCAACTGTGAACTGTGCTCTTTCAACCAAATGCTTCCTGCTGCTCTAGCTTCTTTGTAAAGGATGGAAAGTGACATTATCTTCTTCCTATCTTGACAGATACCAGGTTAAAAGAACACGAGTCAGTGCCCCAGCAATAGATTACCCCTTTGTTCTATTTAACCTAGATTGCCACATGACAACCTCCAGGGGCTGGGGCAGGCTGAGCGCTCTACAAAGAAATCCTTCTGCCAAAATTTCAAATGCCAGGTGTTTGATTCGTGAGTTGGTGATATGTTTTCACTTTGCTTTGCTTTGTTTATGACTTTAATGGCAAAGTAGTATGTGTTCGTTGTTTAAACAGGGAAAAAAATAAATTATTGGAATGTGCTGGAATCTAATATTTAGACAGAGATCCCAACATGCTCTCCCATCGTACACATTCTGCAGAGACTGGAATTCCATCATAGGAGGCTTCCAGGAAGACCCGTGCGCTCCGCTGGCAGGGATGTCTATTTCGTTTCATTTTATTTCACTTCATTTCTTTCTTGATTTTCAATGTGTGTTCTGACAGACGTGAAAACAAGCTTTAGTGATACCTACAAGATCAAAGAGAAAATCCTGCTCTCAAGTTGCTCAAGGTCTAGTGGGGGAGACAGAGTAGCAGTCTGGGTGCAGCGTGATGGGGGTGCTGTCACGCTGCATGCAGGGTCCATCGGCGGACACACAAACATCTTTGCATGTTCCTAGACTTTCAGGGGGTAGACTTTATGGAGAGTCGCTTACAAAAAGAAAAAAGTCTCCTGACTTGTCCTGAAGAACATTTAGACATTTTGTAGACATGCAAAGAAAGAAAAATAAGAAAAATGAAGAATGTTGAAAACTTAACATGGATGGAGGCTCCAGGTCATTTAAAATGTCTCGCCAGATTTCAAAATCCACAGGTGGAGCCAGGGGTAGGAGCCTGACTGTGGAATCTTTGTGACAGGTGACTGGTCTTACCCAAATGGAGTTAAGTGCCGGTGCAGATGTAGTTTGCACCATGCATTGGAGGGACAGTTGTTTGAATAAAAGAATAAAAACCCCTTTCGAATCTGAGACAAAATTCAAAACCAAACCAAGAAAAGTTCACCTGCAATTTGCATTTCCTTAAGGCTGCCACAGAAAGTGAAATCTGTGCCGTTGGAATACAGGACATAGAGCAGAGACTAGTGTCTTCTTGTTGAGAAGCATCATGCTTCGGACCGCGCTGTCACTCACCTGAGACAAGGAGGACCCGCCTGCTTACTTCCCTCCAGCAAGACTGGAACTGCCACGGAATGAATGAATGGGCTCCCTGTTCTCAATGCCAGGAACACTATGTCCCTTCTTCCATAAGGACTTTAGGAACCAAAAGATGTGTTTATAATAACAACAAATGTCTGTTCTAGATGAGGAAGTCAGAGACTATATATAGTTTGTAGCAGGTGGGCATAGCCACATAATGCCAATCATATAGAATAGTTTATATAATTATAAATACACTCATTTAAAAGACATACACAAAGGATAAAGTTTAACAGTATATTGCTGAATTAAATTCAAAAGAAAACACTGACTAACAGTTTTTTTATAAATATGTAATACCTACAAATCGTAATTATCTAACGGAATTTGATTTCTTGAAGGACTGTTGTTATTCTTAAAAGAGCGGAGTTTCATGTTACATTTTTACCTATAGTACAAATTAGCCAAAATTTAAATTTAAATTAAGAAATGACAAATAATTCGAAAGTCAACAAAATTGATTTCTGAAATCTGAACTACATGTATATCAGGAGATTAAACTAAATATAAATCACTTAAACCTCAGCTCTGCAGTGATATACAATCCAAGAAGGATGACTTGTCTTGACAGAGGTGGTTGAATTTAATACTAAGAAATAAGCTTGAACTAATCTTTGGAACAGGTTTCTATGATAAAATAACATGTCAAACCAATCTACTTTTTAATAATCCCTATAAAATCAATATACTAGAATTCTAATGTATAGAGAAATTATATCTGATAGCACTTCTATAATTTAAGTTCACTAATAAGAGTTTATAAATTAGTATAGTGTAATAGAATTACCTCCACTTTATATATCATCATTTGGTCAATTAATTTGCATTTAAATCTCCATTTAAATAAGCTACTTTATCTGGAATTACACTATTTTTAACACACAGATTCGTGAACCTGCCTTCAAGGAATATAAAACCATCCTAAACTAACATTTCTCCATTTCTATTATTAGCTTCCATTGTGCAAATTCAGCTGTCTGGACCACAATCAAGCTTTAAAAAGTAATCTAATCATTGTTCTTTATCACTTTGAAGCATGGTTCAAAAGAGAGATAAAACGAATAGAATGGAAGCATTTTTTTTTTTTTTTGCCAAGTTGAAACTCAGAATCTTGTAGATTCTGAAATCACAACCTTACTTAATTGTATAAATAGGAAATGAACCTTTAACCAGAATCAACGCCAATACTCAGCAGTTTAAGGTAAATATTCATATACTCATTACATTTTATAGAAGGTAACTGGACTTTCAAGATCACAATTTTTTTGCAATGAGAAACAAATGTTTTGAAATATCGCTCTTGTTTTAATAACTATCACTCTTTGTCCCTATTCGAAATGTGTGTATAGTTACTATTTCTCATGTATAAAATAAGCACATCTAATCTGCTTAAATATTTGCATAGATAAGAAAATTCTGGAATGTATATATGTTTATAATACCAAGAAATAGAAATATTATTTTCTATTTAATGTTTATTTCTAGTCTGTATTATCTTAAGAATTTTAACTGCATTAACTATAAATCTGTTGGAAAAAAAATATCAACATACATCACAGTCTGATATGTGCTCAGCATTGGGGGGCGGGGCACATAAAATGAGGCTACTTTTTAGTTTCATAAGCTGTTCTCACGGGACCCAAGAGCTGAACGGCTGCTCTGTTCACCCATGGCTTCATTTGTCGTGAAACTCTATCAGCAGAGGAACTACATGTCTGTCTTCAAAGATTCATAATTACTGTGATCTCACTGGTCTAGACCATTTGCTGGAGTGAGAACTTACTTTCACATTTCAGACAGAACACCTCCAGAAATGGAAAGCTGGACATCTTTCCATTTAAAAGCAAAGAAAATACAGCAAGCAAAGTCTATTTTGATTCCAAATTTCACATTACAAAACTCAAGTAGAGATTATTTAGTCTTGATTCTCTTGACAATTGTCAATGGATTGCTTAGAAGACCAGTGCTGGGTAACAATACTGCTGTCATAATCCATGGTCACTGAGACCTGACAAGTAAAAATTCACACCATAAATGATCTTGTGTCATGTTCGCAGTAGTGGTGATCCATTCTGGGCCAGAACATGTTCACTAGGCAGCAAAAGGAGAGGAGGAAAGGATGAATAAAGCTAAGGTATTTATTTCATCTTTCTTTTTTCACTAATCATATTACATGTCAATTTTTTTTCATTTTTCACATTGTTTAAGACAACTTAATTAAAGTCGGTTAAGGGGATTTGAGATTCTTGAAAGATGGAAAGATTTTACTGAAAAGGTAAAGAAATCAGATATGATGGGATTTACACATCTTTGGAATAGCTTTTATTCTGGTTAGATCATCTATGCGCATGGAGCAAACACATCCTTTAATCACCTCTTGACATGTTCTATTCACTTATTGATAGTCATTTCAAGGTTTTACATGTTAAACTTTGGCAAAATGCCATGAGGTGGGGTGGGGGAGCAGAAACCAAAAGCAAGAAGTTCACTTCTCCTTTTTGCTATGGAATAAAGGGAGCTATATTTTCCCATATTCTACCTATTATCATTCAAATGCAAATACAAATAGCCTCCCTCTTCAAAGTTTACTAATCATATTTCTCCCCATGATGATTTTCAGTTTATAAACAAGTATACTATTAAAAACATAGAATAGGACAAAATGGCATGCACAAAGTAGTCTTAATCTTTGCCTGAAAAAAAAAAATCTTAAATCCTTTGCTTTACTCCATTGTAAACAGTTGCGATATTTCCCCCCTCCACCTTTTGCCTCTCTAGGATGAATATTCACAGCTGGTAATAGGTCCTTTTAAGGTTATAATTTCTGATCTTTACTAAATGTTCTTTTTCCAGATTACTTTGTAGTATAGTGTTGAGTTTTCTTAACAAATAAATCCATTATTTCTCTTTCTGTGTGATGTAATTCTCTATCTTGAACAATTGCTGTGGTTATGCTTGTTATTTCCAGATAGTTTCCCTTTAGGGATATTTCTTTATCCCTAAGATAAGTACTCTGTAATTATGTTAATCTAGATTCATAAATCAAACCTGTCACCCTTTTCATTTTTTTTATTGCTCTTTTCCAAATTATGCTTAAATTTGTATCCTAGTGTCCCAAATAGAGATTGAGCTAAATTTTAGAAAATTGTGATCTCATAAATACTGCGACATTCAGTGTACTGTGTAAAAGAAATGAAAGTCATTGGCTTTCAGGTCAAAACTGAGATGAAAACTGATAAACATAAAATCGTATCATTAATAATAATATCAACCATCTTTCTCTTCACGGATGGAGAGAGAAAATGAGAAAACTTCTAAATTTAATCCAAAGTAAAAGAGGGCCTCCCTATTGGACTAGGTGTTAAGTCTCAGCACTACCATCGCCAAGGCCCACCACTATGGCCTGAGTTCCACCCCAGCCAAGGAGCTTCCCACATGGCACAACAGACCTCTCCTATCTTGCCCGCTGCTCCCCTCTGCAGTGTACTTCAGTCGATCTGCTTGTTCTGCTCCCCACTCTATCTCTGGTGAATCCCCTCCCCCCCACCTATGGCCTGCACCCCAGTTCTTCTAAGCAAAAATAAATAAATATTTTTTTTAAATAAATACATCCAAAGTAGAGGGAATCTGTGCTGTCCCTTTTGTCTGGAAACTGGAGAGTGAATACTTTGTAGCTGTTCAGTCTTTTTGCCATGGGGCAATATAGAGATGAATGCAGGATAGTTGAGAAACCAGTTGGTAGTCCCTCTAAATTTCCAAATCTCAAGGGTTGGATGAAAGAGCAGTGAGACTTTTGAGTGCCCTTGCTAAAAACAAGAAAATTAGTTACAAAAATAAAAGCAAACAAGCTCAAGAAATCTGGAGGATTGTGAAAAGAAAATTCAACTGAAAGTGACACGGACAACCCAATACTGTTTCACAATAAAATGTGGGTGTGATAATAAGTGAATAAGAGATTCAAACAATGCACATCTCGGTAAATGTCAACATTTATAGCTGCACAGTGGCTCCTTCCTCAGTACCACAAAACAGAGTTAACATCTGAAAATTAGGTGGGAATTAGAAAATGATTAGAAAAGAAAAACAAATCTGATTACTGAGTTTAAACTTAAAAAAATAAATTGGCTTTTCCTGAAAGTATTTATTATTACTTTTTCCATTGAATAGGCTGGGTGTTCAAAAAAGAAACTGGATTTCAGAAAAGTGAAGTTATATATTGTCACATGTTGAATATGTAGAAACATATAAGCTATTATTTAATCATTGCACAGTATTTACTAAGCATATTTTATAGACCAGGAATTGTAGCACTTCCAGAAAGAAAAAATAACTGCAAACAAGACAGATATGACTTTTGCCCTAAGAAAGTTCACAAAGTGCTGGAGCTGAAGAAATTATCATCAATAACAACAAATGTAACGTAAAAGAAGCACGTGGGAGAATTCATGGAAATGAACTTTAGAGATACAAAGACAGCACAGGGCACTGACATCAACTTTCAGGAGGACCAGAGTACAGTATAGTTAAAAGGGACAAGGATCCACACAGGCAAGTAGTTATCAGCCATGTTGCTCCAAATCACCCAGGGAAGTTTTGAAAAAATCTCTGCACCATCTGAATCAGGATATCCGTGAGCAGAGTGCCCACAGGACACCCCTGGGTGATTGTGAAGCTTGCTATGAAGGCTGAGAAGCAGCTGGCTAACCTTGCTAAGGAGATGTGACCCAAGACCAGAAGCCTCAGCATTACTGGGAGAGAGTCGAGGTGCAGAGTTCTGGTCTATCATAGACCTGCTGATATTGAATCTGCATTTTAATAAGATCCCCAGGAGCTTCCTGTGCATGTTAATGTGTGAGGAGCTCTGGGCTACAAAACAGCTGAATTGACAATTCAATCTTAACAAAGATATTTTGATTTTATACTGATGACCTTTTTTTTTTTAATTAAGTAAATATATGGGGGCCTCCCTGGTGGCGCAGCGGTTAAGCACTGTGCTGTGAGTTCGACGCCCGGGCAGGGAGAATCCCACATGGCGCGGCAGACCTCTCCTGCCTTGCCCGCTGCTCCCCTCAGCAGTGTATTTCTGATCAGCCTGTTCTGCTACCCGCTCTGTCTCTGGTGAACCCTCTCGCCAGCCCACACCTCTGGCCTGTACCCCAGCTTGTATGTAAAAATAAAAAATAATTAAAAAAAAAAAGTAAATATATGCCTATGGTTCTCAATTCTTTATCTATAGCTTAGGGCCAGTGCTACTGGAAGGGTGCTTCATGGTGAAGGATAGAATGGTCTAGGTACTTGCAAAGTAAACCAAGAAATCAAGAGTAAGGTAATAGAAGCCTGGAGAGTAATTAGACAGTTATTTTATTTAATTTGGGCTTGCATTTTTATGCCTTTTTTATTTTTTCTAGATACTCAGCTTTTTTTTCCTTTCTCTAGTGATTAATTTTGTTTAGTCCAGATGAATTGGAAATTAAGACATAATAATGATGATTATAATAACAGAAGTGTAGAATCAAGCAAATGATTCTTTGATATTTTATAAAGATTGAATTTATCTCATGGGTTAGGTAATAGTCAATATTTATTTCTATCATTCCATAAGTTCAATTTGAACAAACATCTATTAATACCCTGCTGCTATGGGTATCAATATGTAAACTCTTTACTCAGAAGAATGTACAAATTCCTTCCTTAGAAAGAATGATGAGAGAAGAAGGAGAAGGTGAAAGCTAATAACTGTTATATATGGTGAGCGACAAAGTATTCTCTGTTTGTTCCGGGCACCATTTGAATCCAGTCCCAGAAGGTGGTTATCAGAGATGTTTAAAGTTAGGTCAACTAACTACAGAACCAGTACATACTCTGCCATTCCAACTTAGGTACCACAAGAGCTGAGCCTTAAATACAAACAAACAAACCAACCTTTCAGCAAGAGATAACCGACACTCTTCAGCAGTTATTAACAAATAACATGTACCAATATAAATGGTTTTACAGAACAATTTTATTTTCTAGAAAGTTAATTTATTTAATGTCCCAAGTAATGCAAATGTATGTTTATTACTTATCATAAATATTTATTTATTTAACTTCGATTAGAGCCCCAATAAATTGGCATACATATCTCAACATTGCAGCCAGCTTGTAACATTGCCCATAATCATAATTTCCAAGTCCCCAGTCAATAACCATTTGCTCACTTGAAAGCTACGGAAACAATGTTGACCATGATGTGTGAATCACCTGTATGTGCACCAAATCCCATATGCTGGCCACAAGATCATGACTTGACATTAGGTAACTAACAAGACTATCTCTGCCTTACCACATCTCAAACTTCAAGTCATCCTATGGGACAAATCTGACGAAACAGCTTCAAGAAAATACAGAACTATGAAGGTAATGCCTCAGGCTTAGAAATGGCCTCAATTTTGAAAACATAACAGATTTTCATAGAAGTATTACTACTTCCCAAGCAGAAAAAAACAAAGCTATTTTTGGTTTTAAAATAAATTTCAGAACAATCTTCTTAGGTACTCATCAATATATATTTATAAATCCAATGAATATGTAGGTAGGCAGTATATTAAGGGTGATTTGCCACATATCATTAATTATATCTCTAAGGTTATTGTCTTAACTTATTCCATAGTTTGCTATTATTTTTGAAATTTTAAAATGCTTTATTTCTCATCAGAGTCTGTTTTAATGCAACTTTATGTATTCTGCATCTGTTTCATTGTTGTCCTCCTATCATTATGTAAAATGTGAATAAATTAGAATAAATGAATAGAGGCCCAAAGAGATGTGTTTAAAGAAGCACCCTCGTTCAGTCATCAGCAGTGGTAAGACCCAAGGGTGCTCTCATTTTATCGTTTCACTAATTTAGTTGCATCATTTCGTTTTTCTTTTTTATTACACATCAGGCTTGCTTCTGGTGATGCCATCTTATTAAATAGACCACTGCTTTGTCCCTGTTATTGCTTTTCAAGGAATATGTCACTAAGTAAAATCACAGCCCCGAGAAGGGTTACAAAATGTTTGAATTGTGGAAGTATTGTCTGAACAGCCATATGGTCTCTCCTTACAACTACTTTAGAAAGTTTCTGGTGAATTAAAAGCAACATTATATATCTTTTATTTGTAGACATAAATAAAATAATGAATCAAACCTCCTTGGAAGAAATAATGCTTAATGTTTGCACATGTGTGTATTTTAAACCCAGAAGTATACAGCTCTGTTCCATGTGTTTACTTTTAGAAGCAACACTGTTTACCTTTGGTGCAAAACAAGCTTTTTTTTTTTTTCTTATATTGATTAATCTCTTTTTTCAACTATCTATTCATTTCACACACAAATATTGAGCTCTAATATGTGTCAGTCTCTGGGGGCATATCACTAAGTAAAGCAGACAAACACTCCCTTTATTACATAACTAATTTTGGGTGAGGGAAGATAAAAGACTGACAAGCTAAATAGTAAGCATATGGCTTAGTATGAAAAAAAAGGCTTCTAGATATGTAAAACTAGTAGTACTTTGCAAGGGAATTTGCAGTCTTTAGAATGGCAGTCACAATTAAAATGACGTTAGCAGATAAGATTCATCAAGATGGTGACATTTGAATAAAGATCTGACGAAGGTGAGGAATTTCACTATGCTGAAATGAGAAAGGTAAGAATTCCACATAAAACCAATAACTTTAGAGCATGCTTGCTCTATTCGAGGGAAATGAGGATGCTACTGAGGTTAAAGCAGGATACACAAGCACAGAAGACACTTTAAGCCATTGTTAGTATCTTGACTTCTACCCCAAGTTAGAACTTTTCAACTTTGTTGAAATGAACTTGCTGACACTGTTAATTCTAAACTGTGGTTGTCCATAGCAACTCCAGTTGTGAACAACAAAATCCCTCTAAATGCTGTCAAATATCCTCTAGTAAAAAAAAAAATATCCCAGTGAGTTCCTACTGTGCTAAGTAGAATGGAGGAGTATACAAGTGGAATAGTGTCATGCCAAATTCACATCTACCTGCAACCTGTTTAAGAATAATCTTATTTGGAAATAGATTTTCTGTAGGATAATCAAGTTAAATTTAGTAGTCTGTACTAGATTAAGGAGCATCCTGAATTTAAAGACTGAGGTCTTGATAAGAGAAATTAAAGGGTTTCTGTATTAAAAAAGAAACAGACGAGACACCAAGAAGACCACATAATAATGGAGGCAAACATTGGAGTGATGAAGCTGCAAGTGAGGGAATAATAGCAACTATCACAACAAAAAGAAGTAAGGAGAAAGGTAACAAAGGATTCTTTCCTAGAGTATTCAGAGTGAACACAAACTTATCCACAACTTATTTATGATTTCATTAGTTGGGGGGAGAGAATGTCCTGTACAAACTTCACAAACTCAGGTTTTAGGGACCCCACCCCTACTCAAGGCCAAAGAGATCCATGAAACCAAGGACTGCAAATCCCATAACGTCATCACCTCTGAAGGGAGGATAGCTGGCAACTAAGGGTAGAGTAAGGCAGCCAAGCTTGGTGTATGATCAGAGACATATAGGTCTTGGGGGTGGCGGGGAGTAAGTTGGCCTTCAGCGTGCTATTAGGGTCCCAGCTCAGCAGAACTGGGAGGACTCAGTCACCAATCTCTCTCTCTTCCTCCAGGTTATTCCTCTCTTTATTTCCCCTTTTTGTAAATAAACCCTTTATCGACCTTTGTGTGTGTGCCTGCAGTTGAGTCTCATTACAAGTGCTTTTTAAGTGCATGGGTGAGAACCCACACACTCACTCAGGTCAAACCATTTCACATATGGGGTTCTGTAACTGTGAGTGAATACATTTCTGTTGTTTTAAGCCACCAAATTTATGGTACTTTGTATCTGCAGACCTGGCAAATGAATATAGATGGCTTTATTATGTGATGATAAACAGAGTTACTTAGTTTTAATTCAATCATTCTGAATGCAGTAGAGATGCCAGAAATTTGGGACAAGGCATGGAAAACAAGAAGCCAGGCAGAAGCCTAGCTAAACACTTAAAAACAGACAATGGCATATTAGTGCAGAGACAGTGAACAAAGAAGATGGTGAGAAGGAGCTGGAACCTCCAAAAGTTTTAAAAATAAGTGAACAGGAATTGTTGATGGATTGAATATGGGGTATGAAAGAAACAGAGTAATTAGCAATAATACCAAATTTCAAATGAGTATAAAGAAGCTGAAGAGTACTGTGAATGGTGATTTGCAGTTAAGATCAGCAGTTTGGTTTGAGAAGTGTTACATGTGAGATATGTATGAGATATCCAAGTGACGTTATTGAGTAAGTACCTTGATATGTGAGTCAGGAGCTTAGGGAGAGATTCATGCTGGAGATAAATGTAGAAGTCATTGGCATATAAAAGAAATTTAAAGTAGTAAGATTGGGTCATAAAATTAGGGAGTTATCTGTAGATGGTAGGGGAAGCTTTGCCCAAAGTTTTAAGGTAAAAAGTAAGGGAAGGAATCAGCAAATAATGATGAAAAAGTGTAGCCAGTGAGATATTAGTCAAATCAAGAGGATGTTGACTTCTGGGGATCAGTCTTTTTTTATTTCTATTATCTAACATTTTAAAAATCATTTTTATTAGAAAAGCCATAGATTGTGTTATAAATTTTGCAACAAAAAAATGTCAGTAGTTACTTTTAATGTTATATGCATGTTATATGCATGGTATATGCATGCTATATGTTAATGTTATATGAATATGTATCTGGTATTTACCGGGTAAATATAATCAAAATAACAAAAAAGTTAAATATTTTGATGGACTATAAATAGAAAGCTCCCTCTCAATAAAATTAGTTTCAATATGTGCCTGATAGCTTTCTGACCATGAAAGAATATTTGTGAACAAGAAGAATAATGCTAGATAATGACATTAGAAATTTCCCATGGCTGGATTTTCTTATCTTGTATAAACACCAACTTGGTTTATGGACACTAAAAATTCCACAAGAACAAAGAAAAAGGAACAGTGGAATCTTTCAGTGGGATGGTCTAGATAGTCATATCTTATTAATAATGGATTTAGAATTCTAAGTTTTTCACTCATTGCTGAGCCATCAGAGAGAAAACAGTTCTCCATTGGCTCAAATAATGATACAGGGTGAGTCGAATCTCAACAAGAAACAGATGAACTATGAAGAAGACTATGGATACATTGGTGGTGTATGTGGTATAGTAACCTACACCTGAAGAGGTGGGATCCTTTATTTCTGAATCATATACGCTATTGTGAACCAATGTTACCTTAATAAAAAAAATATTTAAAAGAAGAAAATCTAAAGTTTACTACAGTGAGGAAATTTAGGAAATTGAGACATAAAATTGTCTATAAATGCAATCAATAACAAATTGCAAAGTAATTTGAAAATTATACTTTGCCTACTCTCAAAAATTCAGAATTGGGAGATACCTTAATCTAATATCAATCTAATTATAGATTCCTCATATTTGTTTTGGTATTTTGCTTTATTCTAAGAAACATGATCATTTTTTTCCCATTCATTTTTTTCTATTTATGTCATAGTTTCACATTTGCATATATCAGTTGAAAAATAATGATCAATGATTATATCATGAAAAAAAAAGAACTGCTTCAAAGATTTCTTCACAAAATAGCTAATTTATAAAGGTGTAGCTAAAGGGAAACCATAAGAAATAAAACAGTAACACAGGGTTTATAAAGCTGACAATCAATGTGTTACCAATGCTTGGTCTAAAGGGATGAGGGAGTGATATTGACTGGCATAACCTACAAGGAGATAATCATGTAGTCACCTCTTTTAAGGGGAATGATTATCATTGGTACAGGACTGTGACTGATATGAGGCTCCCTGACAAGGAGAGAGCCTCTCCTCACCTACTTTCCCCAGTTCTCCTCCTTATTACCGGAAGCCTTACCAGATATAAAAGGACACAGAAAATTTTAACATAATCCCTGCAAGCCAGTCTTCCAAAAAAGAGAGTATGGTTGAGAAAGAAGGAAAATGACTACAAAGGAGTAAAATGAAGCTATCTGACACACTATGCTTTGATCTGGTTCATTTTAGTTAGTCTACTTTATACCTCTGCTGAAGAAATAAGTTATATTAGGAGAAGAGGTTTTTTTTTTAAGATTTATTTATTTATGCATACAAGCTGGGGTACAGGCCAGAGGTGTGGGGCGGTGAGAGGGTTCACCAGAGACAGAGTAGGGAGCAGAACAGGCAGAATGACCGAAATACACTGCTAAGGGGAGCAGCGGATGGGGCAGGAGAGGTCTGCTGTGCCATGTGGGAATCTCCCAGGCCGGGTGTTGTACTCGTTGCCACTGTCGACATCTCCACAGTGCAGGGCACAACTGCTGTGCCAACAGGGAGGCCCAGGAGAAGAGGTTTTCTTTTGTCATTGAAGGTCAGACTTCAATGAAGCAGGTAAAAATCTTGTTAGTCAGAATAATTTTAAAAATATGTATCCCTCAATAGCTAGTGATCTTCGTATGGCATATATAATTTTACTAGTCTAGTCTTGCATGTGAATGAAATCAAACAAAATTTTTCAAATAATGAAACAATCTTATTACTCTTTGTGCTAACTCGATGCAAAGGAAAAGTACCTGCAATATTTTTATTTTCAAAAGGAAAGTAAATCTTTTTCAGAAATACAGCAAATGGAAAGATGATAGATTTCTGAGAAGACACAATTGTCAGGAATGTCAGATACAACTCTAATAGGTGGATGTGACATTTCTGAGAAACTTTATTTACATTGACATTTCATTGTTTTATCTCCAGTTCAAGGTGCATCATCTTCAGATCAACTAATGTTGAGCTGCCATTTTTATATGACCCTCATGGTACCAACAAATTCTATCCATTTTAGTATCATTATTAGAAAAGAGAAAAGTCAATAATCATTTTGAAGAACTATGCAATTTATCAATAATTCTTGTTATGTGTTTAGCATTCTTGGAGCATTCACAATCTATGACATTTTCAAAGTATTGCCATAGATGCTCAGACTAATCCCTTTCATTGTTTTGTATGTCCAGGACTTTCTGTTCAAAATGTCTATGTGAGCAATGATGGGCATATGGGTAACCCTTCTTTCTGAGGTTCATGTCTACAAGTGTGCGATCCATTAGCCATACTGATGACATTCCAATAACAGGCTTCATGATTTTATACTGAATGGACAGTAGAGCTGCCTCATCTGAAAGAGAGAAAGGAATTAAAATTAAAGGTTGATGTCACTTTTTATAGAAGGTTGGCTTTTTAAAAACAGATGTATAAAAAGGGGGCCTCTAAAGTCTGGTATATTTACTAGGCATAGAGACATCAACAAGTATCAGGCACAGTGTCCAGGAGGAATCTTTCCTCCCTGCTCCATGGCAGCTGGACCTGATGATTGCAGTTATCAACCTGCATGCATTCTAATGACTTGCACTTTAGCTGCAACTTGCTCTCAGATATGAAGTCAAAGATAAAAGCTATAATAAAATATGATAGTAAAATCAAAAGCATCATCCTATTAATAGCAATGCACAGTTCTAAACATATGTTTAGACACCTATGTGTAAAATCTCCAAACTGACTTTAAGTGAAAGTGTGAACGCCTATGATTGTCGTTAGTAACCAAAGAAGTTAATCACATTGCAGTTATGACCTAGGCATAAAACCGGAATCACTTTCTTTTCATTAGTTGTACTTATGTGATTCAAGAAACTATATCCACTTTATCAATACAAATTGCTGGCTTTCTTTTGATACTGAAATATTCACACTCTAGAGTTAAAAGGTAATCAAGGTTGTCTTTACATGTGACAACTAACCTGGCAGAAATCAATGGAGCCATGAGATCCAATGCATATGTTTTCAGTACAATAAAGGGAAAAACCCAAAATTACAATGTTGATGTCCCCAAATTAGTGCCATTTTGGAGGAAAAGCAATATTCATATTCATAAGAGCCTAACAAAATTATATTGCCACATGCATGAAAAAATAGTTGCATGAAACAATTTTATTGAACTCTAAGTTTAATATATTGGTTAGTTTGCAAAGTTCATTGATTTGTTTGTGCTTTGGATATTTGCTGGGATAATGAATGGTTTCCATATGAATTGAAAAACTCTGGGCAAAAGATATTGGTTTGCTATGAATCAATAGTTAGAAAAACATATTGGCTATAGCTACATTTCCACAATGGTTTAATGCATTAGTTTTGGAACATATATTGTATAAGCATGCTATATGCTTACTTCTTTTTAACTCCAGGTTTAAATAATTATAATTGTTTGGAATCTTCTTTGTCAAAGGAATAAAACTTGGAATTGAGTTGATTCACAGGTTAAATTGCTGTCATCATGAGACTGTAAACATGATAAATCTTATCACATACTCTTACATCTGTAAATTTTATTTTGAAACAATTTTCACAGATTTTAGAAGACAGAAGAGGTCATCATTTATTAAAATATGAAGTAGAAATTATTAGCATATGAATAAAAACAAGTACAAAAATATTTGGTACTAAATCTACTTGACAGCATGGAGTGATAAGATGAAGGAAATCATCTTGAATTGAGAAAACAATAACTTGATCTTCTACCATATCATCAACACACTCAAAATATTTTTTAATCTCTTTCATTTTACCTCCTGTTACTTAATTAAAGACATTCCATCTTTTCATCTAGGATCATGATATTTATTGCTACCTACTTTTTATTACCTATTTATCCTACCTACCCCCAAAAGCCACTGAAAGGATCAACAATTGAAGAGGAAATCTATAAAAACAGCTATTCTATACGAAAATCAAAAGTTAGTTGGTGTATGCATTTCTAGACCAGATTCTATTTCATTGATTAGATCTATAAGTTACTAACTGCTTCATTATTTTTCCTTTCTTTCAGTTAATTGAGATATGATTCATAAACCATAAATGTCAATCACTTAAATGTGCAAATTAGTTTTCTTTTAGTGTATTTAAAGAATTCTATATCATTGCATTAACTAATTTTATAATATTTCACAATCCATAAATATACCCTGTACCACTAGCAGTCTTCTCTACGTTCCTTCTGCCCCAATAACATAGAAAAACAAATCCTTTCTCCATTTCTATAGATTTGTTTATTCTGGACATTCTATGCAAATGAAATGATATTATACACTATGTGATATTTTGGGAATGTTTTTGTCACCTAACATAATGTCTTTAAATTTCATCATGTTGTAACATGTAACAGTAAGTCACTCCTTTTTTATTTCAAAATAATATTTCATTATATATAGATATACCACATTCTGGTTATCCACTTAACTGCTGATCAATATTTAAATAGTTTGCACTGTTTCACAGTATGGATAATTTTGCCATAAACTTTCATGTATATATTTTTTGCATGCATGTATATTTCATTTATGTTGATTAAATACATAAGATAAAATTGATGGGTCATATAGAAATTGTATGTATACTATTTTAAGAAACTATGAGTTTGCTCCAAAATTACAGCACCATTGGAAAAATACGACCAGCAATGTACAAGGATTCAGATTACTCCACATTCTTTCAACAGTTGTTATTGCTTTTTTTTTTTTTAATTTAAGTCATCCACTGAGTGTGAAATAATTTTATTTGCATTTACCAGGTGATGGATAGTATTGAGCTTATTTTTGTTTTCTTGTAAGTCATTTCTGTGACTCCTTTGGAGAAATGGATATTCACATTCTTCAACTAGTTTTTAATTGGGTTATTTGTCTTTTTATTATGTTTAGTTGTAAAGTTCGTCACACACTTTGCATACAAATTCTTTATTGGATATATGAGTTGCAAACATTTTCTCCTATTTTCTGAGTTACATGTTCATTTGTTGATGGTGTGCTTTGAAGCAAAAAGAGTAAATTTGATGAAGTCCAATTTATTTTTTTTTCTTTTGTCACTGTGCTTTGTTGTAATATTCAAGAAAACACTGCCTATACCAAGGTCATGAAAATTTATTCCTGTTCACTTCTAAGATTTTATTTTCTTCCCCAGTATCAATTTATCACTGGGTATTTAAAAGTATAATGGAAAGAATAGTTTGTGTTGAGCTAAAAACAGGCGTAACACTGATTACCAAGATGGATTTTATTAAATTGTAATGGCAATGTATGTACTGTTATGCTGTTCTTTGCAGTACATTTAAAAAGCACAAAATAGAGAGCCTCCCTGGTGGCCTAAGAGGTTAAGTCTCAGCCTATGAAGATATTGGCAGCTACTGCAGCACGAGCTCTCCACAAGGCGCAGCAGACCTCACCTGTCTCGCCTGCTGCTCTCTTCAGCTGCTCCCCTCAGCAGTGTATTTCAGTCAATCTGCCTGTTCTGCTCCCCACTCTTTCTCTGCTGAATCCTCTCACCCCCCACACCTCTGGCCTACACCCCAGCTCTTGTATGCATAAATAAATAAATCTTAAAAAAAAAAAAGCACAGGTAGAGAAAGAACTTGACGCTAAGTAAATCTGGTAGCCATTTTTTCTGAACATAGGCAACTGTTCCTCTCAGTTCAGGAAAATTCACAAAGTAAGTCATACCTTCAAGCTTTGGTTTTTTTTTTTGTTTGTTTGTTTGTTTTGTTTTTTTCATGGATATCCAGTTGTCCCAGCAACATGTGTTGAAAAACAAATGTTTTCTTCATTGTACTGTCATGCCAATTTTATCCAACATCAACTAACCATAAATGACATGAATTATTTCTCAACTCTCAGTTCTGCTTCATTGAGGACATAGGTCTGCCCTTTTGACTGTAGCATAGTACCTTGTTCACTGTTGCTTCACTGTTGCATAGTACCTTCACTGTTGCAAGTGTGAATGCTCCAACATTATTGTATTTTTTCAATAATATTTTTGCTAATCTGTGTCCATTCACTTTTATATAAACTTTAGAACACAATTATGGAAAATACAGGAATTTTGATATGTTCTCCTCATTTTTATACAGCACTTTCTTTTTTTTAAGATTTATTTATTTATATATACAAGCTGGGGTACAGGCCAGAGGCGTGGGGCGGCGAGAGGGTTCACCAAAGACAGAGTGGGGAGCAGAACAGGCAGACCAGAAATACACTGCTGAGGGGAGCAGCGGGCGAGGCAGGAGAGGTCTGCCACACCATGTGGGACTCTCCCTGGCTGGGCATCGAACTTGCTGCCGACAGCTCCACAGTGCAGCGCTCAACCGCCGCGCCACCATGGAGGACCTTTATATAGCACTTTCAATAATTCTTTGTTCATAGTAAGCATTGTCAAATTAAGTAAATTAGTTAACAGACATATACACCAATCTCTTATGTAAGATGAACTCAGTATTAGGCTTAAAGGCAATAAAATAAGTTTTGAGAATATGAAGATGCATCCTCCTCAAGAATTCTTTCTTTGTTTTTATTTATTGTCTGTTTGAAAAGTTACATGGCCTTCTGTGCACAAAAAGACAATGAAAGTTTCTATATGTGAGCTACAAAGAAGATGTGATTTATTTTGATTCCAAAAATATATTAAAGGTATTAATACATGAATAATTTATTGAGTGTGTTTGGAGATTTCTCATGGAAATGAAGAACAGAAGGGCAGTGAGATGTTTTAACACATTAAGAATTTCTTCTCAGGGACCCATTTTTCTGTTCTCTCCATGTCTCTTAACTATGGTTTCTTTATTTTGTTTTTCCTAGTCCAGATAGATAGCCTTCTATATTTTTCTATATCTGAAGAAAGGCTTCTCTATTTTTGTGTGAATATTGTCACTTAATTTTAATAAATTCTAAGTTTAGTCTCTGACAAGGGAATTATGAGAATTTCAGGGAATTTAAGTTCAACTTAAATTTTGAATGTAAGT
The DNA here is from genome assembly GCA_004024925.1 of Scalopus aquaticus. Lineage (NCBI taxonomy): Eukaryota > Metazoa > Chordata > Mammalia > Eulipotyphla > Talpidae > Scalopus > Scalopus aquaticus. The sequence continues at coordinate 88,042 of PVIJ01000103.1, forward strand.
TAAAGATCAAGGAGTTATCAATGTTAGAAATCAAGCTCCAGTCCTCAAATTTTCTGTGTGCCATGTTTGATGATCAGTTTCATTATTTGTAAAGTTGGCATAGTATTAATATCAAGTGCTAAATAATAAACACTGAGACATATATGGTGTCTACTTAAGTTTTATGTATATAGTGTGCTATACTCTGAAGACATTATCAAAACAAACAATGATTTTCGTGTTTTCTTGCCTTCTCATGCATTTGGATATTCAGATAAGCAATGATGAATCAAAGTAGATTGATATTTGGAAGTTCTGTATCAACACTGCAATACTAGATAACACTTACGATAATAACTAATGGTGGTTTTGGCAAGTCATACCATCTTCCCTCAAGTTGACCCTCTGGGAAGAACAGTTTAGCCTCAATCCCTTGAACTATCTCCAGTTGTGTTTCTCTTGCTTTTGGCACGAACATGGGATTTCTTGATGATGGGAATGATAACAGCAAAATATTATTGGTATGAGCATGACACCACCAAAAGTAAACTTTGCTTCTTTAAAGAAAGGGGGTGATATAGGAAATTTATGGGAGAAAATCAATCTGTTAACAGCACACATAGTTTAAATAAATGCAATCATGCTCATAGCCACAAAGCAGTACTCTTGTAATTACAAACAGGGAAATCTAGCTCTGAGTTTTCAAGTGACATCATACATACTCATTACAGCTTTCACTTTAAGTGATTTTCAGTGCTTATAAGCAAGAGGTGTAGCTTATTTATCATAAAACTAAAATCCATAAAATCAAAAAGAAAGCCTGTAACAATTCATTTTTCTCATGTTTTGAAATATCTTTAAATCAAATTCAATGTCATGATCCGTCTTCGAGTCTACAGATATGGCGGGTTGTCCTTGACACTTTGATTGCCTTTGGGAAATATATTCATTTATCTGGATAAATAAGCAAAGTTAGGGAGAAGAAAGTCTAATTTAAAAAAAAAATAAAAGAAATATGGAGGCATCACCTCATTCTCCCTAAATTCAAATGAAGTTAATTTAAGGCATGCGTATTCTGTCATGTTTAGAAGATATAATTAGTATAATATGCATTATACTGCAAAGTCAATTACTTTACTCTAAGGACATGCCATTGGATTTATCTAAAGTAACAGAAATGCTCAGAGTTAATTAAGTTTGTCTTATGCTAACAAGAAATTGTGTCATATTATAGAAAGATTTTAGAATACTGAAAGGTCAATCTGTACTGTCAAAAAATTGCATGTAAATGTCTTATGAGGGATTGGCATAGAATAATATGAACAAACTAGAATCTGTGCTTAGTCCTCTAACTGCAATTTTTAGGTTCTGTGTTTTAATCAAGATAGTTTCAACTGTAGGGAACAGAAACACAGATAAAATCAATCGAGAAAAAATCACAAGGTACGGTGGTTACCTTAGACCTTCATTCTTGGGGAAATCATTATGATACAACATTGGGGAGTGAAGTACAATGGAGGCATTGCAACCTGACAGCAACTAAGGTCTATATTTCCAAACTATATGGTCTCAATGTTTGTATATATGAAGAGGGTTATATGCCTGAATAAAATTAGTACAGTTTTAGAATGTGGAAAAAAAAGGAATTCTACTGTTATGATACCAACAATGTCCTCTATACTCTGTAAATAAATGGCCTGCAAATATTTGAGAAGGTGAAGATTATAAAATATAGAGTTAACTCAAGATTTGCTGTGCATAATAAAAATAACAATAAAATTGTATCATGTAAAAAAGTTTTAAATACCAAATCATTGATCTTCTGTATGCCCTTTAGATGCCCTGTATACAGGAGGGCCCATTACATTGTGCTAAGAAAACTGATCTTTTCAGATGTAAAACTAGAGTTTTTCGTTATCTCACATAATCTTGGATGGCCTTACATAGGTATAAGCTAAAACAACTCTTCTAATCAACTCATAGCCTTCACTTCCCCTAACAAGTATCATATTTACTATACTCCTCCATCTTTGCTTGAGATACAATATCTTGTATATACAATGCTGCCTATAAAAATTTTAGCTCTGTGTCAAGTTGATCTTTGCTATTCTATCTCTAATCCTATCATGAATGCATATTTTCTGACATCTTTCCTGATCTCCAAAATGAATTATAGCTTAAATTATCACTTTCTTCTTATTTATTTATTTATTTAAAGATTTAATCTTTTATTTATTTATGTATCCAAGAGCTGGGGTGCAGGCCAGAGGTGCAGGAGATGAGAACATTCATCAGAAACAGAGCAGAACAGGCAGATTGACTGAAATACACTGCTGGGGGGAGCAGCAGGCAAGAGAGGAAAGGTCTACTGCACCATGTGGGTCAGCTCCCTGGCCGGGTATCGAACTCATGCTTCGGTGGCTGCCAATAGCTTCATAGTGCTGAAACTTAACAACCCTTGCACCACAAGGGAGGCCCTCACTTTCATATTCAAAATATGAATATATTAAAAAAATATTTGTTATTAATGTATTAACTGGCAACACACTTCTTGGTGCTCAGGATAGAAATATTTTCATGTGCAGTTTCTGATAAGTGTGTGTGTTTGTCTCTGTGTGTATATCTATATCCCGTTCATCTCTCTCAAGTAAGTTTCAATTTCCTTAAGTGTTAGAGCTATTTCATAGATTTGTTTCCATACCCACAGTATACTATTGATTTTGCCCTAAGAGAAAAGATTCATCAAAAAGGTAGGAAACACTAAAATATGTGGATTGATTTTCATGTTTTCATAGCACTGGTAGGCAAAACAAAGGATGTCATTGAATTGCTAGGACCAACATAGGAGGGATTCAAGCAACTCAGTGTTACACATCCTAGGAAACAAATAACCTTGATCTTTGGAAAATGTTACCTTCAATTAAGTAAGTTGTAGCTGAAACTATTAAATACCTTTTGCTTGGTAAAATTTTGTCAGTTCCATGGGGTTGGGTCTAATTTTATGGTGTTTAGTTAAGTATCATCTTTGTCCTTGATCTGGCACTATCTAATTAACTTCCCTCTCTAGCCACTTCACTGGTACCATCTGTGCCAGGAAAAATTGAATGTTAAACAACCAATAACCACATGCTTTCCACCAAAATGTATGTGTGCTTCCTCTCTCTCTCTCTCTCTCACACACACACACTCTCTCTCTTACACACACACACACACACACACACACACACACACACACACGGTCTCTGTCCAAACTGCAGATGACCTGTCAATCTGTATGTCAAATCCTGATTCTTCAGTCTTTTTTTTTTAAGACTTATTTATTTATTTATTCATACAAGCTGGGGTGCAGGCCAGAGGTGTGGGGTAATGAGAAGGTTCACCAGAGACATATTGGAGAGCAGAACAGGCAGATTGACCAATATACATTGCTGAGGGGAGCAACGGGCAAGGCAGGAGAGGTCTGCTATGCCATGTGGGGATCTCCCTGGCCGGGCATCAATGGAACTCACACCACTGCAGCTGCCAACAGCTCCACAGCCACCAATAGCTCCCCAGCGCTGAGTTTAACCTGTTGCGCCACCAGTGAGGCCCTGATACTTCAGTCTTAAGAGGTAAAATATATGACCACTTCCCTTGGTGATGAAACAAGTTTACTGACCTTAACATGGACTCTGAATTTAATCGGCATACAAATTCAAAGACAAACCCACTAAGATCTAAATTTTCCATATAGAAGGAAAACTTTACTTTTGTTCATCTAGTCACACTAGCTTTATAAATCATGCTTCATCACTGTTTATTTTCTATCAAGAAAGAAATGAATGTTGCATCCCTAATGTATTTCCTAGAAGACAGAAACCCTAAATATAAGATTTCCATTCCTGAACAACCTCTTTCAAACCTTTTCTTATGATAACCATCTTCATGCATCGTACTCCATGCAATCTCAGATGAGAATGAAAGAGTGGTAGTAGGTATCCCTATTTTCCCAAGATGAGTGAGATATGTGGTTTTTAAGATATGGGCCTGAGTGATGGGTCTGTTATTAATTGATGTGAATAATTAGGCAGTGCAAGTACTTGCTTTCTCAATTTTGACTCTATAAAATTGCAATGCTTAATAAGAGAAAGGTTAGATTCTTTTTATCACTTCTCATTTGTGATGGTACACTATTATATCTAGAGCTGAACCGTTAACAATTTTTTGTAGAGCCTATGGGAGGAGAGAAAAAAATGCAAGGACAGGAGTATAAAAGTTACTTGAGTACATTCCCCTCAGTGACTATCCTTCTCTTCTTTGAATATATTTGCTTTTATATTAAAACGTGCCATAGTTTTGCTTAGTGATTGAATATTATGTAATCCTTGGGCCTCCCTGGTGGTGCAACGGGTTAAGTTGCAGCAATGTGAAGCTATCCAGAGACACTGCAGCACGAGATCGATCCCCGGCAAGGGAAATTCCTACATGTCACAGCAGACCTCTCCTGTCTTGCCTGTCTGCTGGTCCCCCCAGCAGTGTATTTTGTTGATTTACCTGTTCTGCTCCCCACTCTGTCTCTGGTGAATCCTCTCACATCCCACACCTCTGGCCTGCACCCCAGCTTGCATGCATAAATAAATAAATATTTAAAAATATATTATTTAATCCTTTACATATGATTTATTAGTGGCAATTCCTCAATTGAAAGAGTTCCGCCATTTTACATTGTTGGTTATATTTCTTTGACTCATCACCTTAGTGTGCCAGAATGCTGGAGTTTGTTTCACATGTGAACTGAAGAGCTTTAGGAAATTGAAATGTCTTTTTCAGTACCCCAGTGATATATTTGTATACAAACATTATAAGTAATATGTGCCCTTTATTGAAGAATAATTTGGAGTGTTACAGCTAAAACATTTTCCACTGCAGCTTGAGTTTGAAATATTTAGGGAAAGTGTGATCACTCTAAGGGAAATTCAAGTTTTTTAATCATTTCCAAAACATGTGGTAAGCTGGTGTTATATTGGAATTGAATTTAATCTAAACATGCTATGGTTTATGAACACTATTAAAGGCAAACACAGCATAATGAAACCTCATTTTTAATGTGTTCCCATTTAATATTTTCTAGCATTTACCATTTGTTTATTAGATTTATATGGCACCTATTATCCAAATAACTCAAGACATTGTTCAAAGAATATTAAACCAAGACCCTTTATATGAAATTCTCCCAAAAGTTTTGGGATAGTAAGAGAAAAACCTTGAGAAACCATGTACTCAGAAACAAAATCTCAGCCAAAACCTGGAAGAAATATGTCTAATAAAATATTTTTGGTGCTATATTCCTGAAAATGATATTTCTCTCCAACTGGATTATGAACTCAAAATATAATTATTTCTCACAAACATTGAGTTTTTAGATACATTCAATGGATTTCAGGTGCATCTATTAGAAAAAACAAGATTGTTACTAAAAAAAAGGGGAAAGTGGCATCTAAAACCTTGAGTTTTTTTCCTTTTTAAATTGCATTATTTTTACTGTAGTAATGTTTGTTTACAACACTGTGTATAATTTAGGGGATAGGTTCACATCTCTTCAGCTATTTGTTACTATACCACACCCACCACCAAAGCTCCTATAGTCGTCCTCCATAGCCCGTTAGGTCACTTCTCCCTTTGTTTTCCACATATATTTTTTCTCTGGTGTCCTCAATTCTGTAGTTTGGTTTAGCTTTGCTAACTCTCTTACTTTCTTTATATTCCACATGTAAATGAAGTTGATGGTATTTGTATTTCTCCTTCTGATTTATGTCACATAGCATCATCCCCTCCAATTCTATTCATGTTGTTGCAGATAGCAAAATTTCATCCTTTTAAAGCTGAATAGTATTCCATTTTGTATACATACCACATATTCTTTATCCACTCATCTGTCATTGAGCACTTGGTTCGTTTCCATAACTTGGTCATTGTAAATAGTGCGACAGTGACAAAATTAGTTTATTGTTTTTATAGAATTTATACTAAAACTTTTGTATACAGTAATTAGAGATGTCATCTGAAATTTGAAACTAAATCTTAATATATGATATTGCATAATAATTGATTTGAATTGACACAAATATGTTTTCATTCTTTGAGAATAACACATAGCTTCCAAAAAGCAACAAGTTATTCTTCCTCGAGGAATTCTGTAGAGTTCCACTTCTTATATTCTCCCCCATGTCAGCATTCTCCTTTTGACATAATATCAGATCATTTTAGAACTTGAAAATACATGCAGTTTGCATTCTTTTTTTTTTTTTAAAGATTTTTTAAAATTTATTTATGCATACAAGCTGGGGTACAGGCCAGAGGCATGGGGCGGTGAGAGGGTTCACCAGAGACAGAGCGGGGAGCAGAACAGGCAGAGTGACAGAAATACACTGCTGAGGGGAGCAGTGTGCAAGGCAGGAGAGGTCTGCCCCGCTCCTGTGGGAATCTCCCTGGCTGGGCATCGAACTCACGTCATGGCTGCTGACAGCTCTAGAGCACAGCGCTTAACTGCTGCGCCACAGGGAGGCCCCATGTAGTTTGTATTCTTATCATTGAGAAGGAAATCACCTAAACTTTAAATCGTATCTAATACAATTCCCTCATTTTGAAAATGCAGATATTAAGACCCAGAGATTTAGATAATGTGTCCACTGTAGTTGCCTTAGTTTCTCACAGAGCAGAAGCTAATTTACTTCATAATTCAATTACCTTTCTTCTTTAAAACATCACTTTTATAAATTGCGTTTATTCTTTAAAATATCATTTCCAAGCAAATGAAGGTATAAGTTTTTCTTGAGCTCACCTGATCTATTGAACTTACTTTTCTAAGTCTCTTGCGCTGTAATTAACTGACTTCCAGTATGAGGTATAATGTGACTACTTTTGTCATACTTTACTTATGGTATTGTAGAGATGCCTGGATTAAGGAGTGAAGAATACATGTAGTTTGCATACTTGTCATTGAGGAGGAATTCACCAGAGATATTTTAGAGTAGAAGAAGCATAAGTCAATGCCTATCTCTCACTGATAGAGATTTCATTCACACCTCTGCACTCTACTATGGACCTTGCCAATTAATTAGGCAGTGTAACCACTACATTTTTCAATAGAGGATCAGAGATATTAAGTGTTCCACTCCTAAAAGTCCTTGTTAGCTCTCTTTACTATCTAATATTTGGAGTGTTTTACACCTGGGCAGTAATTGTGAAGTTAGATAAGAAAATAAACTGTGACTTACTGCATCATCTCAGTCTGCTTAATTAAACATTTTAAGATTCAGTAAACACATTTGTAAAATTTAGATTAACTTAATATCTATCTCATAGAGTATGGTGAAGATTTGAGAGTTTTTATGAGGCTGTTTCATGATTCTGCAGCTATTTCACCAATTAAAAACATATACAATCTCAGGATTTTAACTAATGTCATACCATTATATCATTCTCCATTATCATAGTCATGAGGCTATTTCTAGAGGTATATTGCAGAAAAAAAAAATGAGGGGGTAATATTTTGAGAAAGAAAATTCCAGTGTTATAATAACTGACAGGTCCTGCCCAATTTCTTCAAATCCATTACCATTAATTCTTGCTTGGATTTATATTTTCAAATTCTTCTTTTACATCACATTTTAACCTCAAGAGTAAAATTTATCCAGGTAGAAAAACACCAAGATATTTAATGCAGTTTTTAATGCATGCCAGTTCTATGTAATGAAATAAAAATAAGTAGAACTGCTATTTCACACACTTTGGTAGATGAAAAATGAAAGAAAAGTGGCAGGGGTAACGAACCCCAAATATAAGATTACCTCAAAAATTTTTCTGTCTTTGTGACAAAATACAAAAGAATTCCACGTAGTTGAGAGTGCATTTATTTTGGTCATTCTTCTTAGGCATAAATTACAAATTTGCTTTCCTAATTGTGTTATCTTTAGTTTAAAATGGGACATTTTATTGTTATTTCAGTCCTTAATTTTAAATCATTTGACTATGAAGTGTTTAGGCTAATTAAATTTCTTCTAGATCCCAGTTTATTTTCCAAAAGTACATAATGACTACTATTAATAAATTGGCATGCAAATTCAAAGAGATTGTAGTGGTGTCTCTGCACCTGCTTGCTTTCCGGTACGTGAAAATCTTACTGAAATTTTAAAAAGAGACTGCTTCCTATTACTCCTCAGGAAGTAGATGATGTGGGGACACCCTTTTCACCAATATCTGAGCAGAATGGCATCAAGTGCTTGTACTTTGACTTCATGTGCTTGACAAATTGGATTTTGACTTCTGTGTTTGCTCCCAGAGTCTCATAACCATTTCTCTTGCATTCAGAAGCCAGCTTTCTGGGTATAGGATACCCAGCCTGTCTACCTGAAATGCTGTTGTATGACAAGTTTGACCAGTTTTTACTCTTTGATCCTTAACCTGCTTTCATGGTTCCTGAGTGTCTATTGCTACTGAGTACCTGTCCTTTTCCCTCTGTGATAAATTTATTCTTTTCCAGTTCATGTAACCAAGACTATTCACCTCTGACTCCATTGGCTTGCTTAAACTCTCTACTCTTTGTAACCATCTCACATTAATTTTGCAAATTAACAAGTGACAGACTAGAACATGGGCAATGCATGTCCTTAGCTGTGGAGGTATCAAGCAGTTTCTTTCCCTCTCTTCATCCTTCTTTTCCTTAATCTAACACACATTCAGTCATTGTTCACACACTGACATTGTGCTGCATCATTTTTCAATGTCCACATCAAAATTGGAGTGGTCAGCCATAGGAGGGCAATCTATCCACAGAGTGCCAGTTTATACCCATCAAATTAAAAACTCCAGGATGGCTCAGAAATGACATTCCTAAAAAATTACAGGCATTGATGAGGCAGCTTGAATTTATACACAACATTTTGATGGGAAGCAAAAGAATCATGTTAACACTGGGGACATAAGCAAGTTCCCTGTTACTCACCTCCTATTCCTTCACTCTTCCAAAGGACCCCTTTCTCTCCATTTACACACTTACCCTCTTGATTCATCAATGCATAATTATCAAAGTTTGGATTACTCCAATATTAGTTATTTACCCTTATTGACTGGTTAATGGATTAGAGTTTTAGTATCAATTACATTCAGTCTTATATTCCATATTCCAGTTGGAGTAAGAACTTCTATCATTTGAACTGCCTGGGAGTTTTGTTATTTTATTTTCTCAAAGAATTGCCGAGTGGAAAAGTAAATGTCCATTTATCACAAAGTTCTGGAAGCCCTTGAAAGTGATCCAGCCTCTTTCCCTCTGTACCTACTTCAATCTATTTACTGGAGTGCTGAAACTGAAAATCCAGTCATCATTCCCTTTAGAGGCAGTGACAAGGAGTATTATAATTATGTAGGTTAAGCATGAGAATTGAAATATTAACAACATTATTTGCAAAGCAAATATAAGGTTAATTGCTATAAATGTCAGCTACATATCACTAATCCTTAGTCATATCATTATACAGATGATCACAGACTCGGCTTTCAAATAAGTAAATTTTGAGTTTTAAAGAATAATTAGAAACTCCTGCTTAAAAAAAAAAAGAGTCTAGAGGAAAAGTTTGACTATTCTCCTAATAATAAGTAATAATAAGGACAATGTATAATAATAAGGATGGTGTATAAGGGTCACCTGTAAATGTTTACCTAAGATTATTTGATAAAAGTTCTAATATGATGAAAATGAAAGTTAGAAAATATGTACAGGTTGATAAAATTATTTCATACTGTTTGCCATAAGATGGTGAGATCCCTAGTTTCATTTTTTGGGGGATACTATCTTGGTGCCCAGAGTTCATGCTTGTCAGTTAGGTGGTAGGCTCCTGCAAGAGGCATCTCACCAAGGGCAAAAGTCCTGGTATGAGGAACAGTCTGGGAAATGACTATCTGCTGAAAACAGCAGCAGGTATTAGAATAAAGACAATCTGCTTAGACTGGCGGGGACAATGGACCCCCCAGGCAGTGACCCCTGGTCACCCCACCCTAGCCCACATCCCCAATCCCATCCCCCCCACATGCACACTCCCTACTTACTTGCCCCACCTTTGTAGCCAATACTAGTAAACATGAGACTGCCTTTGGGTGGAGGCTGCACATTACACCCAGTGTATCCCCTCTGGGCTTCTCATGGCTCCACATGGACTTTGAATGATCTGTCTCATCCCATACCACTCCCAATACTGCCACCCCATGAGGTGAAATAAGACCAAAAATCTGCATCTATTAAATTAATATATAAATTAACACTAAATATTATGTGCAAGATAATATATACAATTAATTCAGAAATTAAGATTATTTTATTAGTTTCCTTCTATAATTTTAATTATTATGTGTTTTGGGGCCTCCCTGGTGGCACAGTGGTTGAGCGCTGTGCTGTGGCGCTATCAGCAGCGCGCGATGTGAGTTTGACGCCCTGCCGGGGAGAATCCCACATGGTGGGGCAGACCTCTCCTGCCTCGCCCGCTGCTCCCCTCAGCAGTGTATTTCTGATCTGCCTGTTCTGCTCCTCACTCTGTCTCTGGTGAGCCCTCTCGCCGTCCCACACCTCTGGACTGTACCCCAGCTTGTATGTATAAATAAATAAATCTTTAATTATTATGTATTTTGGTTTACTGCGATCTTTCATATATTTCAAAGTCCTATAAATTATGCCCTCTAATGACTGTATTTATGAACTGCTTTCTTTATTATCAAACTTACAAGCCAATGACATCTAATATAAACCCAAAGCCTATACATTGTTCCTTCTAATGTCAGTCTCATTATCAAAAGATGAAGGTAAAAATATTTCCATGTGACCCAGCTACCCTTACTGTTTACTTAAATGCAGTATTTCAGTTCCCCTTGGCGTTATTCTCTACCTGCATATTAAAAGAGGACCCAAGTCTTGCGTTGGTGATGGTACAGTTATAAAGCTAGACTGTAGAGTACCTGTGCTTCTGGACTGGCTGCTATTCTTCTAATATGCTGTCAACATCTTTAGGGGCACACAGCACCTTCCTTAATTTCTGAAGAAGCAGTTTTTCATAATTACACTCCAAGTCACTGTTAAAAAGAACATTTGAAAGAGATAGTGTCTCCATTAAAATAGTCAGAGTAGATATATTTCAGCTGCATTATTTCTTCTATTAAACCACAGTGAACCTCTATGAACCTACAATGATGATCTGTTCCCTGTATGCAGTTTAAGTAATTGAATAATTATTTGTAATTTGGTAATTTAGTGTAAAATACTAAATATCACCTTTAATTAAAATCCATTGTTCTATTACAGAAACATTCACTTGAAAGCCCATTGCTCTATTTATGTTCTAAAATACAGAAACCAATAAGAGTTAGATTTTTGGTAACAGTTGTCTTGGGCTGCAACATCTTTATGTGGTTTAGTGAAAGTCATTTGTCTGCAGGACAAGCAAGGAACACATAAGCCTGATTTCAGTTTTTGAATTCCCTGGTGCTAACATATTGTTTTTTTTCTTTAGGAACTAATATCTTGAAGACTTGTCTGCCTTATTCTTGCTTTCTTAGTAATAGCCACTTCTCCATGCTTAAAATGTTATCTTCTGTAGAAGAGTCAGCTATGATTAGAATATCTCAGTTTTGTTTGTGTCTTGCAAAGAAAGAAAAATTATGAATAATTTTGTCAACTTGCATAGTAAGAGGCTATAAAGCAGAGATACTAAGACAAGGTGAAGCAAGGCAATGAGATTCAATCAAAGACAGTGAACAGTACTACAAGGAGTGTTAAGGTATCTGATACACAGTAAAATGTGCAGTCTTCCTTGACATAGAGCAACTGAAAATCAGCAACTGGGAAGGGTAGTTTCTCCTAGAAGACAGTTACACTACAAGTTAAGTAACCAGAAACCAGGAGAAACCTCAAAGAACAAAGAAGACTGGAAACTGGGTAGTCAGGAAATAGTTGTATTATAGAAGAACTCGCAAACCTTAAAACTTCCCCAAGGAGGATATTATCTCTCTGTATCAGGACACTTAATGTCGCTTGGAGCAGAATTGCTTTTCAGTTGAAATTAGTCTTGAACTTGGAAGAGGAAACATAGTGGCTCACTGAATATGAATCTAAAAGAAAGTCACAACTGAGTCTTAATGATGTCTAAAACGTTTGTGCTTAAAACTTTAATCAATTATATTGACACCCTTTATGTTATTTATACTTTTACCCTCTTTACTATTTTGTATTTGTCCTTCCTCCATTATTGCTTTTACTGGCTGTAGAATTAGTTCAAAATTTTTGCTGTGTGTCTAGATAGCACATGGTCTTGATAATAGACTTTTATTGCAAAGCTTATTCAAATAACCTGAGCTTTAATCTCAATTCTGTCCATCACATCTTTCTTAGTTATGTTTTCCTCAGTTTGAAAATGGGAATAATAATAACAATATCAGGGTTAAATGTGAATTATTTAAAATTTATGTAAATAACTCAAGTACTTTCCACATTTCAGGAAACGCGTCATGTAATGGAAACATATGAAAGTCCACCTTTGAGCGGTTTATTCTACTCTACATTTCTAAAACATTTCCACTTGATTTCTAAATTAGAGGTTTTCTAGGGCAATGACTGTGCTTTACACCCCCTAGTTGAACTAAGATCTAGTGCAGTGCACAGTGAATAATAAGTATTTAGCAGAACAAGTTTGAGTTGTTCTAGATCCTGGTAAGTTAAATAGGGTGATCCCATAATTCCTGGTATATTCATATTCAATAGTCCAAAATATGTTACATGGCCTCAAGGTTACCTATCTAGGATATAGTGAAACCTGAGAATTCAGACTTTTGGATTCTTAACCTCATTAATTTTTCCCCACCCACACCCAGGCCACTACTTGTTGATTTTACAGCACAGTGGTCTGTGGTGGTGGAATATAGGTGGGTTGGTGGTGAGTTTAGGATGGTGGCAATAACTGATAGAGGTACCCAATATTACCTTAGTTAAAAGTGAATTAATTAATTGTAATATACATATAATACAATATGATATATGTGTGTATATGTGTACATATATAGGAATATATGTGTATATATACGTGTGTGTGTGTGTGTGTGTGTGTGTGTGTGTGTGTGTGTGTGGAGAGAGAGAGAGAGAGAATGATAATTATGTAGAAAGACAGGATTGAGAAGGATGAGTTTTGGAAAAGATACATACCATCTTTGTTTTGATGGTGAATCATCATAAAACATTTGTCAGTCAGCATCTGCCCCATGGAGTCCCATCACTCAATCTGATGAACCATCAGACAGGAACTGTAGGAAGCCTAGACTGTCTGCTTCTCTACACAAGAACCTCTAGACCACCAGTCACTCAACTTCCTCTCCTTCTAATGGACAAAATTAGGCATGCTTCATGTCAAATTCAAAAACAAAACTAGCAATACAGCTTTGGGTCCTAACTGCTAAATAAAACTAAAGACATATTGTTAGGCATTTAATATGTATGATATAAATACTATCCTGTTTGTAGGGAGTATGCATAAATATATATTTTCTTAAAATAATTTATCCCTTGAAAACAAACTGCAGTACCATATTGTATGTGGCACATACTACATAGGAAATGGTTTGCAGATCAGAAGGGTTGTAAATTATTTTAAATTGAATTATACTTTTATTTAGCTAGTGCAGAGTAAAACTGGGGGGAAGCAATTATCTTTTCCTTTCTCTTGATTTTTTTTTTTTATTAAATGCAGGCGCAAGATCTCATCTGAGAAACTAATGACACTTAAGAAACCATTGAGCTCAACCTCCACTCAGGGCAGAAATGACCAATGTAATAGTTTTGACAGGTACTCACTCAGATTCAGTTTCAACTCTTAGAATGAGTATCTCCTTAGCTGGCTTCTGTTATTTGAAGACATCTGAATGAACTCTTCTGCAGCATATTGAGATTAAATTCAATACTGTAATTTCTAAACGGTGGGTATATTTCTGCCCAAAAAATGACGTGCATGTCAAATTCTTCTTTTTCCTTGTGGTTCTCTGATATTTGGAAAAAAGTACTGTGTCAACACAACTATTTTACAGTGAAATTGTTTGAATTATTTTATCTATGCTTTCTATGATATGCTTTTCAAACACGTTTATATTTTAGTCTCTATAGCCAGGTTTAAATTCCTGGTAAAATATATCATCCAAACCTGAACACAGTATTTCAAATGTATTTTAATGACTTACAGAATATCATGCTATGCTACCTTTTTATTCCAGGAAACAGTCTCTTTTTCATATCAATTCAGCTGAAGATTACATTCACCTCTTTGACAGCTATCTCATACAGTATCCACTTTCTGAGCTTATGGCAACTAAAGGATTTTGGTAGCAAATCAGCCACTCTCATTTGATAATGAAGAACTACTTTCCTTAAATCAGTTTGTGAAATTTTTCATTTATCCCTTGATTTTTATTTTACTTTTTTTTTTCTCTTGGATTGATTTCTCTAATAATTTTATATGGGGCAGAAGTAGGAGTATAAGTTCAGAACAGATACTCTGCTACAGTCTGTTGCCTGGGTTCAAATCCTGGTTCTGACACTTACTAGTTGTGTATTTGTAGGCAAGACAATTAGTAAATTCACTCATGTGAAAAATGGAAATAATAAAAGTACCTTCTCAAAAATTAGATGAAGTTTATAAACTAATTAGCTCAGTGACTGACATTTTTGAAAATTCTGAAAACTATCTTACTATAATCATTGTCATAAAGTTACTAATGGACACAGAAAATATGGTAACATTTGCAAATAAATAGCTGTTATTCATGTTTTGGGTTGTAATAAGAATCATACAGAGAAGATCTAAGCACAGATGGTTAGACCTGCCTCTCTATTAATACTATGATCTTTAGGAATATTCTCCCATTTGAAAGCTCAGCTAAATTAACTCCTCTTACACAGAAGTTGTTAACTGCTAAAGATAATGTTATGCTTTTCAATTGTTCACATAAAATATTTTTAAGCCTTATTTATATTTTATTTGGAAGTAATGTCAAGGGCCTTATATTTTAACCTTCAAATATAAGTTTTTCAAAAGTTGAAAAACACCAGAAAAACATTTATTTGTTCCCAGTTTTTTTATACTTTTCCATTACTTTTTATTTTTTAAAGGGAACTATTACATGCACACACACACACATACACACATATATACATACATATATATATGTATACATACATACATATATATACACACACATATATAATTTCATCCATTCCTTCAGCACACGTTTTTGGAATTCATACTTTGCTAATGTAAGTTTCTTTATTCTTAAATCAATTCATGGTCCATGGGACTAAACATGATCTTGCATTTTAATGTTCAATTTAAGTAAGACATATAATAAAAGCATGAACTAGATGATAATGACTTATCTTTGTAAGATTTTTCACTTCTTTGATATCTAATCTTCATGAATCTTGTTATCTGAATTCATTAGAAATACTGAGGTATTCCCTACAAATCTCTTAACCCATTACGAATTCAGTTTGTCATTGCACCTTGTTTTTCGTTTCTGAAGCTCATTCATTTTAAAACTGAAGCTAGAAGAAAACTAATTTTCAATAGTTTTTAGCTTTCCATCATCTCTTAACTATGCCTATCCAAAGAGTGAGTCTATGAATCTCTTTTTTTGAAATATTACATAGTCTATAAAGATCTATTTTGTTTTTGGCATAATTAAAATAATGTTAAGTTTTTTTTATAGATTTATTTAACACATATGTATAGGTGCATATATAATTTTACATGTTCTACTGTAAATAAGAATAAAATAAACACTGCATATATATCACACATAGCAAGATAGAGAACATTCCAGACTTTCAAGCCTTCCATTTATCCTCTTTGATCACATCGTGCATTCCATTCAAAGGTAACCATCCCAGCTTGTGTTTTAATAAATCAATTGCTTTTCTTTATAATTTCACTCCATATGGGAAAATCCCTGAACAATACTTATACATGCACCAACATATTAGGTATATGGGTACAAATTGTGTAATTTTGACTCACTGTAGTTAATATTCTGTGAATTCACTTTTGTTCAATATTTTATTTTTAAAATAAATCCGTGTTCAATTTTTAATGTTTAAAATTTACTTTAAAGCCTAACATTCCATTCTATTGATGAAATGAATTATAGCTCAATGCACTGTATAAATAAACCACAGATGTTTTACACATGATGATATTATGAACAATTTTTATGTCTCCCCTGGGTCATATATGTAAGACTGCCTTCAGGGATTTGGACACTGAAAATAAGGAAAAGGCAAGGGAGAGCATAGGGTATCTCAGGAACTGAAAGTATTTCTGAAGGTTGAGATTGGGCAGTACTGAAAAGAACTTGATAAACTTTACATGAGTTTGAACTTTATTCAAAGAGTAAATCTAATAAAAATAGAGTTCTTATAGTGTTGTTGAGAAGGGAGCTACTTACAATACTTAAAACATAGAGCGATTACTCAGGTTACCCTATGGGAAGTGGACTAGTCAGTAGCTAGAGAAAACAGTTGCGATGAAAGATGACAAGTGACCAAAATTAAGGTGGGATTGTGGAGCCAGGAGGAAAAGACAGATTAGAGAACTGTTTGGAAGATGAATTGGTAAGAGCGATGGAAAAATCAAAGGTGACAGGTTTCTGGAATAAATCAATCAGCGTAAATGGAGATTATCCTGGAGATTTGACAGGGGAATATGCAATTTTGGGCATATTTAAATTTTCCAGTGAGACACCCAATTGGAAAAGTAGACCAATTGTTAAGGAAATGTGTGTGTGTGTGTGTGTGTGTGTGTGTGTGTGTGTGTGTGTGTGTGTAAATGTATTCCTAAATTCCTAAAAGAACTTTCCTTCAATCTTATTTCTTTGTAACATTGATATGAAAAAATAAAAATGATTTTGGATCAGGACACTGTCTGCCTGGAGTTTGCTACTTCTCTCTATGTCTGTGTGGTTGTCTCAGGGTACTCCTGTTTGTTCCCATATCCCTAAATGTATGTATAAGATTCCTTGATGTGTTTAAACTGTACCAGTCTGAGCAAGTGTGGTTAGGTATGTGTGGCCCCATGGTGGAAGAACATCCAGTCCAGGTTTGAGTACTTTGTTTAATCTAATCTGTTAGGGTAGCTATAAACTATCCAGAATCACTCTTGTCTTACGGATTTTTAAATATTAATTAGTAGTTAATTATGGGGGAATATTATTCTCTTTGAATTTTTCTCATAAGATCAAGTTATAAAATAAATAAGTTTTTACACACACACACACACACATACACACACACACACACCTCTAAGTCTGTGAAGCAAATTTTTAAGAAACTGAGTCCAAGTTTTTCTGGATTCCACCATCTCTTCTCTGGTTATTCTACAATATTAACTCCATTTGTGTGAAAAATTTATCTGTTGCTAATGTTTTTCAGTAGTTGGGTGGAGGGGAAGGACTCTTTGGAAACTAACTTTCAGGGTTAGGATCAACCCTATAGATCAGGGTTTTCAATAGCAAACATCACAATTGACGTTTTAGACCAGTTAATTCTTTCCTTCAGGTTCTGTCAACTGCATTGCAGAATGCGTAGAGGGATCCTTGACCTCTCTCCACTCATGCCAAGAAAGTAACCCTTTCTCATTATCATAATCAAAAACATACCTAGACATTACCAAAGGTCCCTGATGAAATGGATTAAAATCACCCTTTGAAAAGATAAAGGTTAACACAATGCTTCAAAGAACATGAAGGATGGAGAACACCTCTTTAATATTTTACTCTTAGTCTCTTAGCCAAAAAGAAATGATACAACAGGGAGGACTTTTGTTACTTTTTTAGAAGCAAGTTGTGCTCTCAAAAATTTGGAGTTGTTGTCATTTAGAAGAAATGGCTTCCAACTTAGTGGCTCACAGAATTACTTACCCAGCAGCTTATGTGATTGGACGGAAGGAGAGGAATAATTCACTCTCAACCATGGTGCTATCACATGAAGGATGCCCACCCTTAAGTAAGCGCAGCAGAAAGCCAGATACCTTAGTCTTGAGTTGCATGCTGTTCCTAACTGGAAGGATGGGGAGGAGACTGGCTGTCAATCACTGCTTTTTTTTTTTTAAGATTTATTTATTTATACTTACAGCTGGGGTATAGGCCAGAGGTGTGGAGTGGCGAGAGGCTTCACCAGAGACAGAGTGGGGAGCAGAACAGGCAGATCAGAAACACACTGCTGAGGGGAGCAGCGGGCGAGGCAGGAGAGGTCTGCCGCACCATGTGGGATTCTCCCCGGCTGGGCATCGAACTCGCATCGCTGCTGCCAACAGCTCCATAGCGCAGCGCCTAACTGCTGCGTCACCAGGGAGGCCCCCAATTACTGCTTTTGACAGTAGGTTAGTAAATGATGACATGTTTGTGCTATATTAAAGAGATCCTTCTTTCCATTTCTCTCTAGCATCTTATGCCTTCCAGTTCCCCACAAATGCAGAAAGCCTTATGATGGTACCTATATTGATGTTCAAATGGAAAAGTTTTGCCATTCTCTTCTTTATACACCTATAGTATCTTATTATTATTATTATTATTACTATTACTGTTATTTATTCTTTATGTGATTTCATTGGGGTGGACATCACGTTCATTCTCAACATCTGGCTTAATGTATGAATGATTATGTGCAAAGGAATTGAGACAGATATTGAATAAAGAATGAGTAAATAACAGGAATATGATTTCTCCAACTCTTTCTGTTAGATTACTAAGAAGAGAAACACACTTAGATAAAAGTTTGAATAAAATAATATGACTTCATATATTCACATAAACATATGACTATGTACACATATAACTATATGTGTACATATATATATATATATATATATAACTATCTATCCAAATGGAAGAAATAAATGAAATATGAAATATAAATTATACAAAAAGTTTAGGAAAAAATCTCTTAAAGTTAAATGGACATGTATTAAACATTTATGATGCCAGGTATTGTGCTATTTCTATAATGATAAATAATGCAAGAGAGTAAGACTAAATTAAATGGTTTAATTTGAAATAAGATAGCAATAAGTAAAGCAAAAAAGTTGCTGCTAACTGCAATACTTTCCTTTGAATGAATCAAACTTCAGCAGAGGTGAGTTCCTTATGTTCTATGATTACATAAGTTCGGGGACATTAGAAAAAAGCACAGAAATAGAGAAAGAGTAGCCTGCAGAAAAGAAAAATAATGATTCCCTGAAGAGAGATATATATATTCAACGTATTTCTCAAGATGGACATTTCCCACAGGGACAGTGCCTAAAACTTAAAAGAAGAATTAATTACTAGGAAACTGATGCATACAAATCGCAGAGTACTACACAGAGAAATAATCAATTTACATAATAATCACTGTTATAAATGCACCGGAAAATGATTTTTAGTTAATTTACAGATTTGTGAGGCAATAACCACCATTCAGTATTAGATCATTTCCATCACTACAATCTGAATCCCATTTGGCGGGCAATCTTACATGCTTAACGCCAGGAAACTCTGATCTTCCATCTCTATAAATTTCTGTCTATGGACATTTTATTTAAATTGATTCACACAACATATAGTGTTTTGAATCAAACTTCCTTCACTTATCTTAATGTCATTAAGCTGTACCCTTGTATCGAGTTCCATTTTATTGCTAAATAGCATTCTGTTCGACAGATAAACTGTATTTTGTTTATCTTGTCTTCAGTTGATGGGCATTTTAAGTTGTTTAGGGCTCTTGAATGTTATGTAATATTGTCATATATATTCATTTATAAGTCCTTGTGTGGACATATGGTTTGATTTTTCTTGTGTCCACATGTAGAAGATGAAATACTGAATTGTATAGTAAGGTTATGTTTAATCTTTCAGTAAAGTGCCAACCTCCCTGCATTTTACATTCCCAGAGCAATGTTTCTCATTTCCAGTTTCTCTACATTCTAGTTGATTTCTTTAATTTCTTCAATTTTATTATAGCCTATCAAATGTGATGATGTGATATGTTAATATAATTTTAATGTGCAGCAACCTAATGAGTATAGATGTTGAACATCTTTTCATATGCTTATTGATGATTTGTATATCTTTTTGGTAAAATGTCCATTTGCATCTGTTATAAGCTTGATTGTGTTTCTCAGAAGATATTTTGAAGACCAAAGCTAGTCTGGACCATCTAGTTTATGGTGCTTGGTTATGGCAGTTCTAGGAACCTGTTGCAATGCTTTTGCCACTTTTTAATTGACTTGTTTCTGTTCTACTATGTGTTGTAAGAGTTCTCCACGAACTTTGGATATGTGTGTTTTATCAGATCTAGGATAGGTAAAAATCATCTTCCAACCTGTAGTTTAGTTTTCAAATTGTTTTCTTCCTGTTTTAAGAACAATTTTAGATTCACAGCAAAATGTAGAGGAAGATGAAAAGGATTCCCATAACCTTCCATCACTGCCCCTATTGCTAATCTCTTCCATTATCAATATTCTCTCACTTCTGCTGAGAGAAGGACTTCTCTACTGAGAGGACTTCTCTCTGGTAAGAGAATGTTACAACTGAGGAACTTACATATCACATCATTTTTACCCAAGTTCATAGTTTATCTTAGTTTATCTTAAGTTTATCTTATCATTCTTGGTATTGTACATTCTATGGCCTGGAGAAAATGTAATGAAAGATAGATATAATTGCAGTATCATAAGAAAGTATGATAGATTCACTACTCTTAAAAGCCCTCTGTCTATTCATCCTTTCCCTGCTTCTTTCATTTTATTTTATAATTATGTCTTTTGAAGGGCATCCATTTTTTAAAATTTTTTGTCCTATTTTAACATATGTATATACAAACATACATTTGTGTTACTTTTATTGATATACTGCTTTTGGTGTCATGCTTAAATTTTCTTTTGGTAACCCAAAATCATAAGAATTTTCTCCGTTATGTTGCATAGTGTTAGCTTGTAAAATTTAGGTCTATGACCAATTTTTACATATGGAATGAAGTTAGGCACTAAGTCCATCTTTTTATATAAGAGATTCCTAATGTACCAGTATCATCTGGTGAAAATTCTCCTTTGAATTTATTGTGACCATAAATGTAAGAGTTAATTTCTGGAGGTAGATTCTGTTCCATTGATCTATATGCCTAACTCTAGGGCAATTACTTCACTATCTTGATATTTTAGGTTTGTAGTAAATTTGAAATCAAGTAGTATAATACTTCGTTCATTTCAGAATTTTCATATTCAGGGTCCTTCTCTTTTACTAGCTTTTTGGATCAGCTTACATATTTTTATTTAAAAACTTCTTGGGATTTTAAAATTCAGAAATAATTGCCATAAGCACAATTTAGTCTTCTAAACCATTAACATGGAAAGTCTATTTGTTTAGATTTTTAATTCTCTCAGCAATATTTTATAATTTTAGTGTATATATTTTTCAATTTTTGTTCACTTATACTTATTCATTTGGATTCTATATGAATTGATTTTTAAAGATGATTTAGTTTTATTATATAGCTGTGCTATTGATTTTTTATATTGATCTTCTGTATTGTGGTAGTGCATTGTTGAATGGATTGATTAATTCTAACAGAAATTTTGTGGATTCTGTAGGCTCTTTAACAGTCAGGATCACATCATCTGAGAATAAAGTAGATTTTACTTCCATCTTTCCTTTTATTTCTTTTTCTGGCTAAATTTCACTCTCAAGAGAGAACCTTCAAGTCAGTACAGTGCTGAACAGACGCATCATCAGCAGATATTTTTGTCTGATTTTTTATCTTGAGAAAGAAACATTTAGATCTTCATTATTAAGTCTTATGTTTTCTGTGAGTTTCCAGATAACATTATCAAACTAAGAATGTTTCCTTCAATTTCTAGTTAATTCAGATTTCTTATCTGGAATGGGCATGAGGTTCTTATATATTTGATGAAATGATTGTGATTGTTCTTTATAAATATGGTATATTATACTAAGATATTTTAAATTTTTAAACCAATATTGTGTTTGTGATATAAATCACATTTTGGTGTACTGTATAATATTTTTTTTATAAATTATAAGATTCTGTTTGTTAATATTAAGGATTTTTGTATCTGTGTTCATGCAGGTTATTGTTCTGTAATTTGATTTTCTTCTGATGTTGGTCTGATATCACTGTCTTCATACCAAACTGGTCTCATAGAAAGGATTGTGAAATATTGCTCTCTCATCCATTTTTTTAAATATATATTTTAGAACTGGGATGTAGGCTAGAAGTGCAAGGGGGATGGTGGGAGGATTCACCAGAGACAGAGTAGGGAGCAGAACAGGCAGATCTACTGAAGTACACTACTGAGGAGAGCAGCAGGTGAGACAGGAGAGGTCTGCTGTGCCATGTGGGTCAGCTCCCTGGCCTAGAATTGAACTGATGCTGCAGTGGCTGGTGATAGCTTGATAGTGCTGAGACTTTAACCCCTGTACCACCAGAGAGGCTCAGCTCCTCCATTTTTTTTAAAGATTTATTTATTTATGCATACAAGCTGGGGTGCAAGCCAGAGGCGTGGGGGGGTGAGAGGGTTCACCAGAGACAGAGTGGGAGCAGAACAGGCAGATCGATGGAAATACACTGCTGAGGGGAGCAGCGGGCCAAGCAGGAGAGGTCTGCCGCACATGTGGGAATCTCCTGGGCTGGGCGTTGAACTCACATCGCTGCTGCCGGCATTTCCACAGCACAGCGCTTAACTGCTGTGCCACCAGGGAGGCCCTCCTCCATTTTTTTTTTAAAGCTTTTGAGGACTGACATTATTTCTTCTCTAAATAGAAAAATCCAGTGAAGTATTTTGGAACTGACTTCTTCTTTGTGGGAAGAATTTAATTGTTCATTCAGTTGTTTTCCTTATTTTAACACTACTCACATTTTCCATAATTGTCGTGCTGTTTCTATAGTTTGTGAACTTTAAATATATCACTGATTTGACTGTTCTACAAGGCTATAAGATATGGGTTGAAAAAGTGATATATGAGAATTAGGAGAACAGGTTCAAGTCTAACGTGACCCAGCTTTTTCCCAGCTGTCATGGTTCAAACATGTCATATCTCTGAGTAGCTTAATTTCTTATTTTGTCTTTGAAGGACTTGACTAGATGGCCTGTGAGAGACCAAGAGTAAAGAGATTTTTTGACACTTGGAGCAGGAGAATGTGCAAGTTAACAATTACATATGGAGTTGTGTATTTCTGAATATTTTGTTATGAAAGTTCTTACATGTGCTATTTTTCACTTTTTTTTGGTTCTGTTTGTTTATTTTGTATTTACAAGGTTTAAATATTTATTATGATGTTTCCTTGTCCTATTGTTTCTAGAGAGGGAGACACAGATAACTAAGGAAACGTATTCAAAAAGCAAATAGAAAATTTAATGGTATTTTAAACTTCTGGCAAGTCTGCAATTGACGAAAAATATGTCAATCTTGAAGTCTTTTTCTCACCACAAATCTACACGTTAAGCATGTTTAATTTATTTAACACCACCTATTCTGGGTTTCCTAATGTAATAAGATAGTAGTCACTTTTGGGATAGAGCCTAAACCTGAGACTTCCAATATTTTTTATGTGACCTATGATAAGAAATGTTTTAAAACACAGCCTGGAGTGTGCAAATGTGTGTGTGTGTGTGTGTGTGTGTATCTGAGTGCACATGTGAACATACATTTCATGTCCCCCCCAACATAGTCATAGACATACAGAATTAGGATAAGATACCAGTGTTCCTTTCAATTTCTATTCTATTTTATTACACTTTGGGGTGGGGAAGTTACCCTCTAAGTTGATTTTATTCTCCACTCATGGATCAGAAGCCACAATTAGAAAATACCGGTTTAATGAATAAAATTGACATTTAAATCATGAACTTTAGAGAGCTCAAAAGTAGTCAGCCTTACGGAGGTGTTAAGCAATGTATTTTTAGAGAACTCAAGAAGACGAAAGGGTATCCTTTTCTATGCAAGGAGAATTGGGGTAACACACTCTTGCTTGAGTACTTCTGTAGCCACACCACCCCCTTTACTGTAACTGTTCAACCTATGCAGTGACCCTAACACAGCTTAGGAGGTTAAAAAATGTGTAGATATTTTGTTCTTACAGTCATGGAAACCTAAATTGAAACTTAACCCATTTTATTAGCTATATCATACTAAGTATATTAGTTTCCTAGGGCTGTCTTGACCAAATAGGTGACTTAACACAAGGAAAATGTATTGTCTCATAGTTTTGGTGGCTAGACGTGCAAAATCAAGGTGTCAGCAGGGATGCTCCTCCTGAAATCTGTAAGGAAATCCTCCCAAACCTCTCCTTTGTGGGGACTGGCTTGCTGGCCATCTGGTATCCCCCAGCCTGCAGGTGCACACAGCCAATCGCTGCCTTCACTGTCATCTGCCTTCTGTGTGTCTCTGCTGCACGTGGCCAACTTCTTACAAGGACATCAGTCACATTGGATTAGCATCCCACCTTCTCCAGTATGACATCATCTAAATTAACGACATCTATAAAGAATCTATTTTGAAATAAGGTCACATTCTGAGGCACTAGGGGTTATGTCTTCATCCTATCTGTTGTGAAGGAACACAATCAAACACATAGCACTAGGAAATGTGTTTCTCCCTACACTGTGTAGTCTCGTGACTTCTACCTAGCAAATATCAGTGTTGTAAGCCCTAACTACACTCCCAGGGGATTTGGAGAGAGGACAGTTAATGGAATTAGAGATACCAGATGAAAAGGAGGTGGGGGTATGTTAATTGAAATTTGCAAAGCTGCAGGAGGAAAGCATATTTTAACGTTTAATCTCCCCTAAAACCACGCTGTGCTACCCCACTCAGACTCATCTCAAACACCACTCTTAAAGACATATTCCAGTTTGCTTTCAACTCCTGACTTTTTCATGGAATCGCACATTTTCCTCTCTCCTCTTACTGGGTCAATAATGCTGAATTTCTAATGTCATCGACTGCAGTGTAACAAGGCTAGCAGTGTTCACTGTTGTTTAGTTATATTTGTAAGAATGCTGAGTTTGGGATTAAAAAAGAAAAATCCATCAGATGCATGGCTTTCCCCTGCTGAATTAGAGACCGGAAAATAAATGTTTGCACCTTTAACGACCTCCATTGTCCTGACTTCACAGAATACCCAGAGGGAGCTAATCCTTTGGAACAATACAGTGCAGATGTTTCACAAGATAAGAAAGCTAATTCCAGACCAATAAGAGCCACTCCAAATGTCAGCACACCAAAATAAAGTGAAAATATGAGGTAAGCAGATGCAACCCATGTGGTCTGATTCCTTTGTGTTTGGGTCATTCTACAGTAATGACTTTATTTAAGGCAATGGTAACTTTCTCCTTAACTGGACTTGAACTGTCCTGGATACTCTTGTCATTTGTGGTGCTCACTTTCAAAAGTCCTCCTCATGGTAAAATTTATAAGAAAAAAACCTTATCAAAGATATCGTTATATTGTATGGGTTTTCACACCCCACACTCTGTATCTATAGAAATTACTATCAGGCAAACATGCTAAGAAATTGTGGTCTTAAGTTTGAATAATAAATACTTAAATTGTGTTCAATGAGTCGAAGCCAAGTTGTGATCCAAACAGGGAAAAATTCCTCAAATCTCCCCTGTGAGATAAAGAATTCCTTTGTTTAAATAAACAATGTTGCAAAACCTTCTGGAACTACCTGGATGAATCTTTCAAGTTTCTTATATTTTTAGTCTACACAAGAACTATTTATAATGTGATTACTAACTACCAATCTTTGAAAATATTAATAAATACAATACTTATTTCTCACATATGTTTTATTTTACAATGTACTATTTCACCGATAGATTACATATTACATTTTCTTGATTCTAAGAATACATAAAATATTAAACTTTTTTGTTGTTCTTTTGGTAGAGGAAGGGTAAAAACTCTTTTCTTTTAAAAGATTACATTCAAAGCATAAGTCAATAACAAAAATATGTCTCAATCTAATAAAACCAATAAGCTGTAGAGAATCACAAATATTAAAGTTAGGAAGATGCAGAAATCCTAAGGAATATATAAAAATACCCACATTGTACAGAACCAGAATATTCCTTAAAAGTTACTACTTAAATGTTTTAGCATTTAGATATAATTTTAGATCAAGTTAGAGTGATGGCTAATTAATAGTTGTTTTGTAACTATAAGATATTAAAATATAAGATTCAGGAGATGATCTTATTTTCTTTTTTTTTTTTTAATTTGTAAATCTATCTTAGTTCTAACTACGGTGTCCAGGTACTCTGCCAGCTATAAGTAATAGTGAATCATTGTCCCATAGTTTTTGAGTATTGGAGTCAATATTCCAATTGGGATTGTCAAAATATCACAACTGGAAACAGCACGTTATGGCAATAGATTATTATCTACAGCATTGGAAAAATTTGTATCCTCTGAAAAGTTTGTAGGGAAATTTCTGGGTAAGATAAGGTAATCAATAAGATTTTTTTCATCCATTTTGGTGGTGTGATGCAGAATAATTATGTTCCTAAGTTAGTTTCTCTTTTTTGCTCTTATCAGCACAAGCTCTTGCTTCCCCAGTAAATATCAACTAACATTTTTTGTTTTTATTTTTAGGACCTGTTTGCTTTTTTTCTTTTTAACTTCAGTGGGATTTCCTCTTGCTTATTGAAGCTGGGAATTCATTTGCAAAAATAAATAAAAGAAGTCTATCTGTCTGGTTTGCCCATCCCATATTTACTTTGGACAATGATTTGGATCTATCTAGAAGTTTATTCATTTTGGGGACACGGTGATCAGCACCCTGCTTGGCAAGGAGGATCTCAACTGGGTCACAGAATTAACATGAGGAGAATTTCAGGGAGGATAAAAGTGCTTTTCCCTCTCTGTGTCTCTCTGTGTGCACTTGTGTGTTTTGTCTGTTTTCCTCCTTGTCTTCTCTCACTGTCATATTTTTGTATCTTTTCCAATCTTCCTTCCTTCTCTCATTCTTTTTGATAGTTTATCAACCTTTGTTCTGCTTTTTTTCTATTGGACTCACTGAGTATTTGGTACTAAAGTTTATCTCATAATAAATTTAGAGTTGAATGCAGATTAGAAAAGAATATTCTCATTAGTTAGCTCAATATGCTCACCATTGCAGTATATTATCTCCTTAAAAAATGATAATTTTTAAAAGGTATATCAATTTATGCATACAAGCTGGGGTACAGGCCAGAGGAGTGGGGTGGTGAAAGGGTTCACCAGCAACAGAGTGGGGAGCAGAACACACAGATCTACTGAAGTACACTGTGGAGAGGAGCAACAGGTGAGACATGAGAGGTCTGCTGCACCTTGTGGGCATCACCCTGGCCGGGCATCGAGCTTGTGCTGCCGTGGCTCTAGATAGCTTCATAGTGCTGCGCTTAACCCGTTGCACCACCAGGGAGACCCAAGAAATTATAATTTTTAAATAAGATTTTGTTTGTTTGCTTCCTTCCTAACTTTTTTTTTTTCCATTCCATTTCAAGAAAAAAAAAATGTTAAGATTCCATTGAACGCCAAGATCCTGAAACCTGGTCTGAGAGTAGAATATTTAGTAGATCTAAACAATTGAAAAATGCTTGTTTGGGTCTACCTGGTGGTGCAAGGAGTTAAGTTTCAGCCTATGGAGCTATTCTGCAGCCTCTGCAGCAGGTTTTCGATCCCCAGCCATGGGGATTCCCACATGGCACAGCAGACCTCTCCTGCCTTGCCCACTGCTGCCCTCAGCAGTGTCTTTCAGTCAATCTGCCTGTTCTGCTCCCCACTCTGTCTCTGGGGAATCCTCTCACTGCCCCCGCACCCTGCCACATCTCTGGACTGCACCCCAGCTCTTGTATGCATAAATAAATAAATCTTTAAAAAAAAAAAAGATGGGTGTTCACTGAACTAGGTTGTTTGAAGAAGATAATTCATGTTGTATGTTTGTTTTTTTCCCCCTAAGGCCTAAGGATTCCTAGTTTATGATGAATTTATGTCCTCCCAGCTTAAAGTGAATTAGATTAATTTAGCTCAGCAGGCTTGCCTTTTAGTATGTTCACGTATATAGCTCAAATATAAAGGCAATTTGAAAAGACTGTATGGAACATGAATAATATTTTTAAAGTCTGTGTTTGACTGCTGATTTATGTGAATACAGTGTTCCCATAAAAACCTTAATTTCAATTTTTGAGGAAAAAAACAAGAATAAATATCTAAGCCAAATTTATACTAAGTACAAAAGAACAACCAAAGGTGATGGAATTTTGGGATCTGTGGAAAGAAAGTAAACACTTTTTATGTATTAATAAATAGTTGGGTATAAAGATGGGAAAATTAACAATGTTGCAAACCTATTGACACCATGGAAAAGACAGCTAATTCTGCATTCTTCAAAGAATGTCCTAGAAACAAAAGCCAGGAGCCCTATTAGATCCGTAAAACTTTGCAGTAAAAAAAAAATTGTGATTTATCACAATAAACAACATTAATTGTTTTTCAGCATTGTATGTAACATGTAACATTAATTATAATAAAATTCTAATAAGTAGATTGAGTAAATACTGCTTTAAATTAAATCAAATTCATGAGAATAATAGTGAGATATTTTTGATTTTCTATCTGATTCAATCATTTCAGCCAAAAATATGCTCAATTTTATTTATTCTAAAAAAATGTTCATGAATTTCTTGGACTATTTCATAATTTGGGAATTCTAAGTGCTAGTTTGAAAATTATGCATGAAGATAACTATCTGAACATTTGTAAGCTCATTCATCTTAGTGAAGAAATATTTAAATATTCTGGGAAATTTTTGCTTAGAGTCATAGTGAGAAAGAAAACTGATTTAAAACAATAAGATCTTTCTGGTCACGTGCCATATTTCCTGATCTATTGTGTTTGGCACCAGGAAACAACTTGGCATGAGCCACTGAAAAATCCATCAGCGACTGTGTCTGCTTTATCACTTCCTGAACTCATGCTTGAAGGAAATGGATACAAAAACAATTATTTAAAAGGGGAAAATTGTACTTAGCTGTTTGAAAAATTAAAAATATGTATTTAACACTTACTACCTCTGTAGTAAATAAATTGGAAAATTGCATTAACAATAGACAATGACTATATTCTACTATAATAGATGAATTTTCATCTATGAGTAAAACTTGAAATGTACCCCTTATTATTTTCACTTGGTTGTTATAAGTGATTTGCAAAGACAGAAATAAACAATGTGAATTCAAATGTCCATTGAAGAGGTAGGAAAAGAATAATCAAACACAGAAACTTTCAAAAAGCTACTTCCAGAGAGAAATAGCTATTTTACTCATTGTATGTTGAATTAAGTACTGATAATAGAGTAGATAAGCGAATGAAAATGATTCACAGGACAGCAAAGCATAAAGGAAGAAATAACACTTCATCAGGGGTTTTGAAGGAAACGAAAACGTACAAAATGTTTCCTTATAAAACATTTGAATAATAACATGTAAAAGAGAGGGTGTAAAATGCATTAGAAGTGGTGACTTGCAGTACCTTGATTTATTCTTTTAAATATGCTAATTTTTAGGCACGGACTATAAAATATTCCCCTTTGGTCCCATTCCCTCAGCCTCATCTTGCCCACTGGCACTCACCTGATTATTCACAATATTCACAGCTGAGATTTTTTTTTTAAATATTTATTTATTTATGTATACAAGAATTGGGGTGTGGGCCAGAGGTGCAGCGGGTGAGAGGATTCACCAGAGACAGAGTGGGGAAAACAGGCGGATCTACTGAAGTACACTGCTGGGGTGAGACATGCTGTTGTGCCATGTGGGAATCTCCCTGGCCGGGGATCAAACTCTTGCTGCAGTGGCTGCAGACAGCTTCATAGTGCTGAGACTTTAACGCATTGCACCACCAGGGAGGTCCCGACAGCTGAGATATTAATAAGTGACTATTACTAAGTATGTACCCCGTAGAAAATAGCCTTAGTTTTTCATTAGGGTTTCATTGCTTTTTCTAACAAATGAGATTTTTTCCAAAACAATTTCAAACTTGATTTACTACTCTATGATAAATTAAATTCAAATTTTCCTTGAAATTTGCTGTTAGAAAGATCAAGTTATTCAGGCAGATAATTTTTTTTTTAAATCACACAGAAGCAAAGATTGTTATTTTTTTTTCTTTTTATTAGTACCTCTGTCTCTGAAATATGTAGTTAGTACATATTTTTATTAGCTTCTTTGGGAAACGATGACTTCTAGATTGTACCTTCACTAGTATTCCTAGCAATGTATCAATAATAAGTTTTATTTCTATAGTACATAAAAATCTTTCAAAGATATGAATTCAGTGACATAAAGGACTCATTTATGTCACACAAAAGGTAACTAGCATATCTCTTCACTCTGGCATGGTTTTCAAAGTATTGTCCCATGTATTTCAAATTATGACCTGCAGAATCCTAAAGGAATTAAGCGAAATAACAGGTCCCATCATAAATAAAAACATATAGGGTGGTCCCACTGGAATGTGGCCCAAATACCAACCACTATGCAAGACAAGCAATTTCATTTGGATGCATTTTACATAATGAGCTTTCTCACAAGACTTTATTTGGAAGGAAGGCTTGCAAACAAAACAAAACAAAACAGTACTTTATCATTACTACCCACACATTAATTCCTTAGGTACTGAAGCACTAAATTTGAGTTTTAAATAATAAAGAATGACTAATGAAAGATTAATCATCTAAGCAGGTTCTTCAAGAAGGTCTTCAGCTCCATTTCCTAGAATAATGCAGCCAAAAAGGGTTGTAATGATAAAATTTTACCATTTGATTATGTGTTACATATCATATATATGAATATATTCTTAATGAAAGGAATCTGAGGACAGAGGTAAAGATAAAAAGTAAATAGTAAAGTCAGCATGTTTTCAAATATAATTATAATTTGAAAGATAATTGTAATTTTACTTATAGGACAAAGCTATGTTATAGAATACATAGAGTACCAGCCAATTTTAATTATCTTGTTTTCCTTAATAATCCAAAGAAAAGAGTTCCTTTTTCTCCACATCCTTTCCAGCATTTGTGTTGCCTGTATTTTTAATGTGTGCCATCCTCACAGGTGTGAGGTGGTATCTCATAGTGGTTTTGATTTGCATTTCCTTGATTATAAGTGATGTTGAGCATTTTTTCATGTATCTGTTGGCCATTTGCTTTTCTTCTTTGGCGAAGTGACTTTTGAGCTCTTCTGCCCATTTTTTGACTGGGTTATTGGTTTTGTTTTTGTTGAGTTGTGTGAGTTCCTTGTAAATTTTTGTTATCAGTCCTTTATCAGATGTATTGTGTGCAAAGATCTTTTCCCAGTTGCTAGGGTCTGTTAGTTTTGGTTAATGTCTCTTTTGCTGTACAGAAGCTTTTTATTTTGATGTAATTTGCAGCGACATGGATGCAATTAGAGGGGATCATACTAAGTGAAATAAGCCAGAAAGAAAGAGAAAAATATTGAATGGTTTCACTTATAACAGGACTATAAGGAAACCAAATAGGAGAGAGACACTGGGGGGGAGGGGGGAGAGGGGAGGAAAAGGGCACAAAATGGAATAGAAAAGAACACAAGGGACCATGGAGATGGATCACGGGTGAATTGGTGGTGGGCTACCCAAGGGGAATACAAAATGTAAAAGACATAAATAACAATAAAAATATATATTTTTAAAAAAAATCCAAAGAAAAACAAAATAATAAAAAGGAAATGCTTTATCCAAATTCACAACTGAAGTAAAATTGCCATAAAAAATCCATGTTTATACTAAAACAAAGGAAATCAATGAATTTTTACTAAAATAAAGAAATAAAGTGAAGCTGATAATAAATGATGATAAACGGAAGGAACAATGGGAGAGATTTCTGTAAATATTAAGAATATTTTAACATCAAATCCAAAGTTAACCTAGGATGCTTATGGTGATATTACACTGTGTCACTACAATACAAATGTCTAATATTTTATTCATTCATTTAATAAATGAAGAATATTCTCATTATTATTGGTAGTTGCATTCTACAATGTCATCATGAAAACTGAATTAGTGAAATGGGATCATTTGTTCTTTGGAGAAATATGGGATTAAGTTCCTGTGAGCCTCTGATCACAATATTCCATTAGTGGATCAATACCCAACCTATTTTAAGGTCCTATTTAAAGACACCTCATTTTGTTTAACTGTTGATTTGTTAACATTGAACTCATGGCCAACAACATTGTAAGTCACTCATGAGTGAAATGTATCTAATGCCAGCATTTCTTCAAAAGGCACACGTACACATTCTCAAGCAAACAAGTCAGCACTGTGCTTGGGGGACATTTTAAACCGAAACAAAGAAGCAGGAAGTTGAGTTTTTCGACCTCAGATGAGCATAGATATCAGGCTAATCTAAATGTTTGTTGTTTTGTGACTACCCACAAATAATTGCTAAAGTGCAAATGCTGGTCTGGAGGGTGAATTAGCGAGTAGGGAATCCATGAATTGTGAGGATTTACTTATTGAGGAACTTCCACATTGCTAAATGAAATGGATTTTTTTAGTGTTTCTTTTATTGGCACTCACAGTAGCTATGTGTTCAATCATTCCTGCCCTTTAAAAGGTTCTCTTTCTTTCATTACCAAGGTATCAGACTCTCAATATATTTGTTCATCTTCCCCCAACTCTGTCTTTTGTAGGTTCCATAACCTTTATTCATAACATTAAATATTGAAGCTCAAGACAATCCCCCAATCTTTTCTTATTTCATTCTATACTCTCCCTACACAAGCTCTTGCATACACAAAAGACTAAGAAACTTTTATCTCTATTGCAAATCCCTGCTCTGTGTTTCAGAAGCATATACAATGGACAACTAGACTCTTCCACTTTAGTGTCTCAAAGGCACCTAGAAATCAATGAACACAGAATTGAATTTATGATCTTTCTGCACAAAACTTGAGCCTACAATCTGAAGAATTTATGGGAAAACAAACTTTATTATGTGGGGAATATTTTGAAAATGTTTTTAGGTACTACGCAGTGATAAGGACAGATCTCTTTTAAATATTAAACAACTTGGCTACTCTTAAAGAAGAGTCATAGTCCAGTTCTCACATCACCGTGCCTGATAATGGAACCTGTGCAATTCAAGCATTAGGCAAGATGATAAACATGCCAAATAATCTCATTAGGCTTCTTTTTTGGTTAACAGATCAAAAGCTTCATTTCAGTGATGATTTAACAGCTAGAACATATAAATCTTGTATTTTTCTCACAGTCTTTGGTGACTATATATTGAACAAGTATGCTAAATTTTGTAAGATATTTGTATTGTATATTTATATCTTTCAAATATATACAGAGTATATATTTTCTTTAACTGATAAAATAACCATTGTTAAATTATTATAAATGTAGAAAATAATTTTGTCCATTGCCTATAAACCGTGCCTTTTTTGCTATGACAAAAATTCAGTCTCTAATTGCAGAGGTCAAGATAAGTGTTTCTATAAGGTAAGACTGCACTAGTGAGGGTTCAAGCTTTGGCACTTACTCATTAAAGGAACGGATATTCAGCTTTTTGGTTAATAAAAATTTTGAAATGCCAAATTTTAAATCTTGGAATCTTATTGGCACTCAATAGACATTGTAAATGAATTGGTAAGGAGGAAGAAGGGATGTATTTCCATCACATTTTCAGGTAGGTAAATTTCCTCTTCCCATATACAGAAAAAAAATAGCTTTTAGTATAGTCAATGTTACTGATCCTTTGATTTTTTTCAGTCTAGCACTAACTTTGTAGCTATTGGAAATTCTCTCTAGATTCTGGTCCTGAGTTAACAAATAGCTCTAGTTTACAATATTTCTCTGTTATCATTTTATGCTATATGA
Source organism: Scalopus aquaticus (assembly GCA_004024925.1). Taxonomy (NCBI): domain Eukaryota; kingdom Metazoa; phylum Chordata; class Mammalia; order Eulipotyphla; family Talpidae; genus Scalopus; species Scalopus aquaticus. The sequence goes on from PVIJ01000103.1 coordinate 122,023, forward strand.
AAGTACCGAGTGGAAGGCTGCAAATAGTTTCTTCAAAGGAAGATAGCCAAATGAAAAATTATAGTGAAGAGTCCTTCATTAAAATATTGACTGATATTACATATTTTTTGACAAATGGCTATCATATCAATAGATATGTGCATAGAGCATTTGGAAATTTAGAAAGATGAACCCATGTAAAATAATACATAAAGCCAATGCTAGCAGTTTATTTAATAACTATATTTTTAAGAGATCAATAGCTACTTATACAAACATATCCTCCAATCTCAATGCCTTAATTGTAATTGATTTCATGAAGTGATTCCCTTGATGAGTGGACCTTCCAGGTAACAATTCAGTACCCAACCTCCTTTTATCATAAGGCTCTGATTTACACAAAAGCTATGGAGACTTATACTAGAGGAAAAAGTATAAAGGAATAATTGCTTCCTAATACCAAAATAATAATAATACCTTGTTTACTTTTAAAACAAATGTCATTACAGACATCTACTTGATGACTGTTTCTTATCACACAGTTAATCACATCAATGTGAACAAGATATACAAAATAGTTAAAGATACTATTCAACCTTATTATGGAAGATTCTTTTTTTTTAAAGATTACATTCTTTTTTAAAGATTTATTTATTTATGCATACAAGCTTGGGTACAGGCCAGAGGCGGGACGGCAAGAGGGTTCACCAGAGACAGAGTGGGGAGCAGAACAGGCAGAGCGATGGAAACACACTGTTGAGGGGAGCAGCGGGCGAGGCAGTAGAGGTCTGCCACGCCATGTGGGAATCTCCCCAGTCGGGCAACAGCTCCACAGTGCAGCGCTTAACTGCTGCGCCACCAGGGAGGTCCATATGGAAGATTCTTGAAGCAAAAAACTTTATTGTTTTGTTTACCTCTTTTTGCTACTTTTTTGTTGTTGTTGTTGTTATCTTTCTCCTCCCTAGGCTACTGCATCCATCCCATTCCAGAATCTCTAGACCTCTTTCTTGCAAAAAGAGAGGCATGAGAGAGGTAAGAAACACTTGAAAAAGCCACAAGTCTACTAAAAAAAAAAAATACAACTGATAATTAATCATAAAATTATAGAATGCATCCTCTTTCACCATAATTTAGCACATTACATATACCATCTTTTATATAATAGTAGATTGCAGCTGAAATACCTGCTAAATTAGAGGAGAAATACTTAGAGTCCAATAAGGGAGAGGAAAATAAGACATTAGAGGAATTTGAAACCTCTTGCGCCTAAGGTTCTAGCAAATATTAAGGACAACCCAATTCCTACTTAGATTAAAATAAACCCCATTCACTGAAGGTCTATTTAACTTCCTATTACCTGATAACAACATACTTTACTCTCAAAAAATAAATTAGAAAGCATGACAAAAAGCTTTCAAAGGTGTGAGCATCTTTGACTTTGCCCACTTATTACTACGTCTGTAATCATAGTCAAAGCATTTAGATTTGCTAAGTCTAAACAGCCTCATTTCCAAATACAGAGATAATGACCATGGGAAAGATTTACTATGAGAAAGAAAAAGGAGAGCTCCTAAAGTGTTTTGTATATAGAACAAGTTCAAAATGTCAGTTTCCTCTTCCCCCAAATCACCTGTTGTCTAACCATGTACAAATTAATAATATATTCTCCCAAGGTCAGTGATCACTTACTATAAAGTATCACAGAATTCATTTACTGCATCTAGCTCACTGCCTTAAATATTGTACATGCTATCTTCATTAATATTTTGGATGTATTTAGTGACTACAAATGTATTTTATGGCGGAAGTAGGCTATCTATATAAATTAAAAGCATTTTATCTGCCCTTTTTCTTATTTGAGTGCTATTTTTTTCTCAAAGCCTACACTAATTAATATTCCATTAATCAACACATTCCATCTAAGAGACTAGTTAGTAGATTCTTCTATTTAACCAGGCTAATTAAACAGAGGACATACTTGATGTTGCTACTCTATTCAATGCAAATATCTTTAAAAAACATGCACATAAATAATTATCACATGGATTTCTTAAACTGATAATGATGTTAGTTTTGAGTAAAGCCACCATCATCTTACTGTCTGGCAAAATTCTACAAACACATGCTAGGAACATTATTTCTTTGAGCCCTGGTGTCATCTTTTGAAGGTATGAATTTGAATGTATTTCTTATTACCAAGAGATTTTACCTCCATAATATTTGGGCAAAGGGTCATGACTGCAATAAGGTGAGGATCAATGTTTATGTATCATTATTTGGGTACAAATTCCCTTCTGTGTTAGCAGCTCATTGAAGTGATTGATAGTCATTACTTTCAGTCAGTCCACTGTGAGTGGATAGCATTTGGTATGTAAATGACTCCTGTGATAAGATTGGTCATTCCCTGAAGTCATCTACTAACTGCTCCCAACATACATTGACTCTACAACCCAATCAAGTACACAGACTTTGACTGTGGTTAGAAATCTGGACATCTGGGTTGCTTCCATACCTTTGCTATTGTGAACAGTGCCGTAATGAACATACGTGTGCATGTATCCTTTCGGATTAGTGTTTTTGTGTCCTTTGGGTAAATTCCCAAAAGTGGTATTGCTGGGTCGTATGGGAGCTCCATGTTGAGCAGTTTGAGGAATCGCCATACAGCTTTCCATAGTGGTTGGACCAGTTCACATTCCCACCAGCAGTGTAAAAGAGTTCCTTTTTCTCCACATCCTTTCCAGCATTTGTTATTGCTTGTATTTAAATAAATGATTGGA
>PVIJ01000103.1:124878-400381 GCA_004024925.1 Scalopus aquaticus
GGGGGAGGGTAGGATAAGGGCACAAAATGGAATAGAAAAGAACACAAGGGACCATGGAGATGAATCACGGATGAAATGGAGGTGGGCTACCCAAGGGGAATACAAAATGTAAAAGACATAAAAAACAATAAAAATATATATTTTTTTAAAAAAAGAAAGAAATCTGGCTCATTGACTGCCATAGTTACAAAAGCCATTTATTATAGAAACAGAATCAAGTGTCAGGATATCTTATGCTAAATGAGTCAGAATGTTATTGAATTGCCTGGCAAAGTCACCAAGAACAAATACAGAAATATTTAAAAAATATTTAAGATCCACAAAAATTATTAAAATGTCAAGCATTAAGGCATAGATTGTGGTTACACAAATATCTCTCTACATAGCAAATCATAGCTGCACTTACATGTGATGTAACTAAAATAGTAGGCAATTTGAATGGGACTCAGAAGGACCCAAGAAAGGAATGTAGTACCTAGATAAGAAGTGGGTTTACTTGGACTTTAATGGAAAAAAATTAGCATTCCAGTTCTCTTGAGTCTGTGCCAAGGGACCCGCTATGTCAGTCTCATACTCAAATTGTCTGCGAGTTTATCAAGACAAGTGTTTTTTGTTATTTTTTTTTCCCTTCCTCCTCAGCAACCAGACTGGGAGCTGAAGCCATATGGTCAGTGACTCACTAGGAAGGCAAAGAAAGGGAGACTTAGGATACAAGAGTAGCATTGATCAGACTAGACAAAAACACAACTGTGTGAAATTATAAAAAACAAACAATTCTCTCACCTTATATCCAATACAGCTCCACCAATGGACACCCTCATGTCACACTAGACACTGTATTTATTTTTCTGATGGATATCCTTATAATCTGTTTCAGATTGTCTTGATTTACAAAAATATGCTTTTCCAACTTTGGGGACCACCAAAGAACCACATGGACACATACAAAATGCCATTCCTCTAATTCTGATTTTAGAACACTCTTTAACTCTTTTCTTTCCACTTAAAAACAAACAGGTACACATCTCACTTTCCCCCTAAAAAATATTCTAAGTAATTCATCTTTGGGGTCAAAATTAAGATGAAACTTCACTGAAGGACAAAATTACCCTAGCAGTCATGATACACATTCACATTTGGGCGATTCTTATTGTCATTTCTACATTTCTTTACAACCCTATTCCAAGAGACCCGCTTCCTGGCATATTAAGATTGAAAAAGCTTTTTCTCTATTACAATGACGCAGAGCAAATGGAAGGATGTCCATTTTTCATGGATGAGAGGCTTGCAGGTGCTCTCCATATTTCTGGTTATTGATGCACTTGAGAGTTGACAGCATTCAGAGACTTTTTCTAAGGTTAGTTCTGCTTGCTTTGCTCCTATCTTACCAGAAAGATAAGGAAAATACCCATTTTGAGTACCTAACATTTGCCAGGGCCCATGCGATCTCACCAAAATCTCACAAATACCTCAAGTGATTTGTCAAAGACCACCTAGAAATAATTTGGTACATCATTTTGAATTGGAACCTAAACTATATGCCTAGAATCTTCCATATGTGAATTTTCTGTTTCATTAGAACAATAATTAGGATTACATTGATGTTTATATTTTGAGAATTTCTGTAAGTGTTTTAGGACTTCTGTGATTTCTTATTTTTTTCAAGTAGGTGAAATGAAGTCTTTTCAGTAATGGGATGTTAGTATTTTGAGTCAGGGGTTAACTCATGATTTTATCCCTATAGCACATACTTCTGGTCATTCAGACACTTGAAAGCAATTGTGTGTATGTTGTAGAATAGGTTATGTGAAATAAAGATGATATGATGTTAAATGACGTATTATTGAATAAAGTACTGATAACTAAAATGAAGAAAGATGTTGTCCCAAAACACTCCCTTGGCACAGACTGGTCACTACTTCAAACTCCTGTAGCATGCAGTCTGTCCCTCTGTTTTTCTCCAGCACATGATAAAATTCCCATGCCATAACCAACCTTACTGGAACTTATTGGTAGGATCTTAGAAATGCAATACCTTTAAAATGATATGAGTTATTTTTTTCAAAGTGACCTAGTTTGCAATTGCAAAATAAATGCAAGTAAAAATTCATAGAAAAAAATTAAATTTAAAAGGTTTAAAATTTTACTAGTAAGTTTGACTTAGTGGCATCAGCACCAAAAGAAAACTTACAGTTAGATGTCTTCAGATTTCTAAAGGATTTCCTCAGTGGTCAAAGAACTCCAATCAAAAAGGGAAACTTAGATGATAAAAACTAGAATGAGCTGCTTCAGAACCTATTCTAAACTTCTTTTACAGCCTTCCCTTTATCAGTCTGGATCAAGTTTACCTGGATGAAGAAAAAAGATTTAATATTGAGGGCAACAATATTATTGACATACTTCAAACAGATATTTAGAAAGAAACAGACTTTTGTAAGTTTTGCCAAATTTGTAAACAATTCACTGTAATATGCACATAGTAAAAAAAACTACTAATAAAAATAATATTACTGATGCTCTTTTGCCAGCTGTGTTTTCTGTGAATTTCACTCAGTTTCCACATGGAATTGGTTTAATGGTAAGGATAATGAGGACATTTTCCTCTGGAAAGATACCCAAAGGACACTGCCCATAGGAATCATTTCATTCAACATTAAATTCTGCAATGGAAGCAGCAGCTGTGAAAGTGTCGTCCAGCTGTTCTAGGAAAACCTGCTTGGTAGAAGGAGGTGATTTATCAAGAAGTGATAGATTTTCTTACTAAGAATTTAGCCAACACTGTTAAGCAATGCAATTAGACGTAATCACCCTCCAAGTTGTCAATGTGGTAAGTGTGGGAGGAAAATCATTTAACAGATTCCAGAAAATGGGAAGTACTGCGGATGATGCTGAGATACAGATTGAAGACTGTGGTTTCCTAACTGATGTATGTTTACAGTATTATAGTGACAAGGAAACGTCTGATTGGATGATCGCAGTCCCAAATATTCAGATTTGACAGAGAACCAGTAAACTGTGGCTTTTGAGATAGACTTTATCAGTAAATTCTAGCATTAATGTTACACAAACAAATCACACAGCTCATGACTTGCAGATCTGTAAGAACATACTTCATGAGGATTTGGAGGCACTTGACTTTCAGCCCACACGTTGTGAAATGAGACAAAGAGATCTTCTGCCATAGACAGATGAATCATTTACTGTAAGAAGAATATGATCATTTGAAATCATGACTTTCGCATTAGCTTAAGACTAAAGCAGTGTGGATCCAAAGAAATGTGGGATGGAATCTGAAAAATATACCAAGGTGACCCATCATGGGTAAGGACTTTGCTCTCCTCAGTGCCCCTTCTGGACCCTCGATTCTACAGTCAGATTTCTAACTTTTCATATTGATTTGGTTTGATCTGACTCTGTTTTTTTTTTTTTTTTTTTTTGGTCTACATTCCACTGTAAGTGAAAAAACACAGTATTTGTTTTTCTCCCTCTGACTTACTTCACTACCATAATTCCTTCTAGTTCCATCCATATTGTTGCAAATGGCAAGTTTATCTTTTGTTATAGCTGAGTAGTATTCCATGCTGTTATACATATCACATCATCTTAATCCACTCATCTGTGGTTGGGCACTTTGTCTCCATAACTGGTTATTGTAAATAGTGCCACAATGAACATAGGAGTACAGAGATCCCTTCAAATTATCAAATTAGTGTTTTTTATTCTGCTGGTGGATACCTAGGAATTGCTGAATTATATGGTAAATCTATTTTTAATATTTTGAGAATTTCCATACTGTTTTCCAGAGTGCCTAGACCAGCTGAGATTCTTACCAAAAATATATGTAGAAGTTTGGGTTTTTTTGAAATTTTATTTAGTTCCAAGACAGGAAAAGTCAATGTGTGACTTAGCAGGCACCAGGAGGAGAGCCTTATTTTCAGCTGTTTTGTTCTATTCACATATTTAACTGATTGGATGAGGCCCATCCACATTTAGGGCTGCAGTCTGCTCTACTCTCTCTATGGATTCAAATGATAATCTCACGCAGAAACACTAACACATACTTAGAATAATGTTTGGCTCATTATCTGGACACCCCGTGACCCATGCAAACTGACATAAAATGAACCATCATAGGCAGGAAACTTCAAAAGCTCTATTCGGTTATTCTCTCCCCTTTTTTTTACATAGAACTGGGATGTAGGCCAGAGGTATGGGGGGGAGGGTGGTGAGAGGATTCACCAGAGACAGAGTGGGGAGAAGAACAGACAGAGCTACTAAAATACACTGCTGAGGGGAGCAGCAGGCGAGACAGGAGAGGTCTGCTGCACCATGTGGGTCAGCTCCCTGTCCGGGGATCGAACTCCTGCTGCAGTGGTGATAGCACTGAGAATTAACCCCAACACAACCAAGAAAACCCTATTTTCTCATTCTTATACAAGTAGTATTTATCAGACATTTTGCTAAATATTTGGCACAGATCATTCTCCAGAATAATTATGCATAATAAAACATATTACTGTCAACACTTTTTAGGTGAGGAAACTGAAGGCAGAGAAAAAAAGAGCACCTTTAAGTTTAAATTGCTAATAATGAATAAAAATTCTAAAATACATTATTAAGCTTTATGTAACATTACTTTATGAGGTGATCAGATTGCTCCCAAAAATCATATGCTTTTTTAAAAAAAAAATTTTGTGGCAGGCACATAGGAATCATTTCTTTTTTGGTTATGAGAAAATGAATAATAATCATTCTAGAAGAACACAGTTGGCATGCTGAAACTGAGTGACCTGATGATAATATAATGTCTATTAGAATGGGAGCAAGAGAGACTGTGTAATGTCACAACTAGTAATAGCAGGCTGTTTCTAGTCCCAGGACTAAAGGAATTAAATAGGTGAGGGTAACTGGAAATGAAGACGGATCGGCCGGTCAGATCCTACTGTCCTCTCCTCTTCCTCTCTTCCAGAGGTGCTGCCCTGCATCACCTGAATCCACCAGGATCCAGGGAGCCAGGAATCCATTGGTATAACGCACATCCCAAAGTCAGTAGGTTGCAAAGGGCAGAGAGGGGAGCCAGAGGGGGAAATAAGCGATGGTCAGCCATGGAGCTTCACTTTCCCATTAAAAACTTTCCTGCTGTCAATGGGGCAGAGAAGAAATCAGTTGGAATCAAAGAAACCATAGGAATGCAAGTACAATAAACACAGGGTGTCAGGGAACAGCACCCTCAATCAGATGAAAGGGGGGCTTAGTCTGTGTATCCCAACGCAGGCGCGCTTGAATGGCAGCAAGAGTCAGTCACCTGGCTTCTCCCGCCAAGCCAAGCTGAACATCAATGTTAATGACTGTTTTGTGCTTGGCTTCTACAAGAGGGGTGAAAATATTCCGCTTCTTAATCCAGATTCATTCCTCTGGGAGCAACAAGTCAAAAGATTTGGCCATGATGAATTTTTACCTGGACTGCTCATTTATTATGAGGCAGCTCACAGGTCATAGGAGAATATTTGAAGTAAATATAGAACTTCATTTAAACAACATCCAGTCTCACTTGTGATATTATTACCCAGCTTGATAGCAACAAAGGAGTGTCTGAAAGTACTTACTCATTCTATATATTTTCTTATCCTTATTCGATCTAAGAAATCTAATAAAAATAGAAGACAGATTAAAACTGCTGTAAAAATGGGCATTTATTTCTGCTCCAGCTTAGCAAGGTAACTGCCCATTGTAACTGCCCCTTGTAGCTATGGAGCTTTACAATTATGGAAGAATTATAATGTCAATAATATTTGGATGGTATTTCTTTTTTTTTAAGATTTATTTACGTATGCATACAAGCTGGGTTGTAGGCCAGAGGTGTGGGGCTGGTGAGAAGATTCACCAGAGACAGAGTGGGGAACAGACAGGCACATCAACTGAAATACACTGCTGAGGGGAGCAGCGTGTGAGGCAGGAGAGGTCTGCTGTGCCATGTAGAAAACTCCCTGGCCAGGGATCGAACTCTTGCTGCAGTGGCTCTGGATAGCTTCATAGTGCTGAGATTAACCCCTTGTACCACCAGGGAGTCCAGTATTCCTGTTTTAATATTTTTCGTGAACAGGCACTCTATGTCATTATTTATTCAACAAAGTTAGCTGAATATCTTTAGTCCCTCAACACTATCGCAGGCACTTGGGAAATAGCAGGTTACATCACAGGGTGGGAGGCAGAAAAGCCAGAGGTGGGAAGAAGCTTCATGTATTCACAAAATAGCAGGGTGGTGTGTGGATCATTACAGAGGTAGTGAGGGCAGCAGTGGGAAGGCACGTGGTTGAGATACAGGACTGGCCAGATCACAGCCAGATCCAAGCTGTGTGAAAAGGATTTCGGCCAGAGGGTGGTGATGGGAGTCCCAGAAGGTGCCTGGGCAGGGGTGTGGCATGGCCTGGGCACACTTGTAGGCAGCCATTCCAGCTGCCATGGGGGGGAAGATATTGCAGAATCAATCGAGGAGTCAAGGAAACTGAAACAGAAAAGGTTCCTTAATGAGTGAGAACCGTAGCTGCATCAGAACCTAACTACACTTCTTAGCAAAGATGCTACCCCTTTAAGATTTAAATGCCCTTCTGCAGGTGGGGTGAGACATCTTTCTGTTTCCTGAACAATCCAAATATTTGCCTGCCATCAGGCCAAGTGTAAACATAAACCTCTTCATTAGAAGCATCTGTGCTTCAAGCACGTTTGAAATATAATTTATGGTGATTTTCTTTCCCTCTTAAAAGGACAAATGTAGCTGTCCACACCTCCACAGGGTTGTAAAAACAGAGACAACTGTTTAGGATCCCCAAGAGTCCACGTGGAGGCTAGGATTACAGAGGTAGTTTTGTCTATAAATTACTAAGTGGCTGTAGACATGTCATGAAGTTATTTTTAACAAAGTTCATGTTTGGGGGAAAAGGAATAAACTGCATGTAGTGTCTGAGTACAAACACCCAGCACAGAACATCAAAGGGGGTAGAGTCAAGGAAGGGGGTGGTTTTTAAATGAGCTAGATGTTTATTCAATCTTTAGCTGTTATTATGGAATGAAAACTGTGTCTTCCTAAATTCTTATGTTGAAACCCTAATCCCAAGTGTGCTATATTTGGAGAAAAGGTCTCCAAAGAGTTGATAAGGTTACAAAAGGTCCTCAGAGGGAGCTACATAATCCAATAGGATTGGTGTCCTTATAAGGATTTATATATATTATTTTCAATATTTTGAGGAACTTTTATACTGTTTCCCATAGGGGCTGGACCAGTCTGCTTTCCTACCAACAGTGTACAGTTTCCCTTTTCTCCACTCTCACTCTCACCAACACTTCTGAGGACTGTTTTGGGTCTTTATTATAGGCCAGTCCCACAGTTGTGAGTGGTATCTGATTATGGTTGTGATTTGCATCCCCCTGAAGATAAGTGATGATGAGCATTTTTTCATGTGTCTGTTGACCATCTGTAATTCTACTCCCACATAGCTACTCAAAGACTTCAAAACCACTAATTCAAAAGGATATATGGTCCCCTATATTCACTGAAGCACTATTTACAATAGCTAAGTCATAGAAACACCACAGTGCACAAGAACAGATCAATAAATAAGGAAGATATGGGATACACAAACAATGGAATACTACTCAGCTATAAAAAAGATGAACTCTTGCCACTTCTGAAAACATGGATGAAATTGGAAGGACAATATTTTGCACAAAAAGTCAGAAGGAATTACCAAATACCATATGGTTTCACTCACATGTAGACAATAGAGAAACAAAATAAAGGAACAGACAAAACCAAACCAATAACAAACCCTAGAAAACTGAATGCAGAATTCAGCATACAGATGGGGGCAGAAGAAGGTAGAAAACAAATTAGGAGACATTCAGTGGAGTATGGTGGAGAATGTGGGTGTTTTTGTGGTGGCTGTGGTGTTTAATATTATCTGCAGAAATGATCCTATACCAGTGAATAATATACAGTAATGTAAAGCAATGTTACAGCAAATCAGAGAAAGCGAGAGAGAGAGGAAGAGAGAGAGAGGGAGAGAGTGAGGGAAGTAGGGAGGGATGGAGGGAGGGCGAGCGAGCTTGCCCCTGCTCCCTCACTGTTGTAGATATTCAAAAAGAAATCCTCTGAGGTCACAGTGAGAGGGCAATTGTCTGCAACACAACCTCAATGGGAGAGTTCTCACCAGACACCAAGCCTGGTGACACCTTCATCTTGAACTTCAAGTATTCAGCACTGTGAGAAAATGACTTTCTGTTGTATAAACCATAAAGTCTGTGATATTTTGTTATGACAGCTTGAGAAGAACAATACAGCTGTTGAGAATCTGAGGTTTCTGTTGTTATTTTGTCTATCCAGGACATGTAGGCCAAAATCAATGGGTAAGGCCACTTTATTACTAGGAACCAAATCTAACTCCCACACCAAGAAGTACATGATTTCATGCATCCAGCTTTTTAGAAAATCTTCTCTCAATACTGTACAGTCATCTAGCAGCAGAGAGTCAAAACTGGAAGGATAGGAAAGCCCTCAAATATTTTCAAATTTGAAATTTAGAGAATGAAAAATGTATTCCCTTGTTACAAATTGGTAGCAGTTCCTTTTTTTTTGGTACTAAAGTGATTACATTCTCATGTTAATCTCACTTTATGGTAAAATGGGTCTAGATAACTTGATGGCTTCTTGCAAGCCTTGTGTCATTTATGATTAATCCCACTTACACTGAGAAGTTTTTGCTTGATCTTCCTACTGAGAGTTGTGTTGTGCATCTCAGCAAACCATGGAGACATGCAAGCTGTCAACTCTGTATTTGGGGGTGGACATGACGCTACAGGGATGGAAGATGAGCTGACAAATTTCCTTTTCCTGAAGGATGAGGCCTTGGAGAAATTCTAGTGAAAAAAAAAATCTCGTCAAGGAAACAACAACCCACAAGGCAGGTGCTACTGCTTCAAAATAAAAGAAAGCAGTTTGTCTCCAGGCACATATTGATGTTGAAATTAATTCAACTTCACCACATCACAGGCAACACCTGGGGGAACCAAAGCCTCCTGGTATAAAGTTCAAGATGAGAGTTTTCAAACACTAGACATAGAACAAGTATTTTAATACAAGATGATGCAGGTCAAGTTTTAATCCCATCAACGCTCCTTCTGCTTTCTCTATGCTTAGCTAAATCATTAGTGACACATAGTAGGGACTTTAAAAACTTCCCTGTTAAACAGGCATTCCATTTCTGAATATATACCCTCATCTTCAAAATGGACAAAGGTTAGATGGTTAAATTCTATTTGAAGGTGAGATATGTAACAATGGAAAGATCAACTCTCCCGAAAGAGAGTATTTTTACGTATTTTTTCTTATCTTAGACATCTTAGGAGTAGGAAGAAATGAACATGAAAGAGACTAAGAGAATTATTTATTTTGCAAAAGTCAGCACCTACAAGCCTCAGTTCCTTCATTTGAAAAATGTGCAGAATAACATCCATGTCACAAGGTAACAGGCAGTGGGGATTGAATGAGGCAAAAGTGTACATCACCTGAAATACAGTAGATGCCAACAAAATGGTAGTTGCTCAAAAACATGTTCCAATGGTCACCAAACTCATCATCTTTAATTTCTGGAATTGCTATTAAAATGAGTAGCCTGGAGAAGAAGAAAGAGATGGTATTACTGAAGATTAGATGATGTAAGATGTGAGCATTTTGAAGTTACTAGGAAATAAATTATAGATTTAAGCAAGTGCTAGAGACACAAGTGTGTACCCTAACCCCAAGGTAATATGCTGAGATGCTAACCCCCCATCTCACTGCTTTTGGAGATAAATCCTGTAAGGCAGTGATAAAGCCTAAGTGAGGTCATAGGGCAGAGACCTAAACTAATAGGGGTGGCATGCTTCTAAGAGGAAGTTACACCATAGCATTTTCTCTTTGTCATATGAGGTCTCCATTGCAAGTCAGGGAGAAAAAAAAAAAGAGTTCTTAAAACTGAATTGTGCTAGCACCTTGACCTTGGACTTGCAAACTCTGAAAATAAAATAAATTTCTGTTTTATGTCCCCTGTTTGTGGTGTTCTTAACGGTAAACCAAGATGCAAAAGTACTCAGGATATTTCTCCTCCCTCAAAACTGAGAAAATGACTTTCTGTTGCTCAAAAACCCAGATTGTGAAATTTTAATGTGTCATATGCCCATTATTAAGACATAATGTCATAAAAGTTTGTTCCGATCATGATTATTTTATATGCATGAAAAATGCCACCAGAGAAACTTGAGAGTGATAGCAATAACACTGTATTATTTGTATAAAGTCACATGGTGAGAACAAATGGTTATATTTGAAAGCAGTTGGCTGTCAGAGCCCACATGAAAGCAAACAAACAGAATTAATTTATTCAATAGTCTTATGCTTCATTAGGCTTTTGATTTAGTCTTTAATGTTGCTAGGAGGCAGAATGGTTATATTGAGTCCTATTTTTGTAATTATGTACAAAATATGATTATACCTAAAAGAGTATTTTCTGTATCAAATACTGCTTGGAAATTCTGACTACATGCATATATATTCATGTACAGATTTGTGGGTCTATATGCAATTACTTGCCTCTTAGAAAAACCAGCATGACTAGGATAGAAAATATTCTCTGTTCTGGTAGAAAAGCTCCACTATTGACACAGTTTAATTGAAGGAGTTTCTAAAACTAAAAAGGATGGCTTCTATTTTTCTAAATACAAATGTCAAAAAAAATGTTCTAGGTGAAAATTAGCACAGGTTTTTTTTTTTTTTTTCCCAATCTCAGCTTATTTTCTGTCAAAAATATGAATTGACAGTGAATTTAAAGCAAGCAATGTAATTTCTCTTAATCTGACTCAAACTGACTTAGGGAGTGGATTTCTATCTTGAGCCTTCTCTATTCTACTTGGGTTTATTCTGCTACTTAAGCAAGGGGACAAGTCCAGCTGTTACTACCTCAGGGACCACAAATTGGAATCCCATCCAACCTAGGTTGCCTATGCAAGATCTTACAATTTTCCCCTCCATTAACTTACATACATGGGATACTGATTTTGTAGAATATTTAAAATTAACATATTCATTTTTTTAAATGCCAACTGCACATCTGAACTAGTCTCTTTACATGTAGAAAACACAACTATGATTTCATGACCACCTGTATATGTGTTAGCCATAGAATCCAATTAGATTGAGTGTAGATACATGTCTTCACAATAAGACAATGGCACCCCCAGTCTTTGTGGCCTGCTCACAAATTAATTCCCACATTTAACCAGGATACAGAGCAGAGAGATTTGACAAAATAGGTTGTATTGAATTAAAAGAATCAGATACTTAGAAAAAATTTTATCCCTTGCCACGGATTGAGAGAGACTCTGCTAACAAAAAGTCTATAAAGCAATTGGTGTACACATATTTCTATGCGTATAGTCAAACTCATAGAGCAATGTGTGGACATTCACAGTTAAGGTACGTTGTGCCATCTTCTCAACAAGAGAGCATGTATCCTCAACGATAATTTTTTTAAAAATGTGTGTTGCTTGTTTTAATTATATAAAGATATTCCGAAGTATCTACAATTTTAGCATCTGAGTGAATGGAATATCTAAGGGTTATGGCCTCCAGTCACGTGGCCTCATATCTTGCTTCAGCCACTGCTGCTGTGGACCGTTTCACACCGGCTTGGGGCAGCTTGGCATAAGTGTCGTCTGACAGAGCCTTGACAGGACACAGAAGGTCCTCTGACTCTCTGCCCAGAGCCCCTCTGATGCTGAGTGTGTGTGCCTTCTAAAGGTTTGGCAATCACACATACACTATGCTTATGTGTTGAAGGATGAACCAACAGATAAATGATTTCCAACTTCACTTCTGTGCTGGGTGGTTCTGAAACTTACCAGAAGGCTTACTTAAAAGTCCCTTGGATCAAGCAAACGATCTTCCCTTGAGAAAGTCATTCAATAACATATTTTTGGATAAAATCTCCCTCTTATTCTGCCTGTTCCAAGGTCCTTTGTTCAGCCTCCTTAAAAATCACATTTCTGAATAAACCACTCACATTCACAGTCTGTTTGGAAATATCTATGCTAAGTCACTGAATCTTGTTGTTTGCTTAAAATATGCTTGGCGCCAAGTGGTTCTGGTTCTGTCAAATTACAGAAGCTAAAATAAAATTTAAAAAATTAAATAGCAGACTTTATTCTAATGATACTTACTATTTTATTTATTATTATTTCACTAAACATTGAAAAGTCAAAGAAAATATAACTTTGTTACATATTTGAATTAAAATTTCTAGAAATTTAAATCAAAAAATGTGATGGGAAAATTGCATTACCACAAGCGTTAAAATAGTAAAAACAAAGCAAATTGTTTAATTTAAATAAATATCCCTCAAATTGCAGTGGTTAGTTCCATAGTCACATAGGGAGGGGGGCAGTTTTAGCCCTGTAAAATAGGGTCCTCCCTTGAATTAAATTCATGTATTTCATTTGAAGTAAATCGGCATTTTAGTGAGTTTGCAGTTAATGGTTATTTTCTCTTTGCTTTTTGACTACATAAGAACTATAAGCATAAGAAATTCAAAACTAGATCCTTCTCCACATTCATTTATATAACAATATATTAAAATGATTAAAAACTAGGGGTTAGGTGTTGATTCACCCCAATTGGATCCATATAGCACTCAACTTTCAAGAACAGTGTTCAAAGGTGAGGATCTGGGTTAACGTCCCTTTGGATTATTTATCGCTATTAAAAGAAATACAGGAACCAATTTCATGAGTGAATGTAATGAAGGAAGGTCACTGGATATTACATTATGGCATTTATTTTATTAAAAATTCAATATAGTAGCCCCTGCATCGTTCTCCAATTTTTTTCCAAGAGTAAGATGACAATACACATGAAATCAAAAGTCTGTCTACCTAAGAGATTTGTCTGTAATCATCCAAGATCAATATGACCCAACAGCTGTTTCTGTTTTAAAGGTCACTGAGAATTTATAAACAGTTTATTCTTTCCTGCTTTTCTTAAGATTAAATAGTACTACAGCCAAAAAAAAAAAATCCCGCCCAATTTAATGTCTTATGAACAAATCTGAAGATGATACAGAAAATTCATCCCTCTATGAAGGCCCTTTTGAATATTCCAGGTCTCTTGGAGAAACCTAGTCTTTGCAGTTACACAGATCTGGATTCAAACCCTCAGTCTTACTTCCTGCACATGTAACAGATGCAGCCTTACTTAGGAAACTGTATTATATTTAATCCCCACTTCATTATCTGGAGATTGATGTAAATAATATCAATTTAAAAAATGTAGCAAATATGTTTAGAGTTTAGAGTTTGGAATGTATAGAAAATAGGATGTGCCTTTAACTGCTTCTCTAGTTAATGCTCTAAATTAGCCTGTCCTCTTTCTCTAAGAAAAATAAAAATAATATTAAAAGAAAAATTTGAAAAACCAACTTTTATATCAACTTAGGTTTTGTAAAGTCTAGAGGAATTTATATATACATGTGTGAGATATATACATATATAATATATATATATTATATATATACACACACACTAAACTCAGTATCTGTGATATTTAAAAATTGTTGAATAATTATTTTGATATTTATTATTTTAATAATTATTAATGATTACTCTGAAATATGCAGATAACTTAGGATATTGTTTCATAAAAAAGCATTAACATGAAAAATAAAAGACTTTTTGAAAGATTTTATTTATTTATTTTTGTGTAGAAGAACTGGGGTGTAGACCAGAGGTGCGGGGAATGAAAGCATTCACCAGAGAAGACTGGGGAGCAGAACAAGTGGACTGAATGAAACACACTGCTGAGGGGAGCAGCAGGTGAGACAGGAGAGGTCTGCTGCGCCATGTGGGTCAGCTCCCTGTCTGGGATGGAACTCAAGCCATTGATGTGGTAGTGCTTAGACTTAACTCCTAGGCCTCCAGGGAGGCCCCTAAAAGATTTTAAAACCATGTCACTGACTAAATAAAAGGAAGCCTCAAGGGGCATAATATTAGAAAAATGAGTAACTTTACAAGAAATAAGATTTATGTTTTTTAGGCAAAGCACATGACTTCTGATGATCTGAGGAATGTGTGGAAAGATAGACTGACTTGCAAAAATTGAAGTAAATCTCACTGGGGAAGGATAGAAGCAAGAGCCAGCACGCCCTGGGCTTTGACCTATGGAAGCCAGTCAGGAATAGTATCAAGTCTAGTGGAGACCAGTGAGGAAGAGCATCAAACCAGGGCTTTCATGTAGGATGATTAACATGTCCATCGTATGTATGTATCTTTGATGAATTTCATCTCACTCCAGTTTCCAGGGTCCATCATTATTCAGACAGGATCTCCTCTTGCTTGAGTCATAAACTTGGTTAGCTGAGAGAAGATTTTTTTTTCTTTTTATTATTATTTTGTTTAATCAACTCCTGGTCTAGTTTCTTGCTGCCAAAGGAATAGGCTTGCCTAGCAAGTCCAAAATTATAAATGGCGACTATGTCTCCAAAGACTGATACTGTCACACTCTTAGGAATTCAAAGCTGATAGTGAGTCAGTGACATATTTGGAGAAATATGATGGGGTACAGGAGGTGACATCTTGTCATCCTGGTTACTAATCCTGCCATATTAAAATGTACCTGTGTAACCTTTGTATCTATCCACTGCAGCATTACAGCATCGGAATCCTCCTTAGCTCTTAATAAAACATAAAGCCAGGGCCTCCCTGGTGGCGCAGCAGTTGAGCGCTGCGCTGTGGAGCTGTTGGCAGCAGCAATGCGAGTTCGACGCCCAGCCAGGGAGAATCCCACATGGTGCAGCAGACCTCTCCTGCCTCGCCCGCTGCTCCCCTCAGTAGTGTGTAGTAGTGTATTTCTGATCTGCCTGTTCTGCTCCCCACTCTGTCTCTGGTGAAGCCTCTCACCGCTCCACACCTCTGGCCTGTACCCCAGCTGTATGTATAAATTAATAAATCTTTAAAAAAAAAACCATAAAGCCATTCTTCATTCATTGATCATCTCTGATACAGTGAATGGCAGTTACCTCTGGGTTCATTTTAACCATTTTTGGACATCAATAGGTTTTCAGGTTTTATTTCCTCTTAAGTAAGTATATTTGAAAATATGATATTTCCTTCTATTTATTC
Organism: Scalopus aquaticus; assembly: GCA_004024925.1. Lineage (NCBI taxonomy): Eukaryota > Metazoa > Chordata > Mammalia > Eulipotyphla > Talpidae > Scalopus > Scalopus aquaticus. The sequence goes on from PVIJ01000103.1 coordinate 140,080, forward strand.
ATTTCCTATAGGACAGAACTAAAAAGAGCCTTAAAATTCAATTTTCCTGAATCTTCATGGTCCATGTATGTGAAGCAGGCCATGCAACTGGAACATAAAACATAGGTATGCCTCATCTGCATGGCATCAAACATCATGGAATCTGTCTCAGGAAGACTAAACATCTCAGTCCCGCTTAATGTCATCATGTGTGCCAAGCCTTAAAGCGCAGGGCGATAGACTCACTGCTGTGTTCCAACGTGGAGCTGAAATTTTCTAGCAGCATTATCTGAAATCACTAAGGTCAGAAGTGTAGTTCATCAGAGTTAACTCTTCCACTGGGTTCTGTTAGCTCAAAAACACATGTTTAAGGAGCTAAATCAAGATGGATGTTAACAGGTTTTCTTTGTTCATAACAAATGTTTAAGGACGCACAGTAAACAGTAGCTTTAAAATCGAATTTCATTAGGGCCTCCTCGGTGGCGCAGCGGTTAAGTGCTGCACTGTGGAGCTGTTGGCAGTGGAGACAGGAGTTCAACGCCTGGCTAGGGAGATTCCCTCATGGTGTGGCAGATCTCTCCTGCCTCACCCATTGCTTCCCTCAGCAGTGTGTTTCCATGCCTCTGGCCTGTACCCCAGCTTGTACACATAAATAAATATATTTTTTAAAAAAAATGGATTTTGTTAGATGGAGATGTATTACACAATACTTTTGACAAGAATAAAGTCTTAGACAACTAGAAAAGTTTTCAAATAGTGTGTATTTATAAGATATAACACTTACTATTATTTTATTGTTTAAACATCTTTTATATTTTTAAAATTTCCTTTATAAGGTAGGAACTATTAAGTTTGAATTCTCTCAAAGTAGGGAGTTCTAACAGTTTATTTGGGAAGTGATCCAAAGGAGTCACCTGGAGGGGGTTAGGGAAATGAGACAGAGAATGAAATGAAGTCAATTAAGGGCACATTTAGAGCACATCACCACCACAAACAATGAGAGTTTAATCCCAGTGGGTAGTCAGAGCCACATGGCACAGAGTTATCTCATTTGAGAGTTGGGGAGTAGGCTATTATCCACTAACTCCCTAGGTTGCTAGTTAATGATTTATCCTGGGAATTCTAAGTCCTAGCACTTTCCATCAGCCCTGAATTGGCAAGAGCTGACTCTGGTGGCAGAAAGTCCTCAGGCATAAAAAACCCATAGATTTTGGTATTCAGAGGTGATATCAGCATGACTAGGAGCTACAGGTGAGATACTGAATGGGATTCTGATAGAGGTATACCGACATGTCAGATTTTTACATCTAGAAACTATGACAAAGGTTTCAACAGATTAAGTTTAAGTACTTTTTGTATGTGCTTAATTTCCACATCTATATCAAGGAAGAAATCAATGTCCACTTCTCTCCATAGAACCAGCAATGCTTTGGAACCACTTTAAAAAATCATACATGAGTAGCGACTGATCGTTATAATTTGGAGCTTGGATGCTAAGAGAATCACACTGAATTCATGCTTCTGGTGACTCCTTTACAAACCATAATCACATGTTCATTTACCTGAACTCAGACTAAACATGGAATTTCATTCCATTTGGATTGTGTATTCTATTGCATTTTATTAGCTTTCAGGGAGTGTTGACAATCTGAATGAGATCAAAACATTTTCCTTTATCTATTTAAGATAATGAAGTTGAGGAAATACTGATCCTTGCAATACAAATGAGTAATAAAAACAAATAAGTATATAGAAATTTATTCATAAATCTGTTTTTATTAGTTATCATTGATCAAGCTAGTTTTTCATAACACTGTTCCACTACCATTCTGATTTTTGTACTCTGATTATTTTATGCTATGATCTCATTTCTTAAATTGTCCCAGTCATTTTTACAAACATTTTCAGTCATACCTGAATTGGAAGAATATAACATACACCCTTATACATGTTATCTATAATTCTACTATTTGCATTGGACATACTTGATTTATCACATAAATCTATTAATTTCCTATTAATGTTTTAATAAATGACACAAATTCAGTGTCTTTACAGAATGAGAGCTTATTATTTTATAGATCAGAAGACTGAAATGGGTTTCATGGAACTAAAAGCAAGATGTCGGTGGGACTCTGTTCCCATCAGATGCATTTTTTTTTTAAAGATTTATTTTTTATTTATACATACAAGCTGGGGTACAGGCCAGAGGCGCGGGGCGGCGAGAGGGTTCACCAGAGACAGAGTGGGGAGCAGAACAGGCAGATCAGAAATACACTGCTGAGGGGAGCAGCAGGCGAGGCAGGAGAGGTCTGCCGCGCCATGTGGGATTCTCCCTGGCCGGGCATCGAACTCACATCGCCGCTGCTGACAGCTCCACAGCGCAGCGCTTAACCGCTGCGCCACCGGGGAGGCCCCAGATGCATTTCTTGATGTTCTAGTCCTTTGTTAGCTCCTATAGATCAGCTGCATCTGATGGTTCATGGTCCCTTTCTCCATCTCCAATTCCAGTACCATAACCCTCAAATATTTTCCTAACTCTTATCCCTAGTTCTCTTGTTCCATTTTCGTCTGCTTCATTTTTCCAGCTTTCAAGGATTCTTGTGAAAATATTGAACCCAGGACAGTCTTATTTTAGGATCCCTAGATTAATGATATGGGCAAAGACCCCATTTCCATATAAGGTAACATTCACAGCTTCACATTATTCTGCCTACCTATCCTCTGTCTATTCCTTTTCCATTCACCAATCATTTTGTTTGTTTGTTTTTGATGCTTTTTTGAGTTAATTGCAGACTGCTTACTCTTAAGGGTCATTTTCTATTGATTTGTCAGTAAAGTTATCTGTTGCTTTAAACTTGACTTAAAACAGCATACATTTTGCAAAGTCCTAATGCTTTTTACAGGAGCTTGTGTTAATGCCTATACAGTTTTGTTACTTTATTGATGCATTTTTACTAATCTGCTTACTGTGTTAACATGGGTAATGATTTACAGGTGTTTTGCATGTTTGTCTTGATGTGTTTGTTTTCTTTTTGCTCTTTTATATAAATATTTTGCTCTCAGGAAACCTACATCGAACTTTTCTCACCATATCAGTTCGTGAATACAGAGATGACATCCAAGTTTCACTGGGACATTTGATTTCTGTGGGTCAGGTTTATTTCACTTTGGCTCATTGGTTATATATAAACAAACTTACATAAATCATCCTTTAATAAAGCAAAGATTTTCTCCCCCAAGGTGAAGATGTTGCTATAGAGATAAAGATACAAATTTCAGTTATTATTTAATTTGTTTCAACAACATGATACCAGCATTGAATTTACAAATTCACATTTTAATGCCTAATAAACTAGAATTTACCATGCCTCCAGTCAACAAAGTAATGAAGTCACAATGACAATTAATTGCCATAAATTGAATAACTAATATGTGCCAGATATGTGAATCAATAATTTTTTGTCCCTTTTCTATACATAAGAGTTTGGGAGGAAGAATAACAGATTGAGTAAAATACCCATAGTCATTTCACTAATATGCAGTAAAACTAAGAATAAACAAACTTTTTGAGCAAGCTACATGTGGGAGAGATCCATGAGCCAAGTAGCTAAGGGAAAGACTAGTTATTAGCCTTCAAGGAAGTGAGGCCCTTAATTGACAACTGAGGAGCTGCCAATAACAACGTTAGAAGTGGGTCTTCCAAAGTTGGTAAGAAACATTAGTCTCAATGGACACCTTGACCTTTGAATTTTGAAAGACTGTGAACACCAGGAGCAGCTAAGCCATGTCTGAGTTCCTGATCCACGGGAACTATGAGTTTGAGCTGTACTATTTTCAGCTACCAAGTGCTGGTATAATTTATTCCACATCAATAGATACGTAATATGTGATCCTTAATCTAGTTTCATTCTGAAATTAAAATCTTTCACATCAACTATTAGGCACTAAAGACACAAAGTTGAAAAATGTGTGGTGTTTAAATTATAAAATCTAAATACAGCTTTGTCTCACTGTAAAATAAGTGACTTTAATGAAGGCAAAATGCATTACACAAATACTGTAATTTCTGACATTCCAGAATATAAGGGAGCCTGAGGAATGGTATCCTGTAGGAAGAATAAAAGTATTTGGAGACCAGCAAACAAGTTCTACCAATTAATTTGACTCTTCCACTTTACAAATGAGAAAAATGGAGATTTATGGAGAGTTTAATATGCTTGATGATGTTCATGGTACAAAAATAATTGCAGACAAAAGGCTAGAACTAATTCCTCTATCTTCTTTTTTGCTACATTTTCTTTCAGTTATTCTATATTTTAAAACACTTAGAACCAAGTAAGTATTTTTATAAAGTTTTAAAGACTTAAGTTATTAAAAATTTTGGTAGACTTATTAAAAACAACTTGCTATTCAAATACATGATTAATCAACATGTAATTACTTAGTGTGCCAATTTAAAAGAAGTAGACTAAAGGTCTCCCTCTGTGTTGAAAAGGCAAGTGAAATATGGCCTCTTTCTAGTCTTACATTAGTGAAAATTAATTAATGAAAGTGTAGTTCAATTGCAAAAAAACATTTTGGGCATATATAGGTTTCCGAGGTGCATCACTTCAATTAGAAATACGTAATTCCATTATCTTGTACTTTAACTAAATTTAAATTCCATGACATTAGATCAACAGCACTTAAAGGGGGAAAAAAATGGCACTGTGTCCCAAATGAGTTGTGCACATTCTGACATTCATTAACCTTCGCTGGGGTGAGCTATTTCAGAGAGGTCAGTGTTACCATTGGATTAGAAAATTGAGTTGGCTCCACTTGCCAGATAGAATCATGTGTTTCTAAATCCGATATGTTTAATTCTTCTTTCACTTTAGACTGCTCAGTTCTCAAGGCCTAAGTTAAATTAGTTTACCAAACAAATGTTATTTTTCTCTTTCTACCTAACTAAACACAGTTATAGTTTTAGTTAACTTTTGCCTGAACTATGCCATCAAGGTACTTTTAAATCCAAAGGCTCACCATGATTAATTTTGAATTAGAGCATACCTGGGAATCCCTTATATGTGATGTTTAAACAAATGTTTTTAACTCTAGAAATAAAAAAAAAATGCATTGTACTTACTGTATCTTATTTCACAGAATACAAATGAGGCAGCATTTTGTGACAAATTGAAGATGCTAATTCAAGTAGTCAGGTGCCCAACCCTGTTCTGCTGGTACTCTCTAGCTATATAAAATTTTAAAACATAATTGGTGAACTGGGTGCCTGCAATTATGCATTTTGATTTTGTAAGACTTATAATGTATGATATGCTTAGATTTTAAAGGCCACTGTGTAGAAAGGCAAAGTCTTGCAGGTAATTGTAATTAGGTCTGTTGCACTTAGGGTATTTTAGTGAAGGACAAGGATGGACTCAGAGAGGAAGAGTTATGAAGATAAAATGAACTCATTCACAGTGGCTTAGGGAATAGGGCAAAAGAGAGATGTGTTATAAGTTGTTCTTTGAAATTGATAGTATGTAGGAGTAATCATATTTTCATCTTAAAAGTGGTCACCTAAAAATCACAACTATAACTGGAGTCCAAAATAATTTCTCATATAAATCACACACACACACACACACACACACACACGCACGCACACATGCACACACATGCACACACATATCATATCATGAAAGTATTGACTGAAATGGTGTCTTTAACTTCTGTACAGTACTTTATTTTTCAATCAAAAAATGTTATAAATGGGAATGAATTGTGAACAAGAAGTAGAATTATTTACAAGTTTATGAGTTAAAATCTTCAGAACTCTTTCTCCAAAATGGAATGAAATCATTTGTTTACTTACATATTTCTGCAGTGATAACAGCAAAAAGAGACAAAGGAATATGGAACATCAAACATCAGGCTTGCAAATTCAGACAAAATAATTAAACTGGTGTAATTTTTAGTAGGACAATTACAAATAACCTAACCCTACCCTGGAGCTATTCTTTCTCAGAGCATTCCTGACCTCGTTTCAGGAATGGATATTCTAACTGCATCTGGTTATTGTAAGTAAAGGTAACAGCATCTTTCCCTTCAGCTTCCACACTTTCTGAAAGTTGAACTTATGTTGGGGACCAGCATCGTTTCACTACATCTCCACCCAGGTCTTTGATTTCTTGAATCAAGTGAACACATCTTCCAGTTTATGGACTTGCCATTCCTAACAGCAGAATTTTTCACTTTTCCTTTTGCAGTGTATCTTCGGTAACTTGCCAGTTCTTTTGTCCATCCAGCTAGGCTTCACAATATAGAATCCTTATAACACATGGCTGATAACATGGGAGATAACATGTTACCAACTTACTCTAGTTAACTCCAGTTAACTTAAGTTGAAATTCTATAAATTTACTGGAATTGCACCAATTTCTAGATATTCAACATTCTTGGTTGTGCTGTTGGATTTTTTCCTCTTTTTTTTTTTTTTTTGTCTCACTATAGTAACGTCATTGTAACATCAGAGATTATCTCCTCTTCTAATCAATATAAATTACAATTGTCTACCAGGAGATTTTGTAAGATTGGATAGATGATTTTTGTGTTTTTTATTTCATTATGAGCAGTATGAAGTAGCAGGTATAGTGAATTACAATATATTTAAGAAAGTTTAGTGAAGTGAATATGTATTTACTACAAAATATCTGTGGAGTATAAAAGGACAAAAAATAAAGTTAGAAAGTAAAAAGGCAACAGTAAGTGAAATCACGCTAACAGTGGGTGAGGAGAGACTGTTATAGCTTCTATCATTTTACAAATAGTTAAATTTAGGGGAAAAATATGGAATCAATTGAGAAAAATATTGGAACTTTCTTGAACTAACATTTCTAAACCACCATTATGGATAAGTCCTTTAAAGTGTTCAAAAGGAGAAGAAAAATTACAAGAAGAAACTAGAAAATGGTTTGTATAAATGTAAGATCTCTGTGGGGTGAGTAGACCCATTTGGAACTGAGAATATGAAGAGTATGCTAAGTTAACCTCAAGTTCACCATCAAATCTGGTGAATCTCCACTAAAAGACATTAGTGATGTGTTCTTAATGATCTCAACCGCATAAGACACAAACCAGATTGATGTTAAATTGTAGACATGAGAAAATGAAATGAGAGAATTGAAATGAAGTGAGAGAGATCTATCTATCTATCTGAATGACAAATTTCCTCGGAAATACTTTTGAGTATAAATAATTATTGGTAAACATTTTTATCAATGAGCCACAAAGTCTTTTCTTACATTTTTTTCTCAGTCTTAATGAACGTTACATTAGAATACAAGATTCAAAGAGGACCACCAAATAATGCTTCTTGAATTCAATGGAATTAAATTAATATGTTTTTAAACCAAGTTAGTTAGTGTTTTTGCATGTATTGATCAATAGTCATTTTGATCAGGATGATTTAGGGTGTGCTTCATTAACCTTGGAATGAAGGGGGTGCGATCATTCTCAATTTTAATACATGTTCATCCTAGGTTGGCACGGGACTGAAACTGATATTTTCTTTACTCAAAAACTACTTAATAGAGTCTTACCATGCTAGCATGTCATCGGTTGGTCTGTTAAGGGAAAATGCAGAAGGAGAATCATGTACTTAAGAATTTCACAATCACTTATGTCCTTAAGTGATATACATTACTTCCATCCTCAAAACTTTAATCAAAGAAAGACAAAAGTTAACCAGAGTAGAAATGTCTAACTGCTGTGTTTGAAAAGAGGTAAAATAGAAAGTTAGTGATGAGTCAATAACTACCCATTGGCTAGAGCTGGCTAACATGTTGCAGATATAATTAAAATAAGTATTATCAACATTCTTAAAAATGAGCATGTATGTGTAGTATATACAAAATTGCAATCAACATAAATATTAATTATATTAATTATAATCTATTAGGTGTGTGTATATAAACAAATATTAAATGATAATAAGGTAAAGATATATAGCAAAACACGAATTTTGGTTTCTTTGTCGACAAAGCCCTTGCAATTTATTGTAGGAGGGTGTTTGAAAAAAAAAAACCTAAAATATTTCATTACTAATATTAAAATGAACTCATTTTAATATTCCTTGCTCTTGATCACTAAAATCAGAATATTTCTTGCAAAAGTTAGAACATATGCAAATTTTTAAATAGAGTTCAACAAAACTTAGAAAGGAAACCCATATTATTTGATTCTAAGTTTATAAATGGTGTTACTTAGCTGTTACAGAGAATTACCAGGCCATCCTCGAGCTGTGTCAAATAATGCAAGTTTTTATTCACTGTTTTTCTTTGAGAAGAACATATGGATCCAAGGATAAAAGCAAAAAGCTATCTTACATGATTTATGATGTTCTCTCTCTACCCAAGGCTCATTCTTGTTCTCGCTTTCCCCTTTAGTGATATAACTTGGTCATTTCTCAAGTATTTTAAGATGCCATTCACTTTATGCCTGTCCCAATAAATTTACAAAAATTTTTCATGTTTCTTTCCAAAGAATCTGTTCAAATCTCAGATTTATGGCATTCTACATGGCTAAGTTCCAAGCAGAGCTATGACAAAAATGAGGATGGTAGTAAGGAAGGAAGTGGAATAAGGAAAATGGAACCAGAAATAAAATAAATTTCTCTTTGCTGTATTTCATATTTTCCTAAAAGTCTTTACAGATACAATTAAACAAATTCACTATTAAACAGCAAAATCCCATTGATAAAGTTAAAAAAAAAATGAAAACTGTCCTCTCCACTTTTGAAAATTTAGCTTATCTAATCAAATGAGAAAATCAATTCCTTAATTGAGTGTATATAGCAATAATCAGACAACATCAGGGGATGTGTGTTACCTGGAAAACTGCTTCAAAAAGGAATAACACTTTTTTTCAGAACTTTTAAAGTTGATCTTAATAAAATATATTGCTAGTTGGTTCAAACAAAATCAATGCTTTTAAAGTCTAGTTCCCAAAAATGTTACTGTGCAACATAAACATTATTTATGCTAAGCTCATTTTATTTTAGCATGCTAAATAAGTCAATTAACCCTCAGAAAAAACTATCATGGATTTTCCTTGTGTTTATTGAGACAAGTGTTTCAATATCTTCAAGTGTCTTTGGATTCTGCTCATCTGCAATAACTATTTTCAGGGATGGGAATTAATTATCATTTTGATTTTACTTTTTGTTAAAAATAAATAGTCTATTAAACAATAATGCTTTCTATAAAATCATGAAATTCAGGTTTTTAGTTCTTCTAATAGAAAATGCAAAATAAAAAGAGCCTTATTGTCTCTCTTATATCGTTTAGAGCAAACTACAGAGGTTCCTATGCTAAAAGCAGGTCTACTACTGCTAATAAAACTAAAACTGGAGACTAAGATAAGATGTTAGAAATCATTTAATATTGTTTAAATGAATGGTATTCAAGTTTGCTATAAACTATTTTACATACTTCATTGCTTGGTTGAGGTATTTACGAAGACTGGGGATAAAAGAAACCACAGTGGACTTCTTATAATTCCATTTTTTCCTATCTTACCTCTAAATAATGGTTTCTATTCCCTGGTGTTTAGAAGAGTTTAGCCTCATTTTGTCACTACAAGACAGTTGAGCCCAGAGTTGAGTTCACATTCATGGAGTCACTAAAATACCAATTGGCTCTTAGGACAGAGAGCGGGAATTATCTCCCCTTGCGGAAGAACGGACCACAATTGTGAAATTAGCATCTGCTTATTCGGCCAACATCTTGCTAAATGTTAAGTTGTACCATTCTGCATGTCCTACCTTGTGAAACCTTTCTGATTTACCAGCGTGGGTGTAGACACCTTACCTCTCTATCCAATGTCCCACTCACACTTACAAAGGGTCAGATAATGCCAAACAACAAACTGTAGGAAGCTGACTATCAAACTTGACATCAGTTTGAGGAAGGGCAGGAAGGACCAGGACAAAGTGAAGAGGGAGCATAAGGGACCATGGGGCTGGACTGTGGGTGCCTTGGCTCTGTGGGTGGTGTAGTGAGAACACACGAAGCGCCTTATCCATTCTCTCTAAAACACTGGTGGCAATGTAACCAAAGTTTACTCATTACCAATAAAATAAAACAAAAGCCACAATAGCTGGATGACAGTAAAATATATCTCCATTAATAAATAAATGCTAGCAGGGAGAAAATTTACCTTCCTATATTTAAATCAGTTTCATTGACTATGCTTGTTTCTCCACATCACAGTCACTCGCCACCTTTAGATTTGTGTGATAAATAGGTAAATATATTGATGGTTAATCATAATCTTATATGGCTGGGATTTTGCTTGATCAGAAGCAAGTATCCATACAAGTCAGAGTCTATTCTATGAAGACTGGAAAAACTCAGCCAAGTCGTAATACTTTGAAACTCTTCCTTCTTTCTCATGCTTTATGATCTTACTGTTTCTGTCTGCTGGAAACTCTTAGTCAAATCCACTGTTCATATCGAGGTATAAAAGAATATTCTCATTCTAAGATTATAGGCTTTTTGCAAGGTACATTAAAGAGAATCACAGCATTTGAAAAGGAGATTCATTTATCAAAGTAAGAGCTTCAAAATCTAAGAGACATCATTAAAGAATGCCTGGATCTTCTTGCCTCCCTGAAATCCTTCCCTCTTGGTGTATACCTATGTTTCTCAAATATGTATGAGTAGGCTCCCACAAAATATAGTACAGACTTAGCCATGATACATGACTTCCATTTGCTTTAATTATGTATTTTTAAATTATAGAAATTGCTCAGTCTTGAATTGGACACAGAAGCCATGGTTCTGGGATTATGTTTTCTCTTATGACTAAGATTTATTTTCCCTATGAGGTCAGATTTTCAGCCTCCCCCCACACCCCCCACTTCCACTTCCTTGTGTCCTTAGTCCCCTGGCCTTTAGTGTGGGTGTGACTAGTGACTTACTTCCAACCAATAGAGCAAATCAAAAGTGATGGGATGTAACCACACTGGGTGTTTGCAGCACACCAGACTCTGCCTTGCCAGAAGACTTGCCCTACTCTCTTTCTTTTCCTTATGAGCTTTGATGAAATAAAAATGACACAAATCTTACCATTGCAAGAAAAAGAATTTTGCTAACAACCAGAAGGAGATGAGTAGAAGAATCTTACTGATTTGAGCTGCTGCTGATTGCAGCCTGGGACATCCCAAGCAGAAACCCTATTTAACCTGTGCTTGAACTCCTGACCCACAGAAATCATGAGATTATCAAATGCATTGTTTCAGCTTCTGAGTCTGTGATAGTTTGTTATGCAGCATACACAACTAATAAGCTTCTTGCTCCCTGATGCCAGACCCCTGTCAAGATAAGAAACATACTACATTTATTTGCTAGAAACACTGAATAATGATGCTTTTATGTGATATACTCGGACTATTTGGTTTTATGAAATATTGGTAACTACAAGGGGAAAACACTTTACTACTGTACACTCAAAAAATACATGTGGAATGTTATAAAAAAATTGTTCCTTTCTTTGCCTGTATTTACTATATTCTTATCTGCCTAATAGCCAGAAACAGAAAATGGACCCTTTCTGTAATTTTGCTTCAGGAGAAAACTTAAAATGCAATGTAGGTATTATAGACATGTCCCCTTTCTATGAGGCTGCACTGTTTCCATTTATGTCTATGCACTTGCCATGGCTTAAACTAATACATTAGTATAAACACTTTTTGCAAAAGCCTGCGTGACTAGGAGGCAGTAAGAAAGTCTGCATAAAATACTAAGCTACAGGAGTGGACATACAGTTTTTCTCCTTACTGAATTTTATGCAAACATTAAAAAGATTTTCCTTCAGTCTGTTTTTCCCTTCCCCTCCCTTTTCACACTTTTACAGATAAGGAGCTGGAGACACCTAACAGCAGTTGTGATATGGTGACCTCACCGAGAAGTTCCTGCTTTCGAAGTGTCCCTGAATCCCTTTCACTCTGTAACATGAACCTGGTACTCCTTAGAAGACTTTCCCTCCTTGCTCTCCTCCCTCCTCAACTGGATAACTTATATTCCCCGGGAGGGCTTTCTGGGGTTTAGGAAGTACAGGCAGCACTATATTTAGAGTCACTAATATTTTATTTTCTCACTTAGAAATGCAGTTCAGTTTCATTGGGGTCATATTTTGCACTTCAACATCTTAACCTCATGTAAGCTAATAATATTGTTAATGCTTTTTAATCTTATATTGTGTAGCACTAAGAATTGAAAAGGAAATCTTTTAAATATGGTGATGGAGGAAGCTGGATGCTACTCCCCCCAAAAAAAACTCTGATCTTGTCCAACATTTCTGCTTCGTAGGTTCTGGAACCTGTGAATATACCACCTCATGTGGCAAAAGGGGCTTCGCAGATGTGCTTTAGTTAAAGATTCTGAGATAGGAGGATCATCCTGAGTTATCCGAGGGACCCAATATAATCACGAGGAACTTTATAAAAAGGAAGCCAATGAGTCAGAGGCAGAGAGGAGAGAAAATGCTGGCTCTGAGGATGGGGAAGGAGAGATAGGAGCCAAGGAATAGAGGCATCCTCCAGAAGTCGGAACAGGCAGGACAAAAATCCCCTGGAACCTCTAAATGAAACACGAGCATGTGAATCCATTTTAGAGTTTGACTTGCAGAACAGAGAGAATAAATGTGACTTTTTTAAGCTCCTAGATTTGAAATAGTCAGTTAGAGCAGCAATAAAGACAAAAACAAAAATGAAAACAACGGATGCAGTATATATAAAGGGATGGTGAAAAGAGTTTAAAAGGTTTAGAAACTAAAAGATCCCATGGATTTCCACAGTGTGAGAAACCTAATTTTACCAAATATTTCCTGACAAGGCTTTGTACTTCTGCTTTTAGATGTGACTAACAAGTTACTTTCTTTCTTAGAATAAAAACATCTTATTTATGGGTCAGTACAAACCACCTGGGGAAAATGCGTTATCACTTCAAAGATATCTGAGGCCTGTAGATTTCTGCCACAGACCTGTTTCTTTAACAGTGTGTATAGTTCTGAGACACAGATGATCCAGGTCTGGATAAGATGGATAAGATTTTGCCAGATGCCTGGACCAAAACCCAGTGAGGACCATACTTTTGGATTATGGGGATCTCACCCAGTTTTGAATTACTTGCAAAATCAGTTACATCCAATCAAAACTCTCTTGCCCAATTCAGCACATCAAGGAACATTTTTCCTCATTGATTAGCAGCAACAACAAAATTACAAAGAAGGTCAGTTCATGCAATGTTTGCAGATATTGCATCCATAGATAGGTTTCTAATCTTGATAGGGGCACAAAAAATACTGCCCTTTGCTTGAGTGGAGCAGAGAAGAGTTTCTTAATCCCATCTGTTTCTCAAGAGAAAGGGAGATAAATTGCAGGAAGAAGTCAAAGGGTTTCAGAATTCCCCTTTAACTACACGATTTCCCTCGACAACAATTCTGGCAAATGTATCATTTTTCCAGCCTCTGCTTGAACATCTCCATGTATGGAGTTGTATCCATAGATAACCCTTCCTCAAATGGAAAGCTCATTCCCTGTCAGAATTGAAACCTTTCCCTGCACAATTTACACTTGCCTTGTTATAGACACTGCCCTCAGCAATGTGGCCACAACCATTTACAAATGGAAAGATCCTGTATTTAGGTTAAGAATAAGGGTGTAGGGCCTCCCTGGAGCTGTTGGCAGCGGGCGACACGAGTTCGAGCCCCGGTCGAGGAGATTCTCACATAGCATGGCAGAGCTCTCCTGCCTCACCTGCTGCTCCCCTCAGCAGTGTACTGTGATCTATCTGCCTGTTCTGCTCCCCACTCTGTCTATGGTGAACCCTCTTGCCACCCCACGCATCTGGCCTATACCCCAGCTTGTATGCATAAATAAATAAATCTTTAAAAAAATGGGGGTGTAGTTTCCCTAACAGCCCCACACCCCACTTAGGGCTGATTTTTCTGCCTATTATAATCAAAGTTAAACAAAAATTTCAAAAATCTATTCCATGTTGCTTTTCCATTGTTTAAGGGGAGAGAGAATCTAAGAATAGAATAAACAAATTCAGTAACAGAATTCTATTTCAGGCATAAATACATTTTATGGAACATGCCTCTCTGCTCATGACAATCCAAAATTGTTGTTTTTCCAAGTCACTGTGAAAAATTGCTTAACATAAGGAATTTTTATTTCCCATTCAAGGATCTTTTAATGGATTTTTGGGAAAGCTTTGATTTAAAAATGAAGCCAGTTTTTCTTTTCACTGGAAAGCAAGAAAACATAATGTAAAAATATTAAGAAAGAGTAAGTTTATTGTATGAAGGCTTAATATGGAGATAATAATATGTTTTTGGCGTCTCAAGGCCGCAGCACCTGGGATTTTCAGTTGTGGACTCATAAATGAAAGAGATAAGCAGCACTATTTATTTCTGAACCTGCCTCTGTTGCTATTGTCATTGAGTAAGTGGAATCAAACACTGTTATGTAGAGAACTATCATTTCCCTCCTCTTTAATAAAAGGGAACAGGAAACAGTTACCTCCAAAGGTACTCAGGCATGTAAGAATTCTTACTCCTGCAAAAAGAGAACTTTCCCTGTCTCATTTCTGATATGTTTGTATTTTTATTTTGCTGTTTCTGCTTTTATAACATACACAAATTCACTTGGAGTATCTCATCAATACAGTTTTAGTATTTAAAAATCCTTCCTAAATTTTATCATCCCTCCTCCTGCCCTCAAAAAATAAATATATAAATAAATAAAAAGAACAAAAGCAGGAATTTAGTAAAGTCAGGGCATAATGCCACATTTTGAATCTCATTTTGAGACTTTTATTACTCTTAGCTAATTAGAAAGAATAAGTGTACAAGAAAGCTTTGGATGTTATTGTGCAAATACAGTTCAATTCTGATTATCCCAAAAGTGCTGACAATGGACAAATATCCCTACTGGTAGACAGTAATCAAACAACTTTATTGCATTTGTTTTTGTCATTTTGTTTACTGCCTGGACAATGGGTTGCTTCTCCAGGGACAGCCCTTTCCAGGGTCTCTGTACTAAGGGGCTGACTTTGTGGGCTGGATTTGCCCTGATCACTTGTCTTAGTAATAAACCTCGCACAGAAGCTGCCCATAGACCGTGTGTACCTTCCTGTTCTAGAATACTCTGGGGCTGTTAAGCAAAGTGAAAGATATAGGACATGACTATACTGACAGGAGGATTGACTAAGATGTACTACTGAATGGAAAAAAAGGAGATACACCTCAAGATATGATCTCATCTTGAAATAAAATTTATATCCCTATTGTTAAAAATTTACAATCAGCTTATACTACTTTTACTGTTATGTGTATTTTAAAGAAAACTTACATGATACAAACATACCAAAATTCTAGGGAAAGGGGGAAAAAAAAGATTGGTATACACCCATGTTGCTTAAACCCACGCTTTTCCAAGTGGTCGTGGAAAGCAAATTTTGCAGATGTCAATGGCTTTCTTATGGAGAAACAAAGAGGACTTGGTCAAGTAAGTTTAAGAAACACTGAAATCAATCAGGATTTTATTTTAATTTTTTAAGATTTGTTTTTATTTATTTATACATACAAGAACTGGGGTGTAGGCCAGAAATGCTGGGGGGGCGGGGTGTGAGGATTCACCAGAGACAGAATGAGAAGCAGAACAGGAGGATCTATTGAAACACACTGCTGAGGGATGCAACAGGTGAGACAAAAGAGGTCTGCTGCACCATGTGGGAAGCTCCCTGGCTGGGGGTTGAACTCATACCACTGTGGCTGGCGATAGCTTGATAGTGCTGAGACTTTAACTCCTGGGCCACCAGGGAGGCCCTGGAAGGGATCTTTTGATGCATGTCGTCTCCAAGGCAGGCATGCGCCCTGCCTCCCTGGGATCAGGCACTGCTGGAGTTGCCTGCTTTCTCTGGTTCACTCTGCCACTGCATGCTGCTGTGTATAGTTATGAATTATAAGGCTCCTCTTTCGGCAGAAATCTATCTTTATGAATTCTAGCTAATAAATTTACCCAACTACTTTAGATTGCTGAGAACCAAAGATATCAACATGATTTCAACAGCATTATTTTTATCTATCAGCTTGTAAACTCTATTATTAAAAGAAAAAAAATTAATAAACCTCTCTCTCTACAGGCATATTTGCTTACTAGTGAGTATAAGGTTCAAAAAACCAAACAAACAAGAAACAACCTGAGAACTAAATAGTGGATAATTATTAGAAAAGCAATTTTGATTTTTTGAAAGCTTTGTGGAGATAAAATTGACATATAACATTGCAGAAATTTAATGTGTACTACATGTTACTTTGATGTACTGCTGTCTTGTAATGTGACTACCACCAGCCTATTAACTGTCATCATGGCACATAATTACCACGGCTTTTTTGTAGTGCGGGCATTTAAGAACTATTCCCTCAGCAACTTTGAAAAGCAATTTGATAAAGCATTTGAAGCTGAAAGATTCTACCATCTCATCAATGTCTATTTTGTTTCTAACTCATAAAGTGCTCTTGATAGTAATGCTTTTGAGTTTTGATGTTAAGCAGAGTGAAAAAATATATGCATTTTATGAACATGGTGATAAACCAATAAAATACTAACAATTACAATTAGAACTAATGATAATTCTCAGTTCATGACACACTCTCATAAAAGATTTAAGAATGACTTGTTCTCTCTTTCTCTCTCTCTCTCTCTCTCTCTCTCTCTCTCTCTCTCTCTGTCTCTCTCTCTCTCTCTCTGTCTCTCTGTCATAAACACCCATGAGTTTACCATTAAAAATGAGAACCAGAACATTTACAATACTATAGCTATGTATGCCTCTGTGTTTCCATTCTACCTCTCCTCTTGATCAAACCAGCCCTTTTATATGTTTATAATTCCCTTGCTTTCCTTTAATTTATTCTACATTAACATATTTGTAAAATATATACTTTATTTTTGTTTTTAACTTTCTCAGAAAAGGTAACACTCTATATATCATCTGGCTCCCTAATTCTGTCACTCTGTAGTTTATTGTCATGGTTTATTCATATTGTGACTTGTACTTACAGTTCACTGTAGTTCATTAATTTCCTTTTGTGTTTATTTCATTGTTTAACAGAGGATTTCTCAAACTAGGCAGACAGTATTTGGAACTGGTTATTCTTTGTTGTGGACGTCTGTCCTATGCATTGTAAGATACTGAACACATTCTTGAGGTCTACTCACTAGATGCCAGTAGCCTCCCCCATTTATGACAGCCAGAAATGTTTCCAAGATATTGCCAATGGGTCCTTGGGAATAAAATCACCAGAGATGGAAAACCACTTGCTTAACATATTAAAATTTGTTAAGTCATTTTAGTGCCAATATGCATGTGTGCTATTTCTGTATTTTGTGTGTTTTCCCTCTTTCTTGAACAAGTATTCTAGTGAACACCTTGCAAAACTTTGCTCAGGAGTAGAGATGCTAGTTTGCAAGATATGTGATTGTAGATGTTTAGATGATAATGTCAAATAATTTTTCAATCTGGTTGTACTAATTTGCTCTTCTCCCATATTAAGAGAGTCTGTTTATTCACATTTTCTCCAGCAATCATATTGTTAGACTTAATATTTGTCAATGTCAGTTGAATGAGCATATCTGGAAATGAGGCAAGCAGAAAAACAATAAAAGGAAGACATATGACAAACACTGACCCAAGTGATCAAAATCAGCATTAACATAAAAACATAAATCAGTTCATGTTTAGTTTTTACCTTGAATTTATGTGCTGAAAGTACCAAATCACCTCTTTGATTTTCCTGCCAAAACCCCATAAAACCATAAATCCTAGAAAGATGAATTCTACAAAATGAATTGTACTACTTAAAACTGTCAAAATCACCAAAACAAAGCAAACAAACAAACAAAAAAAAAAAACAGAAAAAACTGAGAAACTATCACAGCCTAAAGAGTCAAACGAGATATCACAACAGAATAAATTATTATGCCAGCAAAATCTTGGAACAACAATTAAAAAAAAGGCACTATGTGAAATTGAAGAAATCTGTATATAAGCCTTAGTTAATTATATTATATCAATATTGGTTCATTGAGTGCAACAAATGGATCATAATAAAGTAAGATTTCAATAATAATAGAAACAGTATAAGGTCTATGGGACTCTCCATACTACTCTAAAACTCTGTATATCAGTAATCTAAAACTGTTCTAAACGAATCTATTTAAAAACAAAGTAGGTAAAAGAGACTTGCCTAGATACACAATACATTCTGTACTATTGTTATTATAAGAACAATAGTGAAAAGGGAAAATCAAAACATGGACAAACATATTTTATGTGAAATGATGCTAAATTAAAAAAAATGATAAGTATAATTTTATTAGTAAACAACTGATAAAAACACATATTAAATGTATGAATAAATTATGATTAGATATAAAAAGCAATACTTTAAAATTGCTTTATGTATTGCTTTATGTATGTGTGTTTGATTCCATTTGTTAGTATGTGTAATGTTTGCTTATTGTTAATTTTTAAAATGAGACTATTCTTTTTTCCCCCTAGGGACTGACTTAATTTACTTTTAATTTCAACAGGAAATCTAAGATGAATAATGACAACGTTATCATATACTTTTTCTGAATATTGTCAAAATTGTTCTTCATTTTTTTTTGGATAGAAATATATTAAGTCTTTTGATACAAATTGATAGATAAAAAATTGAATTAGTTTTGTATAGCAATGCCAATCAAATTTTTTATTTTCTTCCAAGTTATAAACCAAAATATCAGAGTGGTTTATCTTCAGAAACTCTTTATATGATCTAGCAATAAATGGCTGATGAAATTCTCCTTTAATAATGTTGAAAGCAAATTGCAAGAACATTATTTGCAAACTTAAGTTTTTTAAACATTTTTGTATTGTTCGTTGCAAAATCATTTGTTATCACATCAGAAATGACATTTCATTTCTCACATTCTGAAAATTCTATCAAAAATGATTAATAAGATTTGTCAAATGTCTAATTAATTAAATCTGTGTGTGTCATTTTGGGGCAACTTATTTAAACTGATGCACTCAAAATAGGCTGTACAAATCTAAACATTAATTACAGTATACTTTGATCATGATTATCAAACTACTTTTGATAAAGTAGTTTTATCTGTCAGATTTTAAGTAACCTTTTCAATACTTCTAAATTAAGATTTAGGTTACTATTTAACTGTATGGGAATATTTGTTATAGTAACTATACATATAAAGGAGTTGCTTTTGTTAATCTGATCAGATGAATAGACTCATTTTCTTTTAGAAAAAAATTGATTTCATAGTTCAGTAGAAAAAGCCATCTTAATAAACAAATTTAAAAATATATAGAACACATTTGTAAGACATGACATTAAAGTATCAAATTCAAGTTAGAATAAAATTAACTTTGCATCTCATACCAAATTACTAAACAAGTTTGTTTTTGATTATCTGTGCCATGTGGGAAGCTCCCTGGCCAGGGATTGAACTCAGGCTACAGTGGCTTGTGATAGCTTGATAACACTGAGACTTTTAACCCCTGCGCCACCAAGGAGGTCCCACATGTGATTTTAATTATTATTTTTTATAAAGACTGTGATGCAAGCTTAGTGTTCCTTCACTGAATCTGTAGTTTACATATGTTAAGAGTAAGTGTACAACTCTATAGATATATACAAACAAATATATATTTATATGCATTCATGTGTGAAATATGTACAAATATTCATGAATGCAGATGCATATATGCACACATATGTGTATGGATGTATTATTTGAAATATATATATATATATATATATATATATATATATATATATATATATATATATGCCTGTCATTGATATTATTAGGTCTCTTAATCAAACAATTAAACCCAAAGAGAAAATGCAAACACCGCTAAATGAAATTCTGGCAGCTAGCATAAAATAACATGTAATAGTAATTTTTGTTAAGAGACTGTTAAATGTATAAAATATTTCAGAAGATGGAATTTAAAAATTAAATATTAGAATAAATATGCTATGTTTTTAAAAGATAGGTATAATAGCTTTGTTCTTTCTCATGCAAATATATCGAGATTTAAAAGAATTATCCATGAGTTTTATCCAATAAATCTTGACATTCTTTGTATTTCAAAACAGTATATTCAAGGCATATTTAAAGGATTCAACTGCATGATAATATTTTGCTTTTTAGAAGCACTTTTCTTCTCATAATTCCTAGTGTTAAGTATTATGGAATACATTTTGGGAGGCATTTATAGATTGTGGACAGAAAGTTACTTTTAGTCTTTATGGTTTATTTCAGAATTCAGAGTATTTTAGGAGCACTAATAGTTAATTTATTGCTCTTAAAACTAAAACCAAAATCTGTATCTTCTAGAACTACTTCTGTCACATTTAGGAGAGATCCCATTATAAAGGAGGGCATTAAAAAAATTCTACTGCATTTAATGGAAATTACAGTTAAGATTAACACATATTGATTGGATCAAGACTTCTGGATTAGGTCTGGGAACTTCTGCTCTCCTAATTTCCTTTCAAGTTAATTGTTTCAATCTAGGCAAAAATAGATTGCCAAGAATAGCACTGGGCTAAATGATTGGTTTACATACAGGTGCTTCATTTTTCTTGAATCTCCTGGTACAAATTAAATGACCTTACATCATCCTAGGGGGAGAAGATGAAATCAATACACCTACTGTATGTTTCTTTCATTTGCAGTTCATATTAGTAATAATAACTTGCATGCAGGACCTTTCATGGAAATTAATGACTGGTTGGAGTTAATGGACCAAAGAGCAACCCTCCCAGGCAGTCATTAATCTCTAGGAATGCCCTATACTGCGATTGCAATTGCTTAAATAAAAGTTTGCAAGAGAATTCAAAGAGAAATGGTAGACCTGTACTTGTCACTGCGGAACAAATGGCACTTTCGATCCCAAATAAATCTCCAAAGGAACAAATAATGTGTGTTTCCATTGTTCTGTTTCCTAAAATGCTGTGCAGCACTCACAACTGCTCAAGGTGTCAATGTAGATTGTATTTCTTCAGGATTCAATGCTGCATGGAACTGTCCTAAAGGGAAATTTCACCATAAGTAGAGAAAAGTAGATAACGGTTTAAGAAACTAATTTGCAATATTAGATTTTGTGCCTATAAATTTAACTTCAGAGGCCCTTAGGCACAAAGAGAAGTAACACAAGAAAAATCTACACTAGTGAAGTGTACCTAAAATGTCTTTATTGATGAAAGAATGGATTTTGTATTGCTTTTCTTGTATTTCTGTATCATAAACAATTTTGTATTTTTCTCTGCTAAGCAGTATCATCCTTTGGTTTCATAGTGTATAGATTTCCTCTTCCCTCTGACTCCCTATTCTTACTTTCTTTCCTTAGTTCCCTTCACTTACCTAAATGTTAGCTTTAGCCTGGAAATACACTCAACCTTTTTCTCTTCTTACTAGCATTCAGTTTCCTTCTACTGGGTGAAATCCTACCCCAGTTTGAGCTAACCAACTCTCCACCCCTGCTACTCCTCCAGTGATTTCAATCTCATTAAATGAGCATCATTATCTTCCATTCCAGAGGAGTTATTTTCAAAATTTTATTTCCAAAATAGCATCTCAACTTCATCCACTGCTTATCAGTTATGTAACCACTCCCTAATCTGATGTGACTCTGCATTTTACATGGATTGATGGGCAGCATAATTGATTTTTCTATTGTCAGTCTTCACCCCAAATAATTGTCTTCTCCACATAATAATCCACAATTTTCCTAAATTACAGGACCATGTTATCCCAATAAAAACTCTTCAGGGTCTTCCCTGGTGGCATGAAGAGCGGGGGGGAGTTAAAGTCTCATCACTATAAATCTATCTGCCTGCTCTGCTCCCACTCTTTCTCTGTGAATCCTCTCACTCCCAGCACAACTGGCCTATACGCTAGTTCTTGTATGATAAATAAATATTTAAATAACAAAAAGCTCTTCAATAACTTTTTTAATGCAGTTCATGCTATTTCATATGATTTGTAAGGCTATCAATAATCTGATGCTCACTGATCAGTGAAGAAAGTAAATAATCTTTATCTGTTGTGATGTTTTATCTTGACTCACTGTGGTACACAGATTGCTTCCTACTATTCTTTAAAATCCTTTCCCTTGAATATGGGTGAGACCAGTATCTTACTTCTTATCAACAAACTATAGCATGATTAGGTGTAAGTTATAATGCTCCATCAGATTATAACCTCTGTATTCCTAAGAGATGTTCTCCTTTTCTGGCTTTAAGGAAGTAAGCTGCAGTGTGAACATAGCCAGGTGGGGGTAAGAGGCTGAGGGTGGCCTCTGGCCTATAACCAGCAACTTAGGCTCTTTATTCAGCAGCCTGCAAGAAATTGAATGCAACAATTCCATGAACTTGGAAGGAGATTGTTCCCACATGACCTAGGAAAATGTTCAATGAAAATCCAGTCTTGGCAGACACCTTGACTGCAACCTCGCAGGAGACCAAGCCAAGTTAGGCCTGTATCCCTGACTTACAAGGACCATGAAATACTACCTGTGTGTTACACTGGTAAATATTTGGCAACTTGCTCTGTATGCATCAATAGAGGATTAATCCACTCACCATATTTAGTAATGAATCTATTACTTCTTTAAGAGTTTAAAATAATTTAAGAAATAAAACAAATGAATTTAAAAAACCCAAAACTCCATGCAAATAACTCTTAAAGTCTGATAACAAACTGGTGCATACCAAAGGAAGGAATAGGAGTTGGGATGAACAGGTAGAGAGGGTTAATTTGATAATAATGAATTCAACTCAAACTTGGTGGTAGGTGTGGGGTGGTAGCTACATTTATCAAGTTATGAAGCTATAGTCCTAAAAAGTATATAGTATTTTAAACCAATGGTAATTAATTTAATAAAAGGAAAATTTTGAGTCAATATGTATAATTGGATGTCAAAAATATAAAACAGATTGTCAGATTCTTAACATTGAACACATAAATTGATATAAACAAACACATTTATAGAGAACAAAAATACGACTTTTATCTTAAACTGCTTTATATAATGTAAAGGAAAAGAGCTAGCTAAAAAGATTAAGCATAAATATGAAGATAAAATGGTATTCTCAGAGGGGAAAAAAAGGTTATTAGAATTAAAAGGGAATAAAAGAAGAAAATTGTCAGGCAGACAGAGAGAAGGCAGATGGGGATCCCCCAAGGGACAGTTGAAGAAAAAGGAACATTCTCCCCTAGTGGGGGTGAAATAACAGGGAACTATAGTTCAGACCCTGCTTATCAATATGTATGTCAAACTATTCACAGTTGTGGGCATAGAAAATCTTTCCTGTGGCAGCCTGAGAATTTAGAGCTGAGGTCTAATAGTTAGCCATCTTACAGTCACATTTTGCAGCTAAGGAAACTGAGACCCAGAAACCTTGTTAATTTTCCCCAAATCAAGCATCTTATATTTGGCAGAGCTAGCAATCAAAATCAGATTTGACTTACTTCATATGCTGTCAGTCTATTACTCTTGATTTATTTTGAATTTTAGAGTAACTGATTACATGGTTTGATATGTCAAAACAACTACTCATTATAAGCAAAATGCTTCTATGTAAATAAAAGTTTCTGCTTTAAAAATAAAATGCAAATATTTGTGTATGTAGTGGATTTTGTTCAGTGTTTCAAATTTTTCTGTTCTTTTAAAGTAAATTTTTAAAGATTTACTAGGTGATAACCTCAAAATGGTAAGATCATTGATTTCCAGGTCCCTATACAACCTATATCATAGCTTCTGTCAAGAAGTTGGCAACCTTTTTATCTTAAACACTAGAGTCACACATAATTATTTCTACAATGAAAAAAATGGAAAGGTTATCATGACAATTGATGGAAGAAGACAACTAAAAGAATACATCAGAAATCATGTAAAATTCAATAATTAAAAGAGCATTTACATTCTCTAGGGACTGAGAAAGCACAGATGCTAAGTCAGATCAAGTCTAGACTATCTACATCTTAGAATCAGCAAAAGATTAACTAATTCATTTCACTGGCAATAGATGACCCAAGGTATTAAAAGCAGCAAGGGAGAAAAAAATGAAATATGGAAAGATAAAAATAATACATTGGATTTTATAGCCACCATTGAAAATTTAAAAAACTCTTGGGTTATATTTTCTCACTAACATCACGCAGTAACTAAGGAAATTGAGACTCCCCAGTTAACGCTATTATATGCTTATTGACTGGTTTGAGATCAACTGTAGTTTATAATGAAGAGCCTGATTTTGTCTTTATCTATAGTATTTTATGGTATAAGGAGAAAGGAAGAGTTAAATTGAATAAAAGGAGGGGAGAATAAAAAAGTACAAACATGTTTCCCGTGCGGTTGATTGAAAGCTAGACACACACTTTACTATGGACTGAGATCTCCATTTAATTTTTTAATTTTTTTTAATTGAAATGCCATTGGTATACATCATTGTTAGCATTTTGGAAGTATAGGATCTCCCCCTTCAGGTGTAGTTACCATAGTGCATCCACAAACAAAGCATCCATAGTCCTTCACCACAGTCCCACTGACTTATTTAAACTTAATCCAAGCATAGCTTTTGTGTTATAATCAATATATTATCAGAAACCAAAGGTGTTGATTACTTCTGACACTGACACTGAACAATTGCACAAACACTTAACGAATATTTTCAATTTGCAGCTATTTTCACCTTTTAAAAGATTTACTTCAGGAAGATAAGCAGAATTAAGAGAGCTAATGAATACGATGATGCCCAGTACATTACATCATCCAATCAATAATTCAAGGATGTTAATTAACCAGACCTTGACTTGAATTCATGGAAGTGAAACTTAGCTTATGTGTTGAGGTGATAAAAGAAAACAGTCATTTGGTCTTAGCTGCGATTTCCTTTAAAGTCCATTAATATGGACTCAAAATATGTTCCATATATAAGCAAACCTTACTGGAAAAGAAAAGTAGATATCATCTATAATAGATATCATATAAATTCTGTTCCGTGCCTTTCGGTAACTTACGGTCTAATTGGGGAATGCATAATGATGTTCTCAGTCCTACTGTAGCAGGTGAACAAATTATCAGGCAAATGAGAGTTTTAAGTCTACTAAGGTGTCTTGGTAATGGCTGTGGTGTGGCAACATATATCTGAAGTGGTGGGATCCTGTACTTTGAATCCCATACAATGTTGTAAACCAATGTCACCTCAATAAATTAAAAAAAATATATATATTTTTTAAAGTCCACCAGTATTAACTCCATGGTGTTCACAAAACTTTTTTGAATGGTATTCAAGAAGCACAGAGGAGAAAGGAAGTCAGCCAGAGGCCCTGAATTTTTTCCAGCAAAAATATCAAGGTAGAAAATGGAGTTCCCATGGAGGACATTGATCTACCCATCCATGAGGATCTGAGGCACACCAAGCAAGCCACCTATATAAATATAGGCACTACCTTCCAAGCAGCCCCTTCAAAACTGATTGATTACTCAAAATAACTTTTGTAATCAGTATGGCCTTCAACTGTTCTATAGGTACCGATGTGTATGTATCTGATCCTTTGGAGATTAACAGGATTGTCTCACAGCTTCAAATCCAAATGCCCTTGGCAATTCCTAAGCCTTGTCCAATTTTTTGTGAGTGCATCTCCAAAAGTCCCCCTGACTTCTCTTTTTGAGTTCTCTACACCACAACACAATGTGGACTCTTCTGTTTATCAATTTTCACTACAGATGCAATTACATGGTGTTCTATCACTTTAGTTGCTCTGTTGAAGTTGAGACTCCAGAAGAGTTGAGGAAGAGGATATCCAGCAGCACACATCTAACATCTGCTGCTCCTTTCTTTCTCATATACCTTATCTTGAAGCCATCTGCACTCCTTCCTTGATATCATGAAAAGCAGCTTCCTACCTTCTCTGAATTTTTGATAACTACCAGCATCTCATGTTCGATCAATATTCAACTACCAAATGTTTATCAAAGAAACTTCCAAGATCTGTTGTTCAAGTATTAGGATATATTGTAAAATATCTTGATATGGGAAAAGATAGCCATGTAATGTCCTGTCACGTCAAACTTACCCTATGGTGCATTTTATCTTTCATTTTCCTTGAGTTATGTGCAACTTTTCAAGTTGTAGAAATCTGACAAAAATACAAAGAGTTCAACTCCATAAAGATGTAAGAATTCTGTCTCATGTGATACAGTTGATAATTTTCTTAGAGATTGACTAACTATGCACCTGTCGTAAATTATTCATCATAATCCCTGATTGCCTATGTATGTTGTATTTTGAATTCTCCTCTGATAAATAGCTAAGACATCTTACTGTCTCCCTCATTAATTAATGCCTTAATAAAATCTTTGGCTCATTTTTAAAATATAATTTTATGAAAGTCACAATGCTTGATTATTAATAATCTGCTCAATAAAATTTAATGCCCTATAAAATACTGCATACTAATATATTAGGAGTCATCAAATATTATCTTTAAAAACTAGGAAAATTTGGAAGTTTAAAAATTAAATTTAAAAATTTCAAAGAATTTCTCTTTTACATTCAAGAAAATGCTTCAACAGGCCATAAAATATAATCATAGTAGATTCTTAATGTACTATACAGATTGACTACCAGAAATGGCACAAGGTAAGCGACCTATTGCTTAATTTTTGATGTCAAATTAATTAACATACACACTCTTAAAAGCAATCATTTTATGTTCTCTATGTTTTGGAATTTTGACAGCACATGTGATTTCAGATTTTATATTCTAAATTTATGATGTTTGTAAGCATATTTATTCACTTGAAGCACAATTATGGAAACTTTTGTGTCTTTTTTCTAGAAGCTGGACATGACATGGTGTTAAACTTGTGAAGTTTTTATGTACAAAATAGAAAAACAGGCAAAAACAATAAAAGGACCCACCTATTATAGGCAGTTAAGATGATCGATAGTCACTTCACTCTACTGATTACCTGTCAAAAGTTTTGGGTGTTTATGGATTTTATAAATGCTAATTACATGTGCCTAGATGTATATGTTTTGCAACAGAACAATGGCCTGGATGTTGGTTATCACTCACTTACTGTATTTCACAGACTATATTATTATAGTTAACACTTTCCATCAATTGTCATGATAACCTTCCTATTCTTCACAATAGAAGAAAATTACATGTCATCCCCGTGTCAAAGGTAAAGAGCAGCTGACCTCTAGAAGAACTTTAATAGAAGATGAATGAAGAAACTGGAAATAAATGTCCCTCATCTATTTGAGGTTCAACACTCTCTAAATCTCTACACACATACCATGAAAAACTTGAATGAAAATACTTTATTCATTCAATCATTCTATCAGTCAAGATTCATTAAGGAGGGTCTCCCGATCGCACAACAGGTTAAGCACAGCTCTGTGGAGGTGTGGGCAGCTGCAGTGCGAGTTCGATGCCAGGCCAGCGATATTCCCACATGGCATAGCAGACCCCTCCTGCCTTGCCCGCTGCTCCCCTCAGCAGTGTATTTTGGTTGATCTGCCTGTTCTGCTCCCCACTCTGTCTCTGGTGGACCCTCTCACTGCCCCACACCTCTGGCCTGCACCCCAGATTGTATGCATAAATAAATAAATCTTAAAAATAGATTCATTAAGGAGTTATCAGGCACCATGAGTGACACTGAAAGTTGGGAACAAAAAAATAAAACATGTTTATCTAGATCTGAGAGAGCTCTAAGTGAAAAAATAAATATAAACAGCTAACTAGTATGGGATTTAAATTCTCTCTTTGCAAGTTACAAACTACAGAGCTTTGGGAACTTTACATAATTTAGCACTAAATTCTTAAGCTTTAAAATGAAGATCTTCATCTCAATTTAGGACTTTCGTGGAGATCAAATGTTGAGCAACTGCCTGACATATGTAAGTGCCTAACGTGTGATATCTTTTCCAATGAGAAACTACAGTTTGGAGGATAAAATGTTGGCAGAAAACCGAGGAGGAGGAGATTTAATAGATGGTAGAATCACAGATATCCTCATTAAAGTTATGACACTTGCAATATTTCAAGAATAAGCAGTGGGATTGCATGTGCCAAGACATAGATACAGAATGCAAAATGTCAAGTAAATTAATCTATTAATCCTTTCAATACAACACAAAGAAAAAAATACTCTAAATTGGAATAATTAAAAATTAAAATTCTAGAAAATTAAAATCAAGTATTTTATTTGTTCAACTTAGAACAAATTGTGACTTGTTATTTTATATGGATTCCTTAATACATACTTTCTCTCCCCCAGAAAATGTCAGCATATTAAGTAAACTGAGCTTTTTAATGGTTATAGCACCCAAATTTCAAATCCAATAAACAACAGCAGCTATACATTTCTAAATATTAAAGAGGAATTTTCAATTTTTTTTTCTTTTAACAAGAAACTAGTGGACACATATAATCCCATCAAACTGCCAGTGTACTTACTCAACTGAACATTCTTTAAATGTATTTTAATAGTATCCCCATGAATAGATAGGGCTACTTTCCATAATATCTAAATTACTCTCATTTGTGTGATTACCAGAATCTGTGGTTGTTAATTCTGAAGGAAGTAGCAGAGATGAAGAGACAGTTGCAACAGTGGGGAGAAGTGATGGGAAAAGTGGGTTCCATGTGAAGCAAGATTTTTAGATGTCACGGTTATGACTATATGTATGAGTCTGGGCAAACATCAAACACATGTCAGGAAATCTTTCTATTTTAATTGTGCCTTAATTCAAACCTATATTGAGGCATTATTTTTTAATTATAAATGACTTCAAAAAACCCCAGCAATTTAGGACTCTATCATTGTGGTCTCAGATGACCAATGTCAATTTCTCCTTAAATCTAAAAATTCAAATTTTAATTGCCCTTCTAATAGAAAAAGAAGCAGAGTATATAATTCTTCATTCCTTGAAGAACATATAAACATGCATGATGAGTTGAATTTTATAGTTTACAAAACATGTTTACATGATGAAATATTTAGAAATCCCTACTCTGTCCCTTTCAAGATCCATATAGGTATCTTGGATTTTTAGAGTGGCAATTTACCAAGTCCCTGCTTTCACTCAAAAGTTTCGTGTGAATTAATATAGAGGAGAATGTTAGTGACAGAGATCATGATGTAAGTTAAGACCAGAATGGGAAACATTAATTAACCTAGATAATTTTCAGCTTGGCACTTTCTAAATAGGCTTGACTCTCATGTCAAGCAGCCTGTTCAGAAAAACACATGTTTAGGGATCACAAGTAAACCAAAGTGTGATAGCTAATATTATGTGTCAACTTGGGGAGACTATCATGCTCAGATCTTTAGGACAAACTAGTTTAGACGCTGTTGTGAAATTATCTGTGGATGTGATTACACTTACAAAAATTAACTTGAAGTAAAACAGATCCAGTTATCATATGGATAGATCTCCTTTGAAGGTCTTACACATAAAAATTGAGATTTCCAGATAAAGAAGTGACTGCTTCAAGACTGAAGCAAATACACTTTGCCTGAATATACAAATTGTTGGCTTTCCTAGTAGATTTCAGGCTTGAGACTACAATATCAACTCTTACCTGAATTCCCAGCTTGCAAATCTGCTTTACAGATTTTCAACCTGCCAGCTACCACAATCATGTGAGCCACTTCCTTAAAATAATCTTCTTCATATACAGACATCTATACCTATATATCTACATCTACATAGCCTATTGTTTCTGCTCCTCTGGGAAACAGAACCCTAATACACGATGTAATATACATAAAAAAGTAGATCAATTTTCAATATACAGAGCTTGAAATAAGGCTCGGCCTGGCAGGCAATTTTTAGAATAACTGAATTCCTTAAAGAAGCTATATTGAGAAAGAAAGTGTGCCATGCAGGGAATCACAATTCAGCACTCCCCTATCATCTGTGTCACTCCCAGCTATGTGACTTTTACCCATTTCCACCTAAACATATTCATCTGTAAAATGACAAAATTAAATCAGCTCATTTCTGCAGATTCTCCCTGCTCTAACATTGCATAATCTCTGTGATCCATCATTTGTAGGGTAATCTCCTGAAGGAACAAAATCAACAAACACTCCTTCTGAGTAACATATGCCTGGCATAGGTAGGAAACTGATGCAATGGAGAACATTTTGAAAGATATAATAAGGAATAGACTGACCAGGAGTTTATAGTTGAGATGTATGAGAGATGCGCAAGATTACAAAACAAATTTGATTGCTTCATTAAAGTGAGATAAGCCATAAGATTCTTGATATTCACCTGACCAAGATGAAGGGTTTTATTGTTGTTTGCTTTTGTGTTTACACTCTAGTTTGTTTGATGATCCTGCTGCTCTCAAGGATTTGAGGTTTTAAGTTTCTGCATATCTGTTGTAGATTCTTATCAAAATTTATTACCTCTAGTTCCACAATAATGTTGTTCAGGAATTTGGCATTCTTCCTCAAATATATTTTTAAACAGATGAAAGTTTTCTATGTCTAAGACTGAGGATAACAAGATCATCTTTCAGGAGAGATTTGTCTAACATGACAAGGTGACCATGGCATTTAGGAAGATTGATAACTAACTCTAAATTTACCCATCTACAACCTTATAAAAATAATGTTACGGGACCTCCCCGGTGGCTCAGCAGTTGGGTGTGCACTGTGGAGCTGGCGGCAGCAGCGGTGACGCGAGTTCGACGCCTGCGGTGGAGCTTCCCACATGGCGCGGCAGACCTCTCCTGCTTCGCCCGCTGCTCCCCTCAACAGTGTGTTTCCGTCGATCTGTCTGTTCTGCTCCCCACTCTGTCTGTGGTGAACCCTCTCACAGCACCACGCCTCTGGCCTGTACCCCAGCTTGTATGCATAAATAAATAAATCTTAAAAAAAATAATGTTACCTTAGTTTCTTCTCATAATGATGTAGTCATAATGATATTGATAATAAAAATAAAAGCCATAATAATATAAGCAAAGTGGAAGAATATACTATAGAGATACTACTCATGTCATTGAACTCTAGACAGAAGGCTAGAAACTGAGAGTAACACCACAGAACAGATTGTCATGTACTGGACAATTCATGAAAAATTACAAAAGCTGATGATCCTGCTGAGGGAAACTTATCTGACAGCACAAAACTAACAATCAAACAATCACAAGTAAGTAAGTGGAGGGATTCCAAAGTGCATTCAGGAAGCAATGGTTCTGTTACTTTTGATGGTTGAAGACATCAACATATTTCTTTTTCATATAGAATTATTTTCTTACAGTGAAAAAATAGATTTTAGGTCTTGGCAAAATTGTCCTAATATTTCTGTATGATCTACTCATTGCTACTCTTCTATTCTGATCCAGAGATTTGTAGGCAAAGTGGCATCAACATCACTTGGGGCCTTGTTAAACATGTAAATTCTTAGGTCACTCCCTGATCTGGTGAATCAAAGTATGTGGGGATAAAGTCCAGAACCTTGTGTTTTCACAAACCCTCTGGGAGATTCAGCTCATTCCAGAGTTTGGGAACTACTGCATAAGACCAACGCACGGACTTACACCCAAAGGCACTTTTCTAACAAAAGCTCTTCTCTTTAGTATCTACAGAGATACATATTTTATTATTCTTTGTATGCATCTAAATATGGAAACTTATCTAACAGCACAAAACTAACAATCAAACAATCACAAATAAGTAAGTGGCTGGATTCCAAAGTGTGCATTCAGAGAGCAATGGTTCTTTTATTTTTGATGATTGAAAATTATATTTACTGTAAGAGACTTGTAACTAAACTGAGCCCTCTTCTGCTCTGATCTATGATTTAAACTGCTTGATATTTATTCAGGTTAGATTTTCAAGGTAGCGAGAATAAAATCAAAGCATTGCAGACATCTTCAAACAGTGCAAACCACCTAATATATGTTATTCCAATGTTCCTCTTTTCTCCTTATCTTTATATATCTTCATTACCAACCCTCTAGTTCAAAAGCTTCACTGTAGGGGCTGAGAAGAAGGCATTTATTAAATCCAAATTCAAACAAATGTGAGGTTGTTAGAATCAGTGCTGGAAAAAAAATGTAGAGATAAAAGGTCATTTGGGATCTTGATTAAAATTAACTAGAAATAATGGAATGTCAAATGAAAAAAAATAATATAAACACATAACTAATCTCCTACATAAAAATTACATAATAATTTGACTCTCTTTATTATTGATTTGCTATTTTAGGTACAGGAGACAATTTTGCAAAGATCAAAACTATTACCACATACCAAAGATAATTCCTCAAGCCCCTGATTCAAAATACTTGATGTTTTCAAACAATCCTTAATTAAAAGTGCACCTACCTTCAATTCTAGAAATCATTTCATAATGCAAACTTAATTGGCTGTTATTAGCAGGACCAGATTAAGTAGCTTGCTGTGGCTATGATGAGTTTGTCTATTATGCTCAAAATTAGGACTCCCACAGTTCTTCAGACCCACAGGAGCTCAAAGCCAATCCCTGTTGCCAAGAGCCACTTACACATTCTTAAGTCGTCAAGTTGCTATTCCTGCCACCTCCGAGTCACCACCCCCACTTTCCTCTTTATATTTTTAATCTACCATGTGGATTAATTTGTGCTCTGGGAACCTCAAGGGGCTAAAGGCTTTATACATGGGTATCATTGGATGTGTTTGCTTTTCTCAGAAGAATGACAATTGCTATGAGAATTTGCAGCTGGGGAATTAGGGCCTAAGAACGAGATTGCTTGAATATTCTCCTCAGACATTGAGAAATCAGGCAGGTGAAATGCTAGTTCTTGGATAGTCTCCTACTCCATCACTATTACTACTGTTATTGTCATTATTGTTACTTTGAGCAAATTGATATACTTTCATATATTTCACACATTACATCTTTTTTCTTTTGACATTCTTCTGCAATTAGATGAAACCTGCTCTTCTATTTCTGTATCTAGTGAGAACCTGAGATAGTTATCTGTTCAGAGTAATGCAGTTTTAGGAACAGGTCACGTATGCTAGCTAGAAAAGCTTCGAGGACCAGTTTGAAGGCTGTCCCGGCACTTTCAGAGACTGCTGTAAACAGCCACATTAAGGTTGGGCAATTGCTAGGCCTACTGGAAGTGTGTGCTTGCAGTGACAGTGTTACCTTTTTCCAGCAATGAAGGAGCTTCAAAAAAATCCTGGTGCCCAGGCCATAACCGAGGTCAATTGAATCATTGCAGCGGGGGACCAAGTCATCCACAGATTTGAAAGCTTCCCAGGAGTTTCCAAAGATAGGTAACAGTAAAAACTGCTACAGTGGGATTCTACATTAATTCTTCAAACACAAACAGAACAAAAATCTAGATAGATATTCTTATTTTCCATGACCTATTTTATTTCCATAGTATAATTTCTTGATTTCTTGGTCTGTGATAAAAAAAAAAAACACTATTTCTTTTTGTGTGTATTTATTCAGAATGGGACTAATGAATGTAAAGATGAGAAAGAACTAAACCAGTTTAGTTCATGGTAATTCAATAAATTCTGTTACTTCCCTCCCCCTTTAGAGGGGTAGATTTTTTTCATCTCTTCGGAAATTATCTTGTAGAATTTCCACACATCATCATCTAAATGATAAGCAAGTTTGTTTTTCAGTAAAATGAGATAATGTTACTACCTCCTTCAAGTGTTGGCAGGTTTAATTATTGTAGAGCAATAAACAAGAGAAAACTGGCAGAAAAAGGAAAGGAATTTGGTTAAATTAGCTAATATTATAGCAAACCAGGCATTTTAAATGTTGAAACAAATATAAAATGGAATTTTATGATTTGATTATGGCTAGTAAATTATTATTTTCAATTTAACTATATATATAAAAGGGCATAATATGTAATATATAACTGTATGTATTATATATAGTACCCATAATATAATATATATTTATGTAATATTTATATATATGAGAACATTTTATCTTTAGATTTACAGAGTTTAAAGTAAGTTTTTCTCTTTCTCACATGAAAATAATTCTGGAAAAGTAGTGTTACAGTATTGATATTTCAATAGGGTCTTTTTGTTTGATTCCTTCCATACTCTTAGAGTAAGTAAGAGTATAGAGTTTTCTAAACTAAATTTCCTGTGAGGGATACTTCTTACTGAATTTTCACTTTAATAGGATTTGAGAATGGGAAGCTGATGTCTACATATACCTTTTAAACAGTAAATCAAAACAATACAACTGTGCTTCATCTTAAGACAATTCTAAAAAACATACATTCTAGAATTAATTATTCATCAGAGTACTTCTCTTTCATAAACATGAAATAAAAACCTCTCAGTGTCACATTAAATATGATAATCCTGGAGAAAAATAAAAGGTAAAGCTATTAAAAAAAAAAACATGAAAAAGGAACTCATCAGGAAATAGCTGAGCAGCTAATTAAATTGCAGTATTAAAAAGACTAGTCCACAATAAAAATGTCTACTTGCTGTATTTTTAATTTCATCAAAGGCCAATTTTATCACTTGAGAACACTCAAATTTGACATATCTTTCTTCAAACTTCATGAATTATTCTATTTATTTTATTACTTATGACTGCCAAATAAAATACCGGATATTTAGTTAAATTTGATTTTAGATAAGCAACAAATTTCACATCTAAGTATGTTCTCACAAATATTTCATAGCATATAAAAATATTGTTCCTCTGAAATTCAAATTTAATCATGTGTTGTTTTTTTTTTTTTTATTTCCCATTCTGGCAACTCTAACTTAAACCACATTTTATGTTTTTGATAAAAATATTGTAAAGGTTTAGAGAAGTTGAAGGGCAATACTTTCATTTGTTCTAAGTATATGAAACTCTTCTGAAACTGGAAAATATACCCAACTGAGATAAGAGTACATTCATTTTTTTTTTTTATGCATACAAGCTGGGGTACAGGCCAGAGACATGGGGCTGCGAGAGGGTTCACCAGAGACAGAGTGGGGAGCAGAACAGGCAGATCAGAAGTACACTGCTGAGGGGAGCAGTGGGCAAGGCAGGAGAGGTCTGCCACACCATGTGGGATTCTCCCGGGCCTGGGATCGAACTCGCGTCGCTGCTGCCGACAGCTCCACAGCGCAGCGCTCAACCGCTGTGCCACCGGGGAGGCCCAGTACATTCATTTTTAATGCTAAAAAATATTTCCTGTGATGAGGAATCAAGGACAAATGTTAACATTGAAGCATACCAAATGCCGCTTTATTTCTTTGATTTGTTTACCAGAATTAGAGATGATAAATGTACATTCTGATCATTAAATAAAAATGACTGATTAATCCAGTTTTTTTTTTAAATATATGGTGAGTAATCCAATTTTTATTTAAGATAAAAATCTGCAGTTGGTACCAAAAATATACGTTCTAAAATTATTTTAAACTATATGTCTACTTTGTGAAAGCTGTCAAGTAAAATTTTTAAAATTAGATAAAGAAACACATTTTAATGTGCCTTTAAGTCGTGAGTGTCTAGTGTCAGCTTTAGAGAATCTGCTCTTGCCACTTGTGACCTCAGGCATTTTCTCAAATTTTTAGCTCCTCTGTGTTTCATTGATAATAAAGGAATTTAATAATAAATCATAGGGTATTGCTAAAATTAAAAAAAAAACACCTTTATATGAAACCTGAAACTGCACATACTATCTTTCAGAAAATATTATGTAACTTTTTGGTTATTTTTGATATTACGACTATTTTTATACATCAGAATTGAAGGTTTTCAAACTTAAGAATATGCTGATAGAGGCCAACATGGAAAGTATATCCTAGGACACCATAACAAGTACTAGAGAAAAGTCAGAAACAGATGTAAGGCAGTATTATTTATGCAAGGGTTCTTTCGAGTAGATTCTATCTCCTTTAGTGAGTCCATTTTTGTCTGTAATTGTCAGAGGAAGCACCACCCCCAGAGGTGTGAAGTCATTTGAAAGGCCCCCTTATTGTTGAAGGACCCCTATAACTGGAAATTAGTGAAGATGAATAAAGTCAAAGAATGACCTATAAAGTAATAATATAATTGCTATACACCATCACAACCATAACTTCATACTAAATTCAGGCAAGTCAAACCATTCTGACAATACTTTAAAATGCATTTTTTTTTAGAAAAAGCAATTGCTAGCGGTAGTTGGGCTTTCTCCTCTGTTCAGTTTCTGATACCCTTGTCTCTCTCCCACTCAAAGTTGTCAATGACTCACACATTTCTATTCTGGAATGTCATCTGTTTGTACAGGGGTCCTTGTTGTTATTTTTCAGGAAATGGAAAAAAAAAAGCCTTTGCTAATGTACTGAATTAAAAGCTGTCTTTATGTGGCACGTTTTTATCAATAGTATTGTTGGAAGGGATTTTTGTCCTCCCATATACTCTGAAAGCTGATTGGCACCATACACTTTTTTAGGTCAGAATTTCCCTGTTTTATTTATTTTTCTATTTCCTTCCTTTTTCCTCAGTCTTTCTTTCCTTCCTCCCCCTTCCTCCCTCCCTCCCACCTTCCTTTTGTCCTTTCCTCTTTCCTTGCTTTGAATGGTTGCTCAGTTCAGATTCTCTACAAAATCTTGGGTGCACTCTAAGAATGAAATCTCTATCTCTTTGTCTTACGCATTTTATCTTTAATTGTGACCATTCAATATATTCTCTGATCGCATCTTCTGTCTCCTCATCCCTTACTCATCCGAAGCAATAATTTTGTGTGTACTACTGGGGAGTGAACCTAATTACTACCTGCTGTTCAAAGTCACAGATTTCAGCACTTTTGGAATTTTAACTCCTTAAAAATTTAGTGCTCGCTGCTACATGAGCAAGGGTCTGCCCAAGCTATCTTCCTTCCTTTAAACTTCTTCCCTTAGGTCCTCTATGGTGGCTCAAGGGGTTAAGTCTCACCCTATGAAGCTATCAGCAGCCACTATAGCACGAGCTAGATCCTCAGCCAGGGAGATTCCCACCTGGCACAGCAGACCTCTCCTGTCTTGTCTGTTGCTCCCCTCAACAGTGTCTTTCAGCCAATCTGCCTGTTCTGCTCCCCACTCTGTCTCTAGTGAATCCTGTCACCCCCCAAACCTCTTACCTATACCCCAGCTCTTGTATGCATAAATAAATAAATCTTAAAAAAAAAAAATTCTTCCCTTATCTCTTGTCAAACACTGAAACTTTAGATTAGAGAGAAGCAGTATCTGACATCTCTCTCAGAAAAATGCATCATTCTAAAATTACATAGTGACTGAATGTCTCTAAAAATCATGATATTAGTGACAATTGCTTGAGTGAGGTCTTAGTAAGTGTTGTATGTAACTTATACATATCCTTGAGCTTATCTATCTACCAAACAAGTCCATGGGATGTGAATGCACTCCCTCCCACCCCCCCTTTTATAGACTGTTTGAGTTGAAAACATCCACCTAGCAAGTAGTAAAGCAAAGATTTGGACACAAGCATCATGACTGGACAACTTGAGCTCTTACAATAACAATATACCAACTTCTCATTTAGAAAAGTTGTTTCTGCACCACTACATCTTCTCAAACATAAAACTAAGAAAACAGATGCAGTCATTCTACTTACATGATTGAGACCAAGTCTCATTCCTCTGTATTGCTTTTGGTGTTTGACAAAACTTAATTGCACATTCATTCATCCATCCACATGTTCAAGATTTATTTTGGGTTTCATATGAAGTGATATTTGTTTAAATATATCAGATGTTATTTCTTTTTTGACTAAAATGTTACAAATGCTTATTGAGTGAAACTTTCTAAGAAAAGTGCTAAAAAGTGTTTAGTAGCACGAGTATAGGGGTTCACTTGATCTCAGAAATCCTAAATTTATTTCTGGTCACTGTGTCTCCTTTCCTGGAGAGTCCCACTCCGTTGCCTTATGGAGAACATCATCATTTTTATTCTGCTCCTGGTGTGTTTTCCTAGTCAACTCTCTGTTCTCTCCATTGCCTTTTTTATGTGGCCACAGGAATAGTAAAACTTACAAGTGCTGAGGGAAAGTGTTGTTTGAGTCCTTGTGTAATAAGAGACTATGCATTGTTATAACAGTAGGGTCTTTCCTTATAGGGGCCTGGGTAGGGAGGGGCTAAAGAATTGGCAGTGTTGTGTAGTCTGTAGTGGGATCTTGGGTGTCATAAAAATAAATGGACTTTCATGCATTTGGGTACCAGCGATCTGCAGCAAGTTCGTGACAGAAGTTCTAATCTCCAGAGTGCCATGGAGGGAACTGTGCGTTGTGAGAATGTGAGCACTGGGAGTGTGTAAGCATGTATTGTTTGGTGAGAATTTATTAGCAGGACTTTCTACCTTAGTTGATTCTTCTGGAGACAGAGTGAAGATTACACCCCAATGCCATCACTGTTATTACAAAAGAAGGGGCTGCTATATTGTCTGCTTTTGTTTAGATTTGGCCGAAGTGCATTACACCACAAGGCATGTATGACACATTTTACCCAGTGGTCACCTTTGTGCATAGAAAGCAACCCTGTCTCGCAGAAGGATTTTCTAATGCCCCCTGTAGACAATGAATTTGTGTCTTCTACCTGTTTCCAATAGTAACCAAATGTCTTAGAGAATTGCATCTTCAGTATTGATAAGAATAATCTGGAAAACCTGAGTAGCCAGTTCCTTCCCTGATCCCCCACACTCTCAGGTATTTTGATTAAGTAAGTCTGAAATAGAACCTAAGATTTGATGAATAAGATATTGATGCTGCTGGTTCTAGAATCACATATCAAATAACATTGCTTTAAAGTTTTTAGGAATTAGAATTAGAGGGAATAGACCCTCTAGAGAATAGACCAGACAAATGAAGTGATTTTCAAAAGGTCAAACAGGGCCTCCCTGGTGGCGGAACGGGTTAAGTACAGCACTATGTCCAGAGCCGCTGCAGCACGAGTTCGAAACCTGACAAGGGAATTTCCAACATGGCGCAGCAGACCTCTCCTGCCTCGCCTGCTGCTCCCCTCACAATGTATTTCAGTCCATTTGCCTGTTCTGCTCCTCACTCTGTCTCTGGTGAATCCTTTCACCACCCCACACCTCTGGTCTATACCCCAGCTTGTATGCATAAAAATAATCTTTTTTTTTTTTTTAAAAAGGTCAAATAGCCACTGCACTTAAGCATTACAGTGTCTTCTATTATGCAACCCAAACTTGTTAATAGGTTTAATTTCATTACTCTAGAATAAGCAAAAATCCATGTTTTCTAAATGGCTTCCTTGGCCCATAGAAACCATTATCAAGATCGATAGGTCACGATATAGGAGGTTTTTATCCAATTCACACTATATGTTATTTTGGCTTTCTTAAGTTTAAAACCATCTTTACAGTCAAAAACAAGAAATAGATTGGGGGTTTGTTCTTTCTTCTCCATCCTAATATTAAGTCCTCAATGGGCATGTGAGATATATCATCATATAGAGCTTTATATAAAATTTATTACTCTTTATTATTTTGTATCTTTCTTTCACCTTGCATAAAATGCTTAAACTTGATTCCAGGTACTTAATAATTCTCCTCTTTGGTTGAATGGTACTTGTTTACACCTGAAAAGTTTATGTGAACCTCAGCCCAGGTGACAGGTGGTTAGATTTCCAATTTTCACAAAGTAACTACGGGAGAATGAATATTTATGTATAGTTCCTGCCTAGAACATGATTGGACTCTAGAATAATGATAAAGTGCATTTTGTCAAGAACAACTCTGGGAGCCATCTTTTATCATGTCTTCTCTGGTAAAGTCTTTAAGCTATGATAGATCTCTGCCTCTTTCTCCTGAAACGGATGGAATTTTCTCACTTGAATGATACAAGTTGTTCTCATAAAAATATTATTTATTTCTTCTGACATAATAAATGCAGGTTATTGACTATTAAACTTTTTAAGAAAGAAATCCAGAGAAGGAAAAAAAAATTCTAATCAATCATTATGGTGAGAAACACCAGAGAAGGATAATGTCTTCTACAGAGCCACATACGAACAAAACAACCCAGGAATGTCTATTCAACTTTGAAATTGTTAATGAAAAGGGA
The DNA here is from genome assembly GCA_004024925.1 of Scalopus aquaticus. Classification (NCBI taxonomy): domain Eukaryota; kingdom Metazoa; phylum Chordata; class Mammalia; order Eulipotyphla; family Talpidae; genus Scalopus; species Scalopus aquaticus. Next base: position 180,256 of record PVIJ01000103.1, read on the forward strand.
AGGCAACGGGAAGGAACTAACTGTATCCATGACAAATAAGCTTAAATATTACTCTAACCTAAGAAAATCTAATTAAAAGAGCAATGTGGATATGATCACAGATGAGAGGAGTTTTAAAGCAGGGAACACTAAAATTCCCAAAGACAAATTACTGTCAAGGAAAGCTGATTCTGCCTGTCAGATGATATCAAAACAAAGCAAAACACTGTGATATGATATTATCTTAGGGAAAGCGTGTCAACACAAATGTGCTAAGTCACTGACACTTGAGAGACTGATAACCTGCCTGCACCAGGAATATACAAGCTTGCCTAGTGATTAGTGTATCTGGATAGAGACATCACAGTGTACACATTTTCTAGGGAAGAGTGTCTGTGTGTGAACATACCAGGCACAGTTTGTATTTGCATTTCTTGCTACATTAGGAAACTACAGAAAGGAGCAAATCAGTTAAAAGCCTTCCACATGCCACAAAGTATACTTCAAATATAAAATATGTGATAAATGTCACAAAACCTTTAATTGTATTCATTGTTTGAGAACTTTAAAAGAGACATAAAAGTTAAACTTGCAAACTGTAGGTCAGTGAAGACACACTTAATGGTTTGACAGACAGAAGTTTGACCACAGATTCAAATGACTTCAAATTAAGACATGTCTCATTTGTGGACACAAAAGGTAAACCACACATATTTGGGTTTACCAGTGCAACATACCTTATGGACTCAAAATGACAAACATATTAAAAATCATAGCTAAATCTGAGAAAATTATCGAAGTTGCTGAGATAGTTGCCCAGAGGAATTTTTTCAAACTTTCCAGGAATGGGCATTTCCAATGTTTATTTGTTTTTTCTATGCCCAGTGATATAATTGTTTATCAGTTATTTTCATGAGTTTGGTATAAAACTAATAAAAGATTAAAAAGCACAAAAGGAAAATTAAAATAAAATCATATACACATATATTCATTATATAGCAAGAGTAAATTTACAAATTTATACCTGCAAAATAATCCAAAGTCATGAATGATCCCATATTGAAGAAGTGAACCTGACCCCATTGCTCTTGAACTTGGGTTGACTTACTGATTTTCTTCCAAACTCAGAGAGGGAAAAACGTACCTTGACAGTGGAGAATGTGTCATTGAGGTTTCATGTATCCCCTGATAGAATAGATGGGAAGGAAATATTAAATCTGATAGTCTCCAAAATCCTAGCCCCAGTCTAACCATAAGAAGGCATCGAAATAACTCAGAGTGAAGATCAGTCCATAAAATAACTCAGCAGTACTCTTCAAAATCTAGAGACAGAGAAAAAAAAAAAAAAAGAAAAGGTCGAGCAAGGATGCTGGAGGTGATACTAAGGAAATGCAAGGAACTCCAAGGTTTATGGTTGAGAGAATAAATGATTATAAGAAGGTAAATGTGTCTTGTGGACTTTGTATGGTTCTTCATCCCCATTGTAGTGGTGTTTGTATAGCACTATCTATAATATAAAATTATGAAAATATATATCAAGATGAATGCATATTAAAACTAGTAAAATACAAATAAAGTTAATATTTTTGCTAGCCTACTGTATCTTTGTCAGCTTCCCATTTTTGACCACGTACTTTGGCTACATATCATTGGGAAACTGAGTGAAGTTTATTGGAACTTTCTGTACTAATTTTGTAAAATGAGTCTAAATTTATTTCAAGACAAATTTAAGAATGCTGTGCTTTTTCATTATAAAAATCATTTCTGTGAATTGTATGAAAAATAAATCTTTAGATGTAAGTATTCCTCAGAGAAAAATATCATGGCTACGTTATACAGGACCAAAATGTCTATCAGACTGCTGCAAGATAAATGGAAAGATCAGGCCTCCCTGATGGTGCAGTGGGTTAAGCACAGCACTGTGAAGCTATCCAGAGCCACTGCAGCACGAGTTCCATACCCGGCCAGGGAGATTCCCACATGGCACAGCAGATCTCCCTGCTTTGCCCGCTACCCGCCTCAGCTCTGTACTTCAGTCAGTCTGCCTGTTCTGCTCCCCATTCTGTCTCTGGTGAATCCAATCACCACCCCACACCTCTGGCCTACACCCTCAGCTTGTATGCATAAATAAATAAATATTTAGAAAGAGAGGAAAGAAGGAAGGGAGGGAGGGAAGGAGGGAGGAAAGAAGGAAGGAAGGAAGGAAGGAAGGAAGGGTGGGTCTGTATTTTTCTTCACATCAGCTATTTGACTATTTTATCATTAGTATTGATTATTATTTATGTACCTGGTACATGTATTTTTAAACACTGAACTAAAACTCCATTAACTTTTCCCCACTGATTTCTCACATACTACATTTATTTAGACAAATGGTCCAAATAGCCAATTTTTGGAGGTACTCTCACTGTTACCATCTAGTTTATGTTCTTATCAACTTCTTAGCTGAATTACTTAACAATCTTCTAATTTATCTGTCTGTTAATATCTATTTCTTCTCTGCTAGCTTGGTTCCTTTAGCTAGCAAGATTTTCTTCCCTGCCTATCTTCCTTCCTTTCTTCTACCCTACCTCCATAATTATACATATTCATAAATATATTTATATATACACTTTAAGTATGTATACATTGCATTTACATATGTCATATTGTGATGCATGCATCTTGTGATGTATGCATCTGTAGTATAGATGCATATATACATATTAATATACAACAAATATATATGTTATACACATGTGTGCACATACATTTTTTCTCAACATCACCTTTCTTGATCAAAAATATAAAAAGAATCTTTACTCCCAAGGGTTATAGATTAGATGCTGAGTCTAACTTTCAAGATCCTTCACTTTTAAGACCTTGCCAGTCTAGTTGACCCTGCCCTTGTCTGGCTAGCAGTTCCTTCCTGCATGTTGCTCCTTCTACCTCTTTGCTGTTGTTTTCAGACTTCTGGAAATGTCACCTTCTCACCTTTTGGTACCACTAGAATCTACTTTTCCATCATGGCTCCCCTTTGAGATTCCAACGATGTCTTCAGATTTTTTCCTCCAAATCTGAATCCATTAGAACCCTTCTTATTCTTGCGTTTTGCATAATTTGGATAATGGATAATATTTTATTATTTTTCTGTTGTTACTCTATTTCATATATTGCTGCCTTAAATAAAGATGGTAATGTTTTGGTGACAGGGTATAAGCTCATACTTCTTTCCAGTCCTCATCGTATCTGACAAAATAACTTAATAGATTTGTTTTTTTTTCAAATTGTTTGTTCAGCTCTCCTTTGAATTAGAGACATTCATAATTGCTGAGGTTCTCTTAGGTTCCTGAGTTATGATAATACTAGCTTCAATCCAATTAACGTTTCCCCATTCACTCCATGTATAATAAAACTCAAGGAGCTTATGTTTTGACACAGGTTTCCAGTTAGTGACAGAACAATAACCATATTTACCTCCCACTAAGATATGATACTTTAGAAATCTCCTAGGCAAATAAGTACCCAATTTCAAGAACAAATATCTCCAGTACAAACAGCTCAACTTCTATTGATTTAAATATGAGTTTATGTAACCACTCAAGGGTGGCCTGTTGGGGGAATAAGACCTGCCTGAGTTAAGCTAATCCATCAAAACACTGACTAAAGCTCTTAATCAAGTCCTACAGAAGCAGAAGAGGAGTTTCAGGAAGATTTTAGGCAAAGGTATTTCATATTTTATTGAAATTGTTTTGTTTAACTTTTCCCAGAGAGAATATAATTTTCTAGTGTTTATTTTAGTGCTATAGATAATTTTTTAAGAAAATCAAAGTAAGGCTGAGGAACTTTCCAGCATTTGGTTGCTAAGTTCTCTTATTTGGATTTGATGTTTAAGCATTCCCAAGCCAGATCCTGGAAATTGTCCTAGGTGGAATTATCCACATACTACATAGTTTTCTTTTTTCTTTTTTTTTCCCCCTCTATGGCCCACTGAGTTCACTTTTAAATAAATGAATGTTTTGAACTTTCATCCATTCTGTGGCTTTCAAATCTAATCTAGACATGAGTTCCAGAGAAAAAGGTCATTGTTGTGTTTCCTTGATGATAGACTTTTTGCTACTAGATGCTTCTGCAGAAAGAATTTAGAGGCCCTCACAATGTGTTTAGATGCCATTGCATCCTCTGCCTAGTATTGGAGTAGGTTAAAATAATACCCTCTGTATATGATATATACAATTCACAGTTATTTACAGGCAAATGTTATATATTACACTTAGAACAAAAATGTGAAGCACCAAGCCTAGCACAGTGCCTGAGACACAGAGCTCATTCAATGTAGTTCAATTCGGTCAATTGTAAATATTGATTAAACAGAAGTGAGCTCTTGATAAGGTAGATATAATGCATGTGAAAAAAAGATTTTTTTCCATAGCATGTGTAGTTTTTGTCCTTCTCTCTCATTCACTCTTCATTAGAAATAAGATATTAGATATTGACTCTCTCCATCAATATGTCTATGTGCACAGAATAATTTTATACTAAATTCGTGAATATTTCTCATGAAATAAAATGTGTGTCAGAAAACAGATAAATAAAACCAAAATTTAATCCAACTAAAAGATTTCTTAGTTTTCCTCAGCTTCTGGATCTGATTGACAGAATCTTCACATGCTATTTGCTTAATGACTATTAAGTGAATAAATTAATCAAGATGTTAAAGAATACTTAAGCCTAATCCATTGCAGAATGTCTGCTATCAATCTCACTGCCTTTTTACCTCAACGACAAAAAAATAAATCTGTTTTTCTTTTAAATTATTTCTTGCATTGGCCCAAAGGGAACATTTTCTCTTCTTTGTTTCCTTTTTGTCAGGAGGTTCCTTTTGCTTATTTTATGTATTGCTATCCTGGGTTTGAGTAGAATAAGCTCTTACCATATTCCATTTTGCAATTCTAACTACAGGTTTCCTACTTGTAAAGAGGTTGGTGGACTTACTCTTCATATTTGCAATCAAATGTTGTTTCTTCTGCTTTTTCTTTGATTTGGTTCATGAACTCTCCTCCAGTTCCCAGTCAAATAATCTCCTACCCATTTTCTGAATACCATAGTATACCATTCCCTGTTTAGCAACACTTACTTCACTTAGTCCTAGTTAGACACATCTTAGAAATTACGAGACACTGAGCAAGATGGAATACTCAATAATCTTTAAAAAATTCAAACACTTTTTCATAATTTATAATGAACAGAAAATAAATGCATGCATATTACATTTTTTTTTGTAGTTTGGCTTATAAAAGATCAGAGCCTTAAAATAGTCCAGTCTAAAGGAGATTGTAGAGCAACCGTTTTCTTCATTTTGCTCATAAGGAGGAGATTAAACAAGTAGGTCTCTTATTGTTCCTTCCATGTGCTCCCCCTGACTCATCTTTCCCAGGCATCTTCAACCAAATCCCTTCAATTATCTTAAAGTGTCTTTGAATCCTTTAGATAGCCAAGGAAAGAGTTTCTCCATTTCTTTCCAACAATCTGTCATCTTTTTTCTAACACTAATTGCTGCCAGCTTATTCATGTCTATTTTTCTAATTTTCTTGATTTTCACATGAGACCAGAACAATTCCTTTAGTTTCAACTAAAGGAACAAAAATTGACTGACACTCCCTCTAATTTTATAACTGACGAATATTCTACAGTTTTCAAGTGAAATACTACCTAGGGAACATTCTGCTCAGTTATCAAATATAGTTCAAAGCTATTTAAACAACATCTTCATAAGGTAATAAGTAAAGAAAGAAACACCTTTAGATATTGGACAGCATCACAAATACTGTTTGCAAAGGCCAAGTTCTGCCCTGCCAGCTAACAGCCCTAAACTGAAGTTCTTATAACCTAACGATTTTATCATTTATTCTGATACTTTAACAATGACACTTGCCTTTTGGTATTATTTGAGAAGAAACATGAGGCAGCTGTTTAAGTTCTCATTTTGTCCACAGATGCAAGATCATTTTAACACACACACACATACACACACACACACACACACACACACAATTACTGTACTTCCATTCAGGACTTTGAGCAGTTAAATAACTACTAATAAAACATATAAAACATATAGTTTATAAACCAATCAATAATAAATTATTTTGCCAGTTCCATTTGTTACGGGACTGGTCCAGTGAGAAGGGGCTGATATAGACTCTAAGTGTGAAGATTGGGAAGTCTGATTCATTGGAATACTATGTTTGGAAACTAGCTTCCACTTTGGTTTTAAATATCACAACAATCTATACCTCTGGGTGTTTGCATGTTTGCTTGTGCATCATTCAAAATGCAAGGTGCTGAGATGGTTCTTATAAACTAGAAACTCAATCTTTGTTTTCACAATAAAATTCACTTCATTTTTATTTTTCCTCTGATTCTTTTGCAAAGTATTGTCTAATTAGAAATGTGTATAGTATGTAGTTTTTAATCTCTTAAAATATTTATTGAATTGGATTGAGGTCTTCCAAATTTCCTTTCTATGTCATCTCTTGTCTTCATGATGAAGGATTTCTTCAAATACTGTGCTACTTTACACTTGTAGTTAGGAATAAAGCATTTACAATTGATTGAAAACTCAGTGGACATAGGCAAATTGTCCACTGAATTTAGGTTGTGCAATGAACAATAGTTTTCATTGATAGTCATACAGATTGACAATACAAATTCAAACTAACAATATATGTTTTCTAAATTTTGTAGATTCTCAAATAAATAATGTGTGTTCTGCTAGCCTGCTTATTCTAAATGTAGGACAGAGCAAGAACTATTGGTTTAACTTTTCTTATGATTTTCACCAAGTCGTATGTTTTCAGCTCTACCTTTCATCCCTCCTGAGCTGAGTCACATCCTGAGCACTAAGTATATTTGTTCTGTAAATGCAGCTGTCAATCTGTCCAGCCATTTGTTGAATATAAGAAGTTCATGATTTCTTATGTCAAATAACTAAAAATTATTCATCTTAGGAAACATGTGGAAGGAAAGAAAAAACAATTTCCACCTCTTAAACTTAAAGAATATTTCTCAAAATGTTACTTGAACAAGTATTTGAATATTTGGCAGCAATCGCACCTCTGCTGGATATGGAAATAATCTGTAATTAGAAAAACAACCTGGTTGTTCAGAAGTTAGAAAGTGAGGCCCCTGGGATTGAATTTTATCTACATTGCACACCTGTATTTTTCTCACTGCCTAGTTTGCACTTTGAAATTCCTTGTTCTGTCATTGTATGTAAACTTGCTATTAGTTTATTTCAGAGTGAGCTAATAATAGAACTATATCTCAAAATCTTGAAGTAAGAGACACATTAGATCTTAAAGCTTTTAGATAAAGGGAAATAAATGTTGAATGTTAAATAGAAAGAATCTCGTCATTGATGTAAGAAAATTATTTTTTCTCAACAAGTCTGATCTCATTAGCGTTCACTGCCCACTTCTCAGGCTCCGAACATCTCTGGTTAGCAAGTTGTTGATCAAGAGTGCCAGAAAATGGTGTTTTGAATTTTGATCCATATTTGCAAATTTCCTGAAAAGCTTGAAGATTCTGCAAAGCAATGCTGAAGGGAAAGAAGAGAAGTGCCCTTATGTTTTTAAAACTTAAGTCATTACATATTTTGTTCTTTTTTTAATATTTATTTTTTACTTATTTATGCATACAAGAGGTGGATGTAGGCCAGAGGTGTGGGGGGTGAGCAGATTCACCAGAGACAAGTGGGGAGCAGAACAGGCGGATCTACTGAAATACACTGCTGAGGGAAGCAATGGGAGACACAGGAGAGGTCTGCTGCGCCATGTGGGTCAGCTCCCTGGATGGGATCATACTCGTGCTGCAGTGGTTGGTGATAGCTTGATAGTGCTGAGACTTTAACCCCTGAGCCACCAGGGAGGCCCAAATTTTGTTGTTGAATTAAATAAAGTGAAAACAAAGACGTGTGTGTGTGTGTGTGTGTGTGTGTGTGTGTGTGTGTGTGTGTGTAAAGTTAAAGGGGGTATTATGAGGAATGTCTTTGTCCAAAATAAAAAATTATCTGTGATAATAATATGTTTTGAGAAATAAAAACTCAGAGAAAGTTTGCTTTCTTTGAGGTAGAAGATAATGAGAAAATAAACAAAAATAATTAATTGGCTCTAAAGTACAATGAATGGTGCACCATCTTTGCAGGTTTAAATCAGTTTTTCCCTTCTCCTTTCCCTTGATCCTCTCTCCTGCTCTTAATAATGATTTTAGCTCCATTCTGTTGGGAAAACAATCTTTCTAGTCAACCTGTATATTACTTATAATTTTTTGTGGATTCTCTAGTCTTTCAAAATTTCAGAAGCTTGTTCTTTTCTTTTTTTTTTTTTTTAAGATTTATTTATTTATGCATACAAGCTGGGTATAGGCCAAAGGTGTGGGGTGGCAAGAGGGTTCACCAGAGACAGAGTGGGGAGCAGAACAGGCAGATCGATGGAAATACACTGCTGAGGGGAGCAGCAAGCGAGGCAGGAGAGGTCTGCCACACCATGTGGGAATCTCCCCCACTGGGCACCGAACTCGCTGCCACTGACGACAGCTCCACAGCACAGCACCTAACGGCCTAACCGCTACGCCACCAGGGAGGCCCCAGAAGCTTGTTTTTGTCATCTTACCACTGGTGGAAAATCAAGAATAGTCAACCCTTCTTTCTCTGGCATTTTCAAATTAAGCTGAAACTTAACAAATACCCTTAATTCTACATTTTTCTGACGCATTTGTCATTTCCAACATCAGTGACAACCCCTGGTTCTTATGATGATGTATTGATGATTGCCACAAACAATTCCTCTGGTATCCAAGAGATCCTTTGGTCTGAGAGCAATGCAAAAATTAGGGACTGATGTATACCCACAGGACACACTGGCTTCCTCACTCCTCACCTTATTAGAGATCCCGCTCACTGATGTATCAGTAATTCTGTTCTCAGTTTTATCCACAGATAAATTCAAAAGTCAGTAATCATGTCTCACATGAATAGAATATTTTGTTTAGTAATTTGTTAGATCACCTGATTTTGTTAAAATCTCATGCTATAAACATGAGTCTGGATAGTTGACTACGTCCCTTTTACTTACACCAGTTACCCTCTGTCTCACATATCTTACCAAGTATAGTTCTTTAGCTCATGTTATACAAAGTGTGCAAATAATCCTACATTTTTGTTTTATATGAGAAATGAACATACACAGAGAAGAGAAACATTTTTCAAAGTGTCACTTTACTATATTTTATGTACACATTAATAGCATAGTTCATATAAACATAATATGTGCTTTATTCTTTTTAAAAACTAAATTATATGCACAACTATATATGAGAGAATGATTACATAAATGAAAATAAGGATCGTCGGCATGAATTTGACACTTTTTTTTAAATTGTAACATAAAAGTGAAGTCATTGGTAAAAAAAAAACTTTTGGAAATTGGGTAAAAATGGGTAAGTTTTTCTAGACATCCATAGCAGAAGTGTTATTAGATATCACTTCAACAAAATTTTGTTTCTACAAATTTTATATTCTATTAAATAAAAACATGTCATTATATAAGAGAAGTAGTTCTATTTTTTTTAATTGCTGAAAACAGCCTATTGAGAAAAATGGAAATAAAATAAAATCTTCGAATGCTTTAATGAAATGTATAAATAAATGTTATTGAGTCTCTAAGAAGAATGGGAGTTAACTCCAAAGATTATTTTACCATTGAACTGGTTAAAATAAAAGTGTATTTTACTTTCAGATGCAGCTAAGCAAATGACCTGTAGGTGAAAAGACATTCAAGCATGGGCGAAAACAGAAAAGAATGAAGAAAACCACATGTATATAATACAATTACAATTATCATTGCTAATTTTACTTATTTTTTTTTACATGGCATACCAAGAAAAGTCCATAGCTTTAAAACCCCTAAGTACATCAAAGACACCATCTTTCTTCACAATGTTTTAAAAGATTTATTTTATCTATGCATACAAGCTGGGATACAGGCCAGAGGCGTGGGGCGATGAGAGGGTTCACCAGAGACAGAGTGGGGAGCAGAACAAGCAGATGGACAGAAGTACACTGCTGAGGGGAGCAATAGGCAAGGCAGGACAGGACTGCCACTCCATGTGGGAATCTCCCCAGCAGGGCGTCCAATTCGTGTTGCTGCTGCCAACAGCTCCACAGAGCAGCGCTTAACCGCTGTGCCACCAGGGAGGCCCATTCTTCACTAAATTTTTAGTCACAGGGAAAACAGAGTTACTTCACTTCAACCTCTGAACTCCTGGTTAAAACTAAATTCATATCCAATATCATTCCAGTTGACCGTAAATAGATGACGTAATTATGAATAAACTTAGGCTCACAAAGAACTAGATGTAAATGATTATTTTTCCTTTCTGTGATATTATCAAATATGCATGGTATGATAATTATTTATAATCCCCATAAATATGAGAACATGATCAGACCATCCACCATCCATGCTAATAAATCTTGATGATAGTAAGAGATGTCAAATACAACAACATACCTCAATAAACATTTTCATATCAAACAGATTTACTTCATTCAATTAAAAGAAAATTCAGAGTAAGATACTGAAAACACAAATCCTTTAGGACTATTTTTTTTTTATTTTAAAAAGTGACCTATAAAAGATAACAGTACAAGTAAATTATACATTATCTGTATTGAATATACAGTATCTAATTTCTTATTTATGTCTATTGTTATTTTCAGTGATATTAACTGCTTAAAGGGTAATTTAATGTAAAACACTGTTTTAAGAAGAATCAACCAAAATATTAAATCATCTATATGTCATTATTGGTTCTTATGTAATCTATGTAAATTTATTTTGTGGTAACATCAGAAAAGGCACATGCTTGAGTTTCCCATTGACTAATTTGTTTTAGTTTTCAAACACATGGACTCTATCTTTATAGCTTTTCAGTACATAGGAAAAAATGTTACTCATACAGTTAATAGTATTGAAGATTGAGAAAAAAGTTTGATCTTCTCTTGAAGCTCCTTTGCCTCCAAAACAATAGTTTTGTGACATTCCCTTCTTTCTGTATTTCAAGCTTCATCTTCATAACTTCAGAAAATAATTAAAAGGAAAACTAGAGTTGAAAAAGAGATGAATCAAGTACTAATATTTATTGACCATTTAGTGCACCAAACTCTGTGCCAAACACATGAATCAAACGATCTCATGATGAAAAATTGCCATGAATATCCCTACTTTGGAAAATTGAGAATTGGAGGTGTCCTGTAACTTGTTCTTGGTCATTCTTCTCTTAATTGCAAGTCAAAAGAGTCTATATCTGGGCATCAGTCCATTGACAGCTCTTGTACGTTACATGTTGTTTCACACAGCTTTGTCTTCATCTCTTCCTCCTGTGTCCCTTTGTGTCTTGTCCTCTCCTCGAAATCTGATTACATCTACTTGTTTCAGGTTTCATGTTATTTGGGCTCTAATTGCTACTTTTTTTTGAAGCAGAACAACGATATTCCTCTTTCATTTCACCCTTTTTTAAAGGTGCATAAATGGTCTATATTACACTACTAATCTTGGCAGCTTGCTTTACAAACCCAAACTCAGGACAATGTGACATTCACTTTGCTTTCTGAAGAATGTATATCATGTCTAAAGGACTTGGTGCATGTCGCTAAGTGAAAATGAATGAGCAGGGATCCTTCAAATTTTATGAGTTGGTTGGTTCTGGGTGAGGATAGAGACAACCCCGAGGAATGCTGTGCCATCTGGACTACAGTAATAATTGCTATTATACAGGGCTGTGGAGCTGTCGGCAGCGCGCGATGCGAGTTCGACGCCCGGCCTGGGAGAATCCCACATGGTGCGGCAGACCTCTCCTGCCTCGCCCGCTGCTCCCCTCAGCAGTGTATTTCTGATCTGCCTGTTCTGCTCCCTGCTCTGTCTCTGGTGAACCCTCTCGCCGCCCCACACCTCTGGCCTGCACCCCACCTTGTATGCAAAAATAAATAAATCAATCTTTTAAAAAAAATTGATATTATACATACATTTTTGCTTAATGAAGATGTCAGAAACAAAGCTAGTTGGTCTGATATGTGGAAGTTTAAGTGTTTGCCTACTTAGCTGGTCTTTGTACAATTATTATCTAAACCATCTCTAAGAGATCTGAGTGTTCCATCTGCTAGTCCTCCAAGAAAAGAGCTATTTCTGCTCAGATGCATTTCCTTGTAAGGAAGTGACTTAGTGACTAGCGATTTTTTAATAAGTGCTTTTTTTCTAACCTCCATTCAGTTTTAACAAATACAATGAGAAGCTCCTTTTCCCTTGTGGCAATACAAAGTTGAGTATTTGAATAACAAGTCTTCAGACTTTCCTTTCATGTCTATTAGCCTATGAATAAGATTGCATAGATTGAAACAACCTACCCAGAGGCAGACACAAATCTTAGAATGAAATGCAGTTTTCATTTCAAAGTTTTTCAAAGCATCAACTAATAATATTAAGAAGTGCAAGACAAGTGTAGTGTTTTTATTTCCATCAATTTTTTGGCATTTTCTTATATAATTACTACAAAGAATTGCAAAATAGATATTCAAGGATTTGGCAGCTTCTATAATAAAAATATAGTTCACAACTCTGATTCATTTTATTTCAAAGTTACACATTTATTTTTTTCCAACAGAAATCAGCAAAAGTATATTTTTTCTGTTTCAGATAATAACCTTGGATTAACAAAACTTATAGCTATTCATATTAACAATTTGGAAGGAGAAGTTTAAAGTACAAAAAAATACTTTGGGAACAAAAGTGTCAACATATGCATGATTTATTATGTTTTCGAACATGTGCAAACTGTTATAAAGAGGAAAGAATCTTCTATGAAGACAGAAAATAAATAATTCCTTTGTTTGAAGTATGTAAGCAAGCATGGGTGGAAATACTGACTGGTTCGGGTGGATGTAAGCTGGCAGTGAGTGGATATGCATGCAGAGTGTGTATGTGTGTGAGTGTCTGTTTCTATACACAAAAGCTCATATGCCTGCTGATGTGTAGGAAGTAATAAAGGTTGAAATTACTAGAAGCTTTAAAAGGGTTTGGTCCTACGGTGATGGGGCAATTTATTTTCTGCTGACAGCGGAACACCTTTTCTTTTTATTCCGTGGCTCTGTCTCTCTCCAGCCCCTCCTCTGACTTCCTCCCTCCTTTTCCACACTACACACTATAATGAGGCACAGCTAGAGAGATTCCTTTCAAAGAGGAAAAAAGGACGTCTCTAAGTGGTGCAAATGGACTGAAAATATGCTCCTTCTACTCACGAATGGCTGGTATCGAGCCTACTGTGAAAGACTTCATTTTTTCTCTGACATGGGATACACACACAGCCTTTATCTTCTGGATTTAAGAGTCCAAGCCATAGATGGTGAATGCCGTGGCTCTTGGAGAGCATTTTAGACTAGAATAGAGAAAGTTTCCTAATTTATTGAACAGAGTTGTGCCTTAATAGCACACATTCATTTCGAGATGAATAAAAGATAATAAATGGACAGATTGCTTATGAAAGGCATAAGCAAAAATGAGAAGGAAGAACATGACTATTTCAAATACAAATTTCCTCTGAAAATACATACATGTTCCTATGTTTATTTCCCTTAAAAATGTCAGTATGTAAAAAGAAGAGTAATCGGTGTTGTATTTACTTAAATAGGCTATCTTTTCATTGATTATGGGAAAAGACTTTTATGAAATTAGACACTAAAATTTAAAAGACAGGAGAAACCAAACAAATGCATGCATTCAAGCAAAGTGAAATGTAGTCTTATGTTAAAGACTTCATCTAAGTAATGAGTGTTGTATTGAGAGTAGCCTCTGATACCGGAAAAATGACCACCCTCTTGTACCTCTACAAAGCACAGAAAGTCACAGAGCCTTTGTAACCACATGACTGAGGGGTATCAGGACCCCAATCTCTTTGTGGGAACACATTATGATCCAGTTTGGCCATCACTAAGTCAAAAGGGCAGATTCAGTGTGTAAGATCAATTATTGGTGTATAGGGTCACAGACAGTATTAAACCTCTGGCAAGAATTTATCTCGGATAATGAATTTGAATTCTATCAAAAGTAAAAAAATTTACAATAGGTGGCAAAGACTTTGAATGACAAGGATAATGACTTGAAAAACAAAGTGATGAAGAACTGAGCAAGTCATCAATGTGAAATAAGAGGTTGGTCAAACATCTTCTCAGAGATTCGCAGTTATGTGTGTATAGGAACCCTGAATAATCATAAGATTAGCAGAAGTTTAAGAATTTTAGCTTAGGGGTCTCCCTGGTGTCGCAACAGGTTTGTGCAGTGCTGTGGCGCTGTCCCCGGCTGTGGCACAGGTTCAAAGCCCAGAGGGGGAAAATCCCACATGGCAGAGCAGACCTCTTCTTGCCTCGCCCGCTTCTCCCCTCAGCAGTGTATTTCAGTCCATCTTCCTGTTCTGCTCCCCACTCTGTCTCTGATGAACCCTCTCACTACTTCACATCTCTGGCCTGCACCCCAGCTTATATGCAAAAATAAAATAAACTAAAAAAAAGAATTTTAGCTTAGACAAGTGATTTCCTTGGACATCTTTCTATCGACTCATAACTCTACCCTTGATGTCCAGCACAGGCAACAATCAATTAACAGTGTCCACCCCATAGTAATACTACTTCAAAAGATGAATTTAAAAACATTTATCTGATATATGTATTCCTTAATATTAAGGATTTGAAATAAAATTAACATGCATATCTTAAACTAATGTAGTGTCATCAGAAAGTTCAAACTAAATCACTAGTCAACTACTGTGGATGACTTCCAAACACAACACAAATGAAAGGTGGTTTATACTGCCCCCAAACAAACATCATGCCTATATCTTTCTATGCACTGAGTTTTCTATCACAAGAGGTAATCAATTAGAAGTGAGGTGATCATCCTCAACGATGCAAACTTTGGATGGGAATAATTGGTCAGTTGTCTTCTAAACTCATTTATTTTATAATGTGTTAACTTAGCTTCTATTTCTTCCCACAGTTTTATTTCTGTACCAAGGGGACAGCTGAGCTTTGGGGCTGATGACATAAATTATTTTTTATTTTTCTACTGCAAACATATATATTTAAGGACAACTATTGTTACCCTACAGTAAGACTGTCGTTGTTGTTGTTTTACTCACCTTGTAAAGAAATTGTAATGTAATACAATTGCTCATGTATTTGTTTGTATATTTCTTTTTCTCCAGCGGCAGAACTGAATCACAAGAGCTCACTCAAAGACAAAAATATTTTCTCTCTGGCTTTTTCCAGAAAATATCTTCTTTCTATGGTCTAGAAAATTACTTGAGTTATTAATGTGATTTCAATAAAATAGCTACATGTCATCCCCAAACATAATGGTTATTTCATTTAATAAGATGGAATGAGATGGGGCATTATTAAGAATATTACTAAGAACTTTCAGTATTTACCTATAAATAGTGGAGCTTTGCATCAGTATTTCTATACTGAATTTTTTTTTTTATTTAAAGTATGCTGGCATATAAATTCAAGTAATTGATTAACATGTTTACTCAAATACAGATATTTTCATTAACATTAAACAAATCATCTTTCCCTGTTGGTTAACTTTCACTGCACATAGCAAAGCATTCTCTCTGACCTGTGTGTACACTGTTATCCAAGGTGTAGTTAGGATGGACTGAAGAAGGCGTGGTACAAAGCACTGTTCTCTGAAAGCATTTCTAATTTGGAATCATCTTTTAAAATAATAAATCTTAAGAAATTTCTCTAGCATTCCATTTTTAAAAATAGTGTTACACTGCAATGTTTTCACTTCAGTCTTTTTATCTTATATATTTTTTGTAACAGAGAGTGTAAATATCATATTCGACCTGTGTTTGAAATGAAATAAAAATTCTACGATAGAGGCATTTAGCTGAATGAAAGTTTTCTAAATTATATGTGCCCTCCTTTCTACTCTTATGCCGGGTTTAGATATTCATAAATATTTAAAAAGTCAGGTTTTCAAATCCAATATGACTGCAATCCATTTTAACAGTGAGAACTGAATTGTTTTTGCCCCTGTAGGTGAATAAGATAGACAAGCTAATTGCCTTTTTAACTTACAAGTTTTCAACGCGAGATCTCATTATCATTTGCTTTCAGGAATGAATTTTTCTCGAGTTCTGATAGAGTATAGCTTCTCTTATCGTAAAATCATGAACCTTTACCTTCCTTATTTTTCTCTAAATTCCCATGCAGAGTACTTGATACAGACTGATTTCGCTCATCTCTGTTTCAAGTGCTTCTTAGAATAACTTCAGAGAACAAGTAACACATCACATTAGCATAACAGAATACTTGAAAAATCATTGACTACGCCTAGGTAGAAATGATAACCGATGTTCTATGCATTTAGAAAGGTCGTATAGAAATTATTTAAAACGGGCCTCCCCGGTGGCGCAGGTTGAGCGTTGCGCTGTGGAGCTGTCGGCAGCGGCGACACCAGTTCGACGCCTGCCGGGGGAGAATCCCACATGGTGGGGCAGACCTCTCCTGCCTCACCTGCTGCTCCCCTCAGCAGTGTACTTCTGATCTGCCTGTTTTGCTCCCTACTCGGTCTCTGGTGAACCCTCTTGCTGCCCCACGCCTCAGGCCTGTACCCCAGCTTGTACGTTAAAAAAAAATAAAAAATATATTTAAAACTGTTCACAAGAATAATTATAAATGACAAGTTTCTCTTTGACATCGATAGGTCCATTCTATCATTCTAAATGCCTTACAACTGTTATAATAAAAATTATACCCCTGATAAAGTATCCTGGTTGAAAAGCTAAGCTATTGAATCAGGAACATAAATTCACACAGGCACCGATGTCCCCCTCCGCACCCCCAAGCACAGGCACACTTATACAAAACACTCACATTGATTTCAATCTGCATTGGGAATGGTGGCCTGGAATGGTCCCAAAGAAGGGGCAAACACATTTCGAAACAGGAAATAACCAACATATAAGTCATACAGAAAAAGCATTTTGACTTAGCTATAGCTCTGAGGATATTTCAGTTTTGAGTTAAGAAAAGTGAATTGACTTCTTTAAATATTTATTTATTTATGCATACAAGAGTTAGGGTGTAGGCCAAAGGTGTGCGTGTGTGTGTGGGGGGGGTGTGTGATAGGATTCATCAGAGACAGAATAGGGAACAGAACAGATGCATTGACTGAAATGCACTGCTGAGGGGAGCAGCGGGTGAGACAGGAGAGGTTGTCTGAGCCGTGTGGGTCAGCACCCTGCTGGGGATTGAACTATTCTACAGTGGCTGCCAATAGCGTCACAGTTCTGAGACTTAATCCCTTGTGCCACCAAGTAAGCCTGGTATTTTTACCATCTTGCATATTTTTCTTTGTATTTCTGACAAAGTCTTTAATAATGCATAAACATTTCTAAAAATTGTGGTATTTAAGGTATAAAGGTATACATGGAAATTTCTCTTAGAATACATATATATATATATATATATATATATATATATATATATATATTAGTTTCAGCAAGTACATCATGGCTACAAGAGATAAATGACTTTTGTGTGCTTAATTATCTGTTGAATAATTGATGAACGAGCTTAAATCCTTATCTTTAATATCACAAAAATAAAACATTTAGCACATTGAGGTTATTAGTGGAGATTAAGGAAATTGATTTATATAAATGTGTAATGTAATATGTTATATTATGGATTTAACTTTTATTATATGGTTAATGAGAGGATTTTATGGTTTTAGTTACTTTATTTTTTAAAACAGACATTGAATTTTATAGTACCTTAAGAAAGATTTTGGGAAAAAAACAGGAAAATACAGGAATCAGGTCATTGGTACAGTTGAAGCCTTATCTTAAGAAATAATGTATTTGGGGCCTCACTGGTGGCGCAGCGGTTGAGTGCTGCGCTGTGGAGCTGTCGGAAGTGACGCAAGTTTGACACCCGACTAGGGAGATTCCCACATGGAGCGGCAGACCTCTCCTGCCTCGCCCGCTGCTCCCCCTCAGCAGTGTATTTCCGTCGATCTGCCTATTCTGCTCCCTACTCTGTCTCTGGTCAACCCTCTCATCACCCCACGCCTCTGGCCTGTACCCCAGCTTGTATGCATAAATAAATAAATCTTTAAAAAAGCAAGAAAGAATGTATTTGACCAATATGATGTCAGGTTGTCAGACATGGTAATAGGAAATTCAGTTCAGACCAGCTATGAAGTTACTGTTTTAGGGTGATTGCAGTTATGAATGGAATTAGAAGACAGATTTATTTTGGAAGTGAATATAAAGGAACTTGATGTAACAGAAACATCATAAATAGCTTACTATTTTGTTTAACATTTAATTTAGCTTATATATTTAGTAATTCAGCAGTTTTTCTGATATGGGAGAATGCAAGAGGGACAGATATTTGTTTTTACAATTCTAGTTGTTTTTTTTTTGTAGAGTGAATGTGTAAAATATGTGGTAAAGTTGTCAAAGGTAAATGGGATCAAAGGTACAAATTTTTAGGAGACAAGTCAAGTAGTTTAAGGATATGAGTGTGAATTCTTAAATAAGTCCTGAGAATTAATGAAATCATCCACAACAAAGTATAATGAGAACAAAATTAGAGAGACTAGCACAGACCCCAGGAATCCTCCCAAATTTAGCATTTGGGTACAAAGAAAAGAGTTAACGAAAGAAGAGACCTAACAAAGTCAAAAGCAAGGCTATATGGTGTTATGAGGTTGTTTCTGGAAGTTGGAGGAAGAAGGATAATAATTATTGCAGGTGTTTAAGAGGTAAAACAATATAGAATCAAACATTTTTACATAGAATTAAGAGAACCCATATACACTGTTGCTGGAAATGTAAATTAATGTATCTGCTATGGAAAACAGAAGGGAGATTTCTCAAAACATTAAAAATAAAATTTTCACATGATTCAGTTATTTCATTTCTGGGAACTTACCCCCCAAAATTCACTAATACTAAGAGATTTATGCACCCCTATGTTTATTGCAATATGATGTCCAACAGCCAAGAACTGGAAACAATCTAAGTGCCCATCAATTGAATGGATAAAGAGCATGTTGTACACAAACACACACACACACACAGTGGAATATATTCAATTACAAAAAATAATGAAATCTTCTCATTTGATACAAAATGGATGGACTTAAAAGATATTTGGTTTAGTCAAATAAATCAGATAAAGACAAATACTACATGATTTCACTCATATGTATTACATAGAGAAAACAAACATATGAGCTAATAAAGACAAGTAAGCTTTTGGCTATTAAGAACAACTAGTGTTTACCAGAGGGACAGAGGAAGGGAGTTGGAGTAACAAGAGAATCGGGCAATGGTGTGTTGAAGGGTAGATTTGGATTGTTAATGGTGAACTCAGTGTCATAGACACATATGTAGATGCTCAGTAATAAACTAAAATGTAATTATGTTATAATTCAATGTTAGCTCAATAAAAAATTAAATTTAAAAAAAATAATTCAGCCAAAGTAAAATTCTTGGTGTCGTGTTCTACAGCAGTTTCAGTCAAGTGGGTATTAAATGAATGCTAGAGAGATTCTAAGGGAAGTGAAAATAGTGAATAAAGCTTTTTTGAAGAAGCTCAGCTTGCCAAGTATAGCAGAACAGGGGACGTTGGCAGTACAAATATATTCACACAATGATATGTATATTCATTGTGTACCCACACACCTGCCATGAACGTTTCCTCAGAGGCACAGTCAAATACCACCTAGACTTATTTAGATCCTGAAAAAAAAATGCGAAGCTGGGACCTCCCTGAGCTGTGGAGATGTGGGCAGTGGCGATGGCTACACAAGTTGAACACCAGACCAGGGAGATTCCCACATGGCGCAGCAGACCTCACCTGCCTCACCCGCTGCTCCCCTCAGCAGTGTATTTTGGTCTATCTGCCTGTTCTGCTCCCCACTCTGTCTCTGGTGAGCCCTCTCACCACCCCACACCTCTGGCCTGCACCCCAGCTTGCATGCATAAATAAATAAATCTTTAAACAAAAAAGAAAAATGTGAAGCCAAAGAATGGCAAATTACTATACTAGTAATTATTGAATAATTAAAATGCCTCAGTTTTTCCCATCTTTAAAGTGGGAATAATAAAACTACTTAACGACGACATTGAATGAATGAAATAAAGTGTAAGAAATTGCTTTGTTACAATAAAGCATAAAAACACTAAGAAATGGTGTCTTCAGCATTCATTCAGTGATCTGGTGGGAATAGACTATAACTGGCAGATTCTGCTTCATTTCACCTGTGAACCTGTCAGGTTCACATTTCCTAAGGTTAACTTTCCATTGTTTCTGGATCAAATATTTTCAAAGTTTCGATAATTGAGTTCTTACCTTTTCCTTCACTTTGGTGTATATGCCTTGGCTCAGTGGCATAAACTGCAGGATAAGATGTGGGTGTCTTTGCAGAGAAGGAATCTACCTTCAACATCTTTTGTTCACATTTACTCTTTACAAGGAATTCAATTCTCAGTTTATTCACTGAGAATTTTACTCAACTATTTCCATTTCGATTTAGAAAGGCAATAATTAATTATCACCCTCTTCATCTTCAACCTCACCCTTACCGCCACGGTCATCACCTTTATCCTCATTCCTCTACTCTAGCAGCAGGTCTCTTGCCAGCTTTTGTGCATATGGCATGATGGAGAAAGACTCCTACCCATAGCACAAGGAATTTATAAGGTATTTAGATTGTTCCAAGTCTTATTATTCCTAAAATCTCCAGATCAGTGAGAAATTGTTCTTCCTGTGCAAATCTTTTAGATCATTTCTTCAATAATAATTTTTCTATGTGTGAGTAAAAGATTTCTTTGCTAAGGCACGTTTGTTAAGCTCCATTTGTGGGTCTGAAGGAGACAAAATATAGAGAGGTAAATCCTAGGAATTAGATTTTATATTCCAGAATCATAGACTCTTACAATTAAAACACCATAATGACATAGAAATTCTCCCTTTTATTTTAACTTCAATAGGGACACCTAACCTAGACTATTTTTCTGAATAAAGGGATTCAGTGAATGTAAGCCTAAGAGAGCAAGGTAGAAGTGTTAATTAATACATGGATAATGCTTCATCAAATAAAGCCAAGGTCAATAATAACATCTGAATTCAAATTCCTTCTCTGATATTTACTTCTGCCCCATCCTTTGCCATACTGAGAATGTTCCTCTCCAATCTCAACCAGTATAATTTGCCATTAAAATGTCAAATAATCAGCAGAGATCTGCTGACTTAATAATCTTTATTTTGATTTATAATACACTGATTTGGTGTTAATTAGACTTTTATAACTTACCTGTTTAATGGTTGTTGGCTGGATATCATTGCTTCTCCTTAAGTGAACTTAATTATTGCCACAAGGAACATTAAATTTGACTTTTTTATAGACAGATCGATATAACTGACAGAAAAATAAATATTGCTTATTATTTTCAGTTGTTGTACAATGCATAGACCATCAAATTAATGGCAAATGACTGTGATTATCAGTCATCAGGCCAGTACTGGGTGTTCCTTTTCCAGGTTTCTGCATCTGCCCTTTGTAGGAGGCCTTTCCCTAAAATTGAAAGACAATGAAACACTTAGGCATTCATAACCAAGTGCAGAAATCCATCAGAGCTGTTTATTGTGGGTGAAGATGAGTTTTTTTCATGGCAGCAGGGATTCTGTAGGAACATGTAAAAACATTATTTTACTCACAAGGGTGAGTGAGAGTTGCATTAACTAGCCATGGTATTAGCTGGGCAATTTCATGTCACTTGAAATTCATGAGTTCAGTGATTCAAACCAAAACACAAAGATTTTAGCAGTGTTCATTCATATTCTTATTGTTCAAAAGTGCTTAAATCAGATATAAAAAGTTTTATAAGGCTTTCTGGACATCACCTGTTTCTTTCAAAAACACTATTTTGATGATTTAGATTGTCTGTTAGGAAATAATACAGAAAAACTACTGGTAACAATTTATTTGCAACAGCAAGAATATTGTATATGAAAGGCAAACTATTTCACAAAAAGCATACTTGAGTTTTTATCATTTAAAGAGCATCTATACAGAGTTCAGCAGTTTTAAAGATACTGAAATATAGACAGTATATTTTAATCCTGACATCACACTTTCTACTGAACTAGGTTCACTCCATCTTATGATAACTATTTAACTTACTAAAACTTTTGTATCTGTAGAGCAAAAAGTTTATTCAGTAGCGGTAGAATAAACATTCAAAAGAGCATATTTACTGAATAATTTGAATGTTTCCAAACAAGTAAAAGTTATTACTGCATTAAAGAAAATGTTAATGAAGCTGTAATAATGCATTAAATGGTATCAAATGTCAGTAAGAATTTCTGGGTACTAATAAAACTGTGTGGAATGTAAGTGAATAGAAAGAAAGGAAGAACTGGCATATTAAGTATGAAAACTTGGATTCTTTACATTATTCCATATGTGTGGAAAAGTGAATTCCAAATTAGTTACATTTTTACATTATTCTATTTAACATCTCTGTTCAAGTATATGTTATTTAAATATGAGAAAATACCACTCTTTTCAATGCATTTTAAATTGTCTAGTCCATTCTCATTCTATTTAAGTGAGTTTTCTTAATTCTATAAATTGTTTCCCACAAAATCTTGTTGCATGAACATCACACAAATTTCATGGTATCTCCAATGATGTGAATTGACGGCATAATGAACTTTTATGGGCCTCCCTGGTGGCACGGGGATTAGGGTCTCAGCACTATCAAGCTATCCCAGCCACTGCAGCATGAGTTCGATCCCAAGCCAGGAAGTCGACCCACATGGAGCAGCAGACCTCTCCTGCCTTGCCCGCTGTTCCCCTCAGCAGTGTATTTCAGTCAATCTGCCTGTTCTGCTCCCCAACTCTTTCTCTGGTGAATCCTCTCACCACCCCCACCTCTGGCCTACACCCCAGTTCTTGTATGCATAAATAAATAAAATAAATATTTTTTAAAAATTAACCGTTATAACTGAAAAAGTAATGGCGCTCTTTATTCACACATCCAACCACTATGGCAAAGTACTAAAGGGTAAGTGTTGTTCCAGAAACTGAGGATACAATAGTCTGTAAAACTAATCTAGTCTCTGCTTTTAGAGAGAATGAATGTAGAAATAGATGGAAGTACCTAATTTCAAACACGTCTTTGTTTAGTTTTGTCTTATATGAGATATCCTCAGATTAATTACACACTTTGGTATGTGGATAATAGTATTTATTTTAATTAGATACGTGTTTGCTATATTGTCTGACTCTTCATCAGAAGATAAGCTGTTCACAGAAAAAAATTTAGAAAATGTACTTGATCACCTTTGTATCCTCAGTAGAACACAGATTGAACATAGAAAATCTTTGTATCCTAAAGGCAGTGAAGGGTAGAGGGAATGGGATGGACTGTTGAAGGATTATGGTGGTGGATGTGGTGTAACATATAACTAAAAAGGTGTGTACTTATGCCCCCGACTCATATACAGTTATGTAAATCAATGTATCAAAAAATAAATGATCTTGGGGCCTCCCTGGTGGCGCAGCGGTTGAGCGCTGCGCTGTGGAGCTGTCGGCAGCACGTGATGCGAGTTAGAAGCCAAGCCGGGGAGAATCCCACATGGTGCGGCAGACCTCTCCTGCCTCGCCCGCTGCTCCCCTCAGCAGTGTATTTCTTTTATTTTTTTTAAGATTTATTTATTTATACATACAAGCTGGGGTACAGGCCAGAGGCATGGGGCAGCGAGAGGGTTCACCAGAGACAGTAGGGAGCAGAACAGGCAGATCAGAAATACACTGCTGAGGGGAGCAGCGGGTGAGGCAGGAGAGGTCTGCCGCACGATGTGGGATTCTCCCCAGGCTGGGCGTCGAACTCGCATCGCTGCTGCCGACAGCACCACAACGCAGCACTCAACCGCTGCGCCACCAGGGAGGCCCAGCAGTGTATTTCTGATCTGCCTGTTCTGCTCCCCACTCGGTCTCTGGTGGGCCCTCTCGCGGCCGCATGTCTCTGGCCCATATCCCAGCTTGTATGTATAAATAAATAACTCTTTAAAAAAAGTGATCTTTTAAATCAAAAGAAAAAATGTTAGCTAAAGTACATTTTTTTTTCTGTGTGAAAAATAATGGTGCCTCATTTAGTAATAAATCTCATTTGAGTTACTCCCATTTTAAAGTAAGGAAAGTGAGGTTTAGAATATTAAATAAAGTGGTATGATCACTCAATCTGGATGTTGAAGTAGAATCTCAAGCTTGTTTTTGGTTTTGATTACAGTGTCTCAATGTCTTGAAGTGTCTGAATACATGCATGCACAAGTTTTGTTTTTTTAATATAATTTTATCATTTCCAACCTTTTCGTTTATATAAAGTGCTCCTATTTTCTTTCACTGAACAAGCTGGTATTTTCCATGTTTGCAGATACTTCTTTAAAGACATTGAGACAATTTATTTTTTTAGCATGTGCATCCTTATATTTTATGATAGGTGACACATACAGCTATGTAAACCACTGTAACATCATCTCTATAAAAAAAATAAAAATCAAATGTCAAATAATTCTTGTACTACATGAGTGCACTGTGCATAGAATTTGCCCCATGAGTGTTTATTTATATGTAGTTTTGTGGGTATTTGTATTACCATAAGACAAATTCATTTAAAAATTTTGTTGAGATCATTGTCTTTTTGGTCATTTATCTTATTTTTTTGTATTCACATTATGTTCATTGAGATAATCTAGGTTTACACCCTCACATCTTTATTAACACATTTTAGTTCATTTATGTTATGAAGACTGGCAGTTTAGAAATGTTTGTCCATCTTTCTGAAGTTTTCTTAGTTGCCTTGCTTGTCCTTTTTCTCTCCTGTTTTTGATTTGTTTTGTATAGATTGAAATGAAATGATTAAGAACTTCGCATAATCCAAACTGTATCATTCATAAAGTAGTCATTCGGAAATATTTTCCATGAGGAAAAGTGGAATTCCCAGATAGCCTGTAAGAGGCCACTGGAATCCAGTGACTCCATAAAGATTTTTTTGTCATTTTAGTAAGAAATTAAATGTCATCTAAGTACGGAGGCACTATCACATGAGCCAGTGATGTTTCTTTTATTGTTGTTTTAGGATACTTCGATACTCCCAAGTCTTTAAATTATATCCAAAGTTCTTTTATTTGGGATATTAGATATATTCTATGTGGACGTCTGGGTCAGACTTATCCAATACTGTGTGTGTGTGTGTGTGTGTGTGTGTGTGTGTTTGTGTGTGTGCGCGCACACGCGGATGAATGTGTGGGTGTGCACGCCCTTGTGTGTATGTGTATACACATTCATTAAACTGTGAGTTTCAGATTTGTGCACGTTACTATATGTTCATCAGTTCCCATCACTGTTGTAGCAAATTACCTTGAACTGAGTGGCTTAAAACAATATATAGATATATTGATATTTATTATATAAAGTTATAAAGGTCTCAATTTTGACACTTTTTTTGTGGCTCCAGAATGAAAGACTATATTCCTCCTGAGGACTCAGGATGGGTCTGTCCCTTCGTATTTTCAGCTTCTGAAGGCTCCCACATTAGCTCATGGCTGTAATACGGAGAACTCTGCTTCTGGCTGCCTCTTGCGTGGGTCCCTGATCTGCCTGTAAATTTTGACAGAGATCTTGTGATTATATTTTCTCCACCTAGATAATCCAGGAAATTCTCTCCATCTCTTAATTTAATCACAGCTATATATTGCTTTTTGGGATGTTAAAGTAACATTCACAGGTCCTGACGTTTACAATATGGACACTTTAGGGGGGCATTATTCTGCCTATAAAATTATTCAATTTATACCTGAATATGAACAAAGAGACAAGTTCTGGTACTGCAAGAAAAAAATACAGAACCACAGAGACAATACTTAAGTTACTTTTAAGAATCAAACTGTATCCTGTAGCATGAAATAAATGTTCTCACTGTATAGAAGGAAAATCAAAAAGTTTAGGATAACTATTTATTTAATCACTGTGTATCAATTCTAATATTATCTTTTGAATAAAACTCCAGCTCCACCCACAGAACCCAGGAATCATTGATCACATATACACACAAGGCTACATTTCTTGTATTCTTCCTGATAACAATTTTAGTCCTAAAAAACAAAACCCATTGAAACAAAAGAAAGAAAACAATGGATCTTTGGGACTTTAAAGTTTCAAATTGACACATTTTATTTTACATTAACTCATCAAGTCATTATCTCTTCCTGACTAATTTAAAAAATGAGAAAGTATTGTATTTCCTGTGTCTATTTATAGTTGCTCCTAGATAAGCTTCTACAAGGAAATTTGATTAAAATTTCCCAAGTTGGATTGGAAAAGTAGGATAAATTTAGAATCATAGAAATGCTAAGTATAATACAACAATGGTCCATAACCACAAATATCTTAGTGCCTGGAGCAGGAGAGCTACCAAAGAGAAGGTTCTCTGTCAATCACAAACTTATTCTGAGCTCTAATGAAACTTTTAATGAAACTCTTAAAATGTTTTATGAGGAAAAAAACTATTTTCTTCATGTCATGACTTAAAATATATTTTCATGAGCTCCAAAGGACAACTGACAGAACTAACACCTATGAACTTTAGGGCCTAAGTTTTGTTTTGTCTGCTCTGGAAATGGCAGTCCCTTATTTTATCTCCAGTGTTAAGAACATTATATGATGCATCCATTTTATTTATCTTTCATTAGACCAATACAAATATACTCTAACTCTCAACACTACAAAACTTGCTAGTCTAACAAGTTTAGTTCTGTTTGCCAACCTAAGAAGTTTTATGTTATGTTTTCAAATTTTTACAGTGTTGCAGCTAGAACTCTATGAATGTTCCATAAATATTGGAGAAAGAAAGCAGTAACCTTGATATTTGAGAGAACTAGTACATAAAATAAAAAATAGGCAGAAACATTTGTTCAAGAGATCTTCCTTCTTTCTTTTTAGTCTTTTAAAAAAATACATAAAACATTGGACTCTACTGGATGACAATTCTAATATTCCTGACACGGAATCTAATCTCTTTCTTTGATCACAAGCATTACTCATTCACTTTCACTTTGCTTCTTTAATAAAAGAACCATTACCAAGAGAATTATTCTTTCAGTCTCTCTGTTTTCATTGCTATTCTGATGCACAAACAAGTGTGTGTGTGTGTGTGTGTGTGTGTGTGTGTGTGTGTTTGATATACATTTGCATAGGTGAAAAGATGTATTTATTAAATCAAGAACAATCATCTTAGGGGAGAGATTTTATTTTTAGATGGATCTTCTTTGTCTTCTATTTTGCCACCTTTGTTATTGCAATTCAAAGAGATAATCAGCTTTTATGAACATACAGTTTCTATGTGAGGAAAAGACTATGTTATATTGCAGTAACAGAGAGTCACCAGTGACCTAAAATAAAGATGGTGTATTTCCCTTCATCTTCCTTGTCCATTGTGTTTGCTCCTGCTTTTCTCCATGTGATCATCATTTTAGGATACAGATTTTGGTAAGACCACATCCAAAATGTTGGTGGTTACTGTGAAAGAAATACAGTGAAACGTGGCAACTGTTACTATTTATTTTAAAGCACATTTTTTAAAGATTTATTTATTTATTTACGCATACTAGAACTGGAGTGTAGGCTAGAGGTGTGGGGACAGTGAGGGGATTCACCAGAGACAGAGCGAGGAACAGAACAGGCAGATCTACTGAAATACACTGCTAAGGGGAGCAGCAGGCAAGTCAGGAGAGGTCTGCTGCGCCATGTGGGTCAGCTCCCTGGCCAGGGATCGAACTCGTGCTGCAGTGGATCTGGGTAGCTTCATAGTGCTGAGACTTAACCCCTTGAGCCACCAGGGAGACCCATATTTTAAAGCACATTTAAATGCACGTTTTCACACATGCCCACAACCAATGCACCAGTAACCCTCCACCATAGTCCAATGGGTCTCCTCCTCTCCCACTCCAACCCTGAGCCCCTCCCCTTCTGGTTGCCTCAGTTTTGCAGTCAGATGTCCAGGTTTGTTATTGGTTTAGTTTTGTCTGACCTTTTGTTTCTCTATATTCCACATAAAAGTGAGATCCTCCTGGGCCTCCCCAGTGGCACAGCGGTTAAGTGCTGCGCTGTGGAGCTGTCGGCAGCAGCAACGCTAGTTCAATGCCCAGCCGGGGAGATTCCCACATGGCGTGGCAGACCTCCCCTGCCTCGCCCGCTGCTCCCCTCAGCAGTGTATTTCTGATCTGCCTGTTCTGCTCCCCACTCTGTCTCTGGTGAACCCTCTCGCTGCCCCACGCCTCTGGCCTGTACCCCAGCTTGTATGTATAAATAAAAAATAAAAATCTTTAAAAAAAAAAGTGAGATCCTCCTATATTTATCTTCCTTCTGCTGATTTCCTTACCTTAGTCTTACCCTGTCCAGTTCCATCCATGTTGTTGCAAAGAACAAGGAATGATTTTATTTATGGCTAAGCAAAAAAATAGTGTGTCCCCTGTATTCTCATCAGTGATTGCATACATTGAAATAGACCTTTTATATTCAACTACTACTACTATTAGTTTCAGCTACTATAGTGCTTTTAGTTACTACAAACAAATGTGTACTATTTTAAAAATATTCTCTATGTCTTTAAACAATTGGAGAATGGTAATTAATATTTCAAGTGTTTTTTTTTTCTTTTTTACATCCGTAGTTTTTACTTTATTTAGTAGTTGCATAATTTTTAGAAATTGGGCCTCCCTGGTGGTGCAGCGGTTAAGCGCTGTGCTGTGGAGTTAACGGCAGCGGCAACATGAGTTCGATGCCCTGCTGGGGAGATTCCCACATGGCACAGCAGACCTCTCCTGCCTCACCCACTGCTCCCCTCAGCAGTGTATTTCTATCCATCTGCCTGTTCTGCTCCCCACTCTGTCTTTGGTGAACCCTCTTACCGCCCCATGCCTCTGGCCTGTACCCAGCTTGTATGCATAAATAAATAAATCTTTAGAAAACATTTCAGAAATTACTTTTTAAAAAACAAGAACATAATCTATACATATTTTATAAAACTAATTGAAAACATATATCATGGGTATACTTGATGCTTAAATTTACCTCTGCTTATTCATATCTTAGATTGAAATAATCTAAGATATTCATTACATAGAATTCTGGGTAATGGTAATCTATATAACTTTTGCCTTCAAGCAAAAGCATGTGAACCAATTGCATTTATACAAGTTTTAAAACAAATACAAATTAACTCTAGTTAAGTGACTTGAGATCACTATCAATTATTTTAATTAAATTTACCCATCAAAATTCAGTCAACCAGTCAGGTTAATCCAGTGCTTTGTGCTGTTCTGTCCTTATTTGTTCTGCTGATCCACAATGTCTGCAGATGAAGGCGGGTAGAAAAACAGTTTGGGAAAGAATAAATCTTGTACTTAAACTGATGCAAATGTGCTGATCGAGTTTTCTTCTTTTTACCAGCAACAGGTTTGGTCGGGTATGCCTTTTCATTATTTTACCTTCTAAATTCAGAATTTTAAGAGACAAGAATTGTGTGAATACATAATATTAAGAAACAATAAATGTTATTGCTTTATTTCTCTTTCCCACTCTAAAAACTCCCATCTTGAAATATTTCCAAGAGTCCAGATAGCTTCACCCTGCCTTGATGTCAGCAATTCATGTTGAATTCCCACACAATCCTGAATTACCCTGCTTATCTTTACCATTATTTTCCTATCTGCATTTCCTATCGGCATTGATGACTTTCCAACAAGGCTTTTCAAAATGTGGGCTGAAAATGGCTTAGGTAAACTTAACTACTATTTAAAAAAGAAAAAAAAAAATCTTCTGATCGCATTAAAAAAGTGACACAATTATAAAGCTATCTGTTTTACACATGTTTAAAAATAACTGTCCAGTGACTCTTGAAATAAGAAAGTAAAATTTGCAAGTAATCTAAGTAGAATGAAGTTTCTAATTCACTGTCCTCTGTGCTTTTATAGAATTCAGCTACCTCAAAATCTCATATGTACGTAGCTAAAACCCACACTTCTGGTGAAATGACTATTGAATATTGTTTTGGATTGGTCATGAAAGTGAGTTACCAATCCTCAGTTACTCTGTTATAAAGTATTTGTGATAAAGAGTCTCTCTCTCTCTCTCTCTCTCTCTCTCTCTCTCTCTCTCTCTCTCTCTCCACAGACACACACACACACACACACACACACACACACACACACAGTTGCTTTCACCTACCACAATCACCACCACAGTAAAGTCAAGAACAGAAAATGAGAGAGGCAGATTTTAGGGCTTTTCCCTGGAACTGAACATCACCACCCCAAGCTCCCACCCTGCCACTACGCCCGCTCCTCAGGCAAAACTGGTTCACAGAGTCCTGCCAGAGGAGCAAAATTGATTTCATGTTTGGTATTTCTGGCAATGTCTTCAATTATCCTTTTTAAACACTTTAGCAATTCCAGCTAGGATCATCTCTGTCTTTACTGTGTGATTTGAAAGTAAGAAGAATTCTGTCTCCAAACTAGGAGGAGGGTTCTCACAAGAATTCATCTCCATCAGCATCTGGATCTTGGACTTCCCATCCTCAGAACTGTGAGAAAGAAATCCTGGTGTTAAGCAGTTCTTTTGCCCTCTTGTGACTATCCAAGTGTTTCTTTTCACAGATCTTTTTCTCTCTGTAAAGCAACAGCAGCAGCTCCTCAGCCTGCGTGTGACTATGGAGGTGCCTCTCTTTCTCTCACCTTTTCCTAATAAACCTGTCCTTTCAAACTGTAAAAAAAAAAAAAAAATTCTGCTGTTGATGCCATCTGCTCTTTAACATTTCTGTTAGAGCAGGCCCAATTGGCTAAGACAAGCCACTTACAGCAACATTACTTTATCATATTTTCAAAAAAAGTTGTCCCATAAAGATAAAACTGCAAATCATTATTCAGGATGACAACTTCATTGGTTGCTGTGAGAACTTTCCGGAAATTGATTTATTCAAATATTATAACCATCAATTAGCCTCCTTTTCCAGCCAACATATTTCTCATCTGCATAAATAATCCCCTTTCAAAAACAAAAGTGGCTCAAGTGGGCAAATGCTTATTTATTAAATAATTCTTCAGTCTTCATATGGCTGGATTCCTTCAATTCTAAATTATTTTGTCAAGGATATTGGCTAATCTCAGTCAGATCTTTGAGTTGAAAAGCCTGCTTTGGGGCCTCCCTGGTGGCCTAGGTGTTAAGTCTGAGCACTATCACCACAAAAGCCTGAGTGAGATCCCAGCCAGGGAGCTGACCCACGTGGTGCAGCAGACCTCTCCTGCCTCACCTGCTGTTCCCCTCAGCAGTGTTTTTCTGTCAGCCTGTTCTGCTCCCCACTCTGTCTCTGGTGAGTCCTCTTACCCACTGTGACTCTGGCTTACACTGCAGTTCTTCTACATAAAAATAAATAAATAAAATCTTTAAAAAGAAAAAAAGGTATAACCTGCTTGAAACCCTAGACACAAACTTTAAAGACCAATATAGATCTATCCCACATCTCTTTCCTTCTGAGACGTGACATAATGCTCAGCGCTATTTAGTGAGGAATAAACCCAGTTCTGCTCAATGAATAGGTTATTCTGGAGTCTTCATGGAGAGGTGGGGTTGGCAGTGGGCATTGGGAGTCAGTATTGATTTTGAGTGACTAACTCAGGAAGCCTTGTTTGTGACTGGGATTCCAACTCTGAAGTGCCTTTACCTTTATCTGTTCTTTTCACATTATCATCTAAAGGGGCCTTTATTTTTTTTAAGTTTTATTTATTTATGCATTCAAGAACTGGGGTGTAGGCCGAGGTGTGGGGTGGTGAAAGGATTCACCAGAGACAGAGAAGGGAGTAGAACAGGCAATTGACTGAAATACATGCTAAGAGGAACAGCGGGGGAAACAGGAGAGGTCTGCTGTGACATGTGGGAAGCTGCCTGGCTGGGGATCGAACTCTTGCTGCAGTGGCTGCCGACTGCTTCATAGTCTGAGACTTAACCCGTTTCACCACCAGGAAGGCCCAAGGGGGCCTTTATTTTGTATACTGATTTGGTGGATGGCGATGATTTCACACTTGATAGCTGCTAAGTGTTTTTAATATGAGATGTTTTCTACTCAATCTTAAAGTTTTCACAGAAAGGACTAGGAAAACTCAGAGTCCTGACGAAAATTGTCAAGAGAAACAGTAGAAACATTCCTGCCATTTCTCAAGCATTCTCTTCTAAGAGAGTAATTGGAAAGCCTTCCTCCCAGCCTCCACCACCACCACCAAATTGTGATTCAGAAGCTACTCCTTTGACCCCTTATGTTTCTAAGAAAAGTAATGTTAGTTTTCAGATAAGTGAGTCCTTTGAAGATAACTTTAAAAAAATAGATTTTTTTCTTTGATATCTTGAACCTGTTTTTAGTGTTTTTATATAGAGGAGGAGGTAATTTCTTTGTCTCACCATGGATTTGGCAGAAAATAATGGGATGACTGTAAGTCATGTATTTGTATCAAATATTCTTTCAATAACTTGAAATATTTTATTTACCAATATCTTACATGAATGGATAGTGTTATAATTTCTTAATATATAATATATTCAGTGATTCTCTATGGAATTCAGTAAAACATTCCCAAGTGAAAATATACTTGCTCTCCTTCAACAGCTGCTTTGACCTTTTAAATGTGTTCAGGGTCAGTGAAGGTAATATTTTTCAAAATTAATGTCCTTTTCCTTTTCATCTTTATTTGTTTGTTTGTTTTAGGTTAGTTAATGTTGACTCCCCATGATCTCAGATATTGCAAACGACTGCATTTACAATTTAATTATTGGAAGAGAATGTGTTGTAATATTTAATGTCAAAAGTTCTGAAACAAACCCATTTTGATTTTTAATTCTAAATCTCTATTTCCTCCATTGGAAATCTTTGGGTTAGTTCTTAAACTCTCAAAGTCTAGTAGTCCTGTTTAGAAAACGAGAAGGGCAATATCAATTTGCTGGGCTGTTGTGTGGATTCAAATTAAAGATAGAAGGCTATGCCACACTTAATACAGGGGTTGGCAGAGAGCAAGTGATCAATAAAAGACAGCTAGTATCACATTACCTCTTCTCTACATCCATAAACCCCTTTCTACATGTACAAATACTATTGGCTTTTCTGAGACAAAAGGAAACCACAGATGAGGATAAACTATAATCGTCTTTTCCCCTTTTCTAGATAAGTAGAGAGAGCCAGAATTGAGATTTATGTCCCAGCGATGATCCTGACACATATGAGAAAATTTGATCAAGATAGCAAAACACTCCTGGGAACAGTGTGAGTGGGTCACATTTTATAGAGAGGGGAGTTGGAAGTCCCTGGCTTGGAACAGAGCCCTTCGTCATGAGCAGAGATAGTGTTTATTAATCTTAAGTGAGGAAGCCTGATCTCAGCTGAAGGCAACATGCCAAATGTAGGAGTTGTTCTAAATATTTTTCCAAGTGGTTTATAGTTGCAAAGCCCCTAATTAGAAACTGTTCTTCTCTAGAGAAGAAAAATCTGATATGCTGCTACTTTGTCTTCAATGAGAGATATAAATCTGAAAGTTTTGGAACTTGACCAGGGTGGAAGGAATGAAAGCCAAACCTTAGTGAAGTCTGAGTTTCCAGGAAATTGAGTAAGAACTGTCTAGCTTTGCTGCTCACAGTATTCTTTTAAGCTCAGACAATGTCCAGCTCTAGGTGATTTATAGCAGAAGGGAAGAGGCCCTACAGATTGAAATGTCTTTACAACATTGGGTGAAAGTTGACATTTTAAAAGAATATTCCCTGAAAGAAAGTTTGTGGGAATAAATGATATTACTCTTATATCTGTGCTATTATTCTGAGAGCATAAATCTAAACTATTTTTTAAGAAACTACCTAAATTTCATTTATTTTCTTTGGAATTTGCTTGAAAAGTTTTTCATGTTTGTTTGTTTTTATGAGATGTAATTTGGAAAAAAAGAAATTTCTAACTATAGTTCAGAGAGAGATTATAAATTTTTGACTCTTTAAATGTTTAATCCCTTTACATATAAAACATATAAATCTCTCATTCCACCCCAGTACATTCCCATCTACTCTATAGAAAAGCAGAATAACAGGTCAATATTTAAATTCAAGAAGCACTGGAATAATACAAATAGAATAATTTAAAAATTATATGAGCTGCATAATATACTTTAGTAAATAAATCAGGCGACTTGGCATCAGTTCATCACTTTAGACTTCAATCTATGTTGATTTAATTAAAAAAAATCTTTGTATTCATGCTGCCTTAATCAAAATAAGTAGCTGTGCACACTTACACATATATACATGTTCCCACAAAGAAGAAGAAAAGAAAGAAAAAGGGAAGGAGATACAGCAAGTGTGAAAGAATGAAGAAAGCAAGAGAGGGAAGGAGGTGTAAATTAAAAGAGAATGAGGAAGAGTATGGAAGGAAGGGAGAGAAAAAGGGAGGGGGGAAGGTGGGAAGGAAGGAAGGAAGGGAGGAAGGAAGGGAGGGAGGGAGGGAGGGAGGGAAGGAGAAAGAAACCACTCCTGTCATAACTTCTAATCACCTGTAATGGAAAATCCCAGCTATCATTTTGTTCCATTCTCTGGAGGATAAAAATGGTCATTTCATTTGATGGAAGTAGATATTACTAAAGATTTGTGCTTGATGATTGAAGGGGTTGGAGGACTAGTTATGAAGTTAGGATATGGAGTCAAGATTGGGCAAGTTTGGGAATAGGAAGGATCGACAGGATTGTCTTCCGCGTTAATTATGCAAAACAGGTGCTGTCTGCAAGAGGAGTTCAGTCTATTCTCTCGTCATGAACTATGGAGACCGACTGGTTATTTAATCTCACAGTTTCCCCAGATGTAAAATGATAATGTAGCTGGCAGCATCCATGGTCACAATACATGCTGCATGGTAGGCGCTCAGGCTGCTCTTATTTCTACATAGGCAACGAGATGAAGATGTACAACATACTCTAAAATTCAGGGGGTAGTGGAGGATTATCTAATAGACCTTGTTTTGTGGTAAACATTAATCTTCAGTTTAGAACTTCTCTGTACTCTCTGATTTTACTAACTTTACCATACTTGAAATTTCATTTTGGCAAGTTGAAATGCATTATATTGTCTGTTAAGAGAAGGAACTTAGAATTCTGCATAAAATTCAGTGAATTGTATTTTATGAAATTCCACTTTAGATTGATTTCTATGGGATATTTTCTACAACATGGATTTTCTCTGAAATAAATTGTGCAAGTGAAGATTCTTCATGTAATTGAAATGTGTATGAAAGACAGTGGAGGAGCTTGGGGTGTAATCATATAAACACATGGCTTTGAGTCTTTCATATTGTTCTTTTTCCTCTCAGATATAGTTTGTTGATTATTTCCTGTCCAAGCCTGTTCAGTCCCAAAAGGTCAAGAACACAAGGAAATTGAAGCAAGCTCTTAAGAATAAACCAAGTGTCTTCAGGGGGATAAAAAAAAAAATAAGCAAAATGATGTAGCCTCCTTAGGAATTTAGTGACTTACGAGTCTGGATTTTTGTTCTTAGATGCTTTTATTATGTTGAGGGATGCAGCAGTGATCAAAAATCTCAATTTCTACCAAATAGAACGATAGAACCAAGAAACCAAGTAAATGACATTTCATTTAAGGGGCTCCCCACTCCTGCTGTTCTCATAGTCCACTTGGTGATGGTATGGATCAAGGGACCAGTTGAGCAGCAAGATTATCCCTGACTACAACTCTGTGCTTGTAGTTCTGTGTGTATAGAACTACTTAAATAAAGCGCCATAGCAAAGCTGAAACCAGAGAAATAATTTAAAATATTTAAAACTATGTCTAATTTTCATTTGTCCAAATATTTCAGAGTTGTTGGTTTTTGTCTTCTCTCTACATAGATGGAGTCTTGAGCCCAGGTTATTGAGAAATATAAGCATGTTTGTATCTTTATCATCTGTGCTAATGTATACTCATAAATAGTGCTTTCTATGCATATGTGTGTGCACACAGGCACACACACACACTCATTCATGGCGCCAAGTTATCATTTGCCATTTAGGCCAGATTCTAAAATGGAAATAATATCACATCATTTCCTTATTTTGGATTCTTTCAGAGGTTACTATTAGACCTTCCAGTAAATGTGGATGCCAGACCAAAATAGAGACGTACCAAGCCAGTTCATGACTTATTTCCAGTAAGCAGAAATCTTACCTTTTAATTTCTCCAAATCACCAAGGGCAATGCTTAGAGATACTGAACTAAAGATTTAGAGGAACTGTTCAGCAAGCAACTACCCACACATGTTTTGAATTTCATAGATAAATAATTCAAAGTTTATCAGCACACTTTCAAAGTTAACTTACAACCTCTGCCTTATTCATGTTTTTGTAACATGCAGGAGTTTCCTAAGGAAGGGCATATTTCTCTTCCTGTCCCATTGTGAACCTCGCACATGTCAAATGGTCAACAAAAAATTCAGAACTAAGTTTGAGTCCCTTGAACAATTTGTGTCATTATTTAAGATATACAGTAGAACTCGGTGTTTTTAACATTTATAGGGAAAACATATTACAATAATATTTAAGATATTTCTCTATAACTGACTACTTAAATATCAGCTGAATTTGCTTAAGTCCTGGAATATCACCATGGAAAGATACCTCATACATTGCATCGTACAAGGTTTATGGAACTATTGAAATAGTATTGTGGGTGATAGCAAAATCTAAAGCAAAAACCACACAAGTTTTCAAACTGGTCTCTAAGAACTAAGAGTTCTGATTTCAGTGTCAGTAGCTACTTGTTCATTCATCCTGGCCAGGTCAAACCATGATTTCTTTTCATACATTCTCTTTCGAAAAACAAAATGCTTAAGCCATGGGAAACTTGCATATGTCTGGCATTATGGTTTGTTTTTGGCTATATGTACACTACTCTCAAATAGACTCAAGTACAAGCTAACAAGGAACTTGGCTTCAGAGAGAAAAATCTAGCTAGATTGTTAACATTACATATTCATTTTTCATTATACTGCCTGGGAAACTGTGTAATATACCAGAGATTGATTGATTGATAGATAGATAGATAGATAGTCATTAAAAAGAGCTACTCATGTAGAAGCCTGTGCATGGACAATAGTTTTCTGAGACTTAATTGATACCTATCATTTTCACGAGAAACTTTCTTTCAACTGCCTGAGAAGTATATGTGGAAGAACATAGACATTTCAATATTTCAAACTTTGAACCTGCTGAGTACTGAGTATAAATTCTACCTTTCACTATAGGAACTTGAGACTCTCCTCAGGTAAAGTACTTGATCTGCGGGGGTCAGACCACCCCATCTCACATACTTCAATGCTCTTTATGTTCGTTTGTTCTACAAATAGCTGTCAGGGCACAAATTGATGGTCTGCTGACTACGGCATTGTGCTATTTCCTCAGTTATACTAACCCATAAACAGATTATATCATCCTAAACACTCCTTTTATTTAATTGACTGGTGGAATATTTTAGTAATTTGCCATCAACCTTTTTAAAATTTGATAGGTATTTGGGATATTGAGGTTATCTAACCCACCCAAAAGTCATTTAATTAAAAAAATGAATAATGCCACTGAAAGCCTCATTTAATAATTAATACTTGAATATTGTTGACATATTTTTATTTCTGACAGCTAAACATATCCTGAAATAAATTGGTTTTTCAAGATCTTCAGACTTTAATGGATGGAGCCTAATTGTTTCAATAAATTATGACTATAATTTTGAGCTTTATTCATTTTTTTTCTTTTTTTTAAACATGTTTGGAGAGGAAAAATAATTTAGAAGTTTTACTACATAGATATAATTTCTGCCGTGATATTGTAAACTTGCTTTTTTATGATATTGTCTGTGCAAACATATCTACATTTTTTTATTTCTCTAGTTCTTCTCGTTTTTATTTTTTTTAACTTTTTTTCTTTTAAAGATTTATTTATTTATTTATTATACATACAAGCTGGGGTACAGGCCAGAGGCGTGGGGCAGTGAGAGGGTTCACCAGAGACAGAGTGGGGAGCAGAACAGGCAGATCAGAAATACACTGCTGAGGGGAACAGCGGGCGAGGGAGGAGAGGTCTGTCACGCCTAGTTCTTCTCATTTTTAATAGTCTGAACTTAATTACTAAGTCGCTGTGGTGTACAGGGGGCCTTAGGGCCTCACTGCCCAAAAGGAACCACAAACACTTTTCCCCAAAAAGGTCAAATATCCTTTACCTCTTAATGTGCTAGAGAGTAAGTTGGATAACAAATTCACAATATTCAATTCAGTCCTGGGGATTAAAAACCAAGGGTCTTGATGAAGAAAGTAAAAGTCTTCTAAATACCCAGGCATCTGTGCCAGTTCAGCTGCTTATAAGGAAATCTAGAAATATCTGTACAGAGCATGGGGTTGGACGGACATACGGATCTTGTTTTGCTGTTGCAAACAAGCCAAGCCCACAGAAAAGTGCTAGCATAGTCATAATTCTTGACTTGGAAGATAAAATAGTGTGATAACTTTTCCCCACATATTTAGATTTATGGGAATTTAACATTTTTCTTTAATAACAAGATACAGAATCTGGACAGTAAATTTAAAATGAAAGAATGGATGGGAACAGTAGTAAGTCACATACAGAGAGGTTTAGATGTTACATTGTGGTCCATTTTGATAATCCATTAACAACCTTATTTATTCTCTTCCATGAATCTTTCATTTTCTGAACTTCACACGCATGTATTTTGTGTATATGTCTGTCTAGCTATCTAAATGCAAATATATGTTTTTGGAAAATATATATATCCAAAAGGACACTGTTCTTGGTGCTTCCCAAGAAATCATTTCCAAAAATAACCATAGAATTCAAGAGCTGAATTAATATCATACATATGGTATTTTTTTATGGTATTAATAAAATGGTATTTGACCTTGTGGGGGGGGAAAGTGTTTTGTGGTTCCCTTTGGGCAGTGAGGCCCCAGGACCCCCTTAACCCCACAGTGACCCAGTAATTAAGTTCAGACTATTAAAAAAGTGATTCAGAAATTAAGTTCAGAATATATGTATGATATTAATTTATATATTTTAGGATATATAGGTAAATGTATTTTAAAGGCTATTAGTTTATAATATATAAGGGTATTAATATATACATATATAAATATATAAATTTGAATAAAATATATAAAAATACTCTTATGATGACTTTTTTTTTAAACCCAGTACAACAGTACAAAGAGAAAAGATGAATCTTGCATCCTTCTTAGTAGGAATAAACTAAATTTAAAATTGAATGGTACAAGATGACTTATCTCCTGAAAACTGAGGAGACTGAAATTTCAGGTTACTTTTATTGGGCTCACATTGAGAGGCTAATCTTTACACAGTTCCAGGATCTACTCAGGATGAATTTCATATTTCCCATCATACCACTCAGAAACAATGCATACCCTAGTGCTTGCTAAAACATTGCTGACTTGTGTCAAATTTATGTGCTCTGACCTCTGCAATTTCATCCCTACCGATGCAGACTACTAATAGTTCCACAAAATGAAAGACCATTCTTCCTTAGAGGGATCTCACTGAGTTGCAGGTAAGCATTCCTTCATTGTTCTAGATTGCTATGATTCCTTCATTTTCTGAACTTCAGTAGTAATTACTGTCTAAGCCATCTTTGTAACTTTTACAATAGTCTTGAGTTGTTTGACATGTGAAATACATTACTCTGCTAAGTGACTCCTTGCTATGCAGCCTGTGGTACATAGTCAACCTCCAATATATCTATGTTGAAGGAATAACCTTTTCATGATCAGGTTTAAATATTCAATGTTTTCTGATTTCTCCCAGACAGTTTTTACTTCTGTCTTCATATAACACAGCCAGTCAAAAAATGTTTTATTATTATTTATTTATCTATATATTTTACATCATTGTTCATTTTTGTACAAAGTTTGCTTCCTCCTCTCAGGAGTAGTCCCCGTAAAATTCCCACCATAAATTCACCTGTGCACCATCACCATTTTCCCTTGTGTTCCTTCCTCTCCTGTTTTGATCCCTCTCCCTCCCCTTCCCCTACAGAATGTCTCTGATTTATAGTTAATCTTGTTTTGTTGTTGTTGTTGTTACTAATTTTTCCTTCAATCCCATATTTGGTTGCCCTATATTCCTCCTATAAGTGAAACCATCCTATATTTTTCTTTTTCCTTCCTATTTATTTCACTGAGCATAATCCCTTTTTGAACAACTTCTATATGCCAGGCACAGCTGAAATATTAGGAATACATAAACACTGCAGACCTTCCCTTGCAGAACTTCAATTATTTCCACTAGGAAAACAGATAATAATAATCATAAAAGCAAGTCAAGAAGTAAAGTTGTAGAATTTTAGATAGTGATGATACTGCAAAGACAATAAAACAGGTTATAGGGTACAGACTGAGTGTAATGGACTCGGGGATTCCTTTTGTTGGGTATTTATGGAATCCCTTCTGAAGAGCTCATGTATGAGTGCAGTAAAGAATGCTTAGCAAGACCAGTCATATGTAACCCTATTGGAATATAAGTTCAAAAAAAAAAAAAGACCATGTGGATTTTGCTGAGGCAAGGAAAAGCTTGATATGTTTGATGCACAGATGGTGGGCAATGAACATAGATCTTACATGAGGAGGAACATGTGTTCAGAGACATAGTGATGAGCTTATGGACCTTTTTGCCCAACGTAAAGATACGGACTCTTACACAGAGTACATTGGAAAGTGAATGGAGTATTAAACAAGGGAGTTATATTGTATCTCTTTTGTTTGAAATATCTTTATATATTTTTGTAGAATGATCCATAGTAGAAACAAAATTAATCATGAAGGGTCAGGTTGGTGGCTGTAGTAGTAAAGGTGACAGAATCATAACAGTGACATGGAATGAGAAGATCACACAGAAAAGTGAGAAATTATCATATTTATAACATGTTTTAGAAGTGAAGTGAATAGGTGTTGTCTCATTGAAACTGGAGGTAGGAGGAAAGAGAAGAACTGATGTTGAATTGTTTAAAGGTTTCAAATGGTGACCTTAAGCGAGATAAAGAAAACTGGGAATGAGTGGATTTAGGAGGGTGAATGGACACACTTTTCTTATTACTTGGAAACTACATTACTTTGTAATCACCTCACACACTAAAATGAACTCCTTATGGACCATGCCTAATTCTATCTTGATAAAAAGCTGTGTATATTTAAATTTCAACTTTGAATTATCTTTCAGTTCTGGCTTAGACACCACCATCTAGTTTACAAAGAAACATGGATAATGTTAGCTACTGAAAACAATTGACCTTAGGAATTATAGATCAAATGCCTGGGAAAAACCCAAATCAGCACATGTCAAATAGTAGGTATTTAAAAATAACATTGATCTTTATCTCTTTGAGTTTTGTAACCAGCATGGTATCTCTCATGTAAAAGAAGTCCTTTCCATGATATGATTATAGAAATACAGTTACTGACACATATGTTAAGTTACATATTAAAAAAAATACAAAATGATTAAATTAACTTTATTTCTTATAAATTTAGCCCTTATTATTTTTAAGTACACATTTTTTGCCCATTTCTAGAAAGGCACCACCTCTGCTAGATTAGAAAGATTACTCCCTTCTCAAGTACCCTTATATGTGGTCCATGAGCCTTAAAACTCTACTTTTCCAGTCCATATGGCCTTAAATCTATGTATTGAATGACTATATACTTTCCATTTATGGGTTTCCTTTCATGGTTGCCCCACTGATAAGACCCACAAAACTGTGTCCAGATGACTTTATTGATTTGTCTTATGTTCCAAGATTCTGTGCAAGGAAGTGGGGAGATAGGCTAACTCAGCTAAAGAATTCAGGAAGGTCATGTTAGTTTCAGGATAGCTTCTCAAAGGATAAATGCATGAAAAGAGCAAACACTGATTATAATGAATTAAGGTCAATGGGTTGAAGTTTTGGTACTCTTGGGTAACCACCCTAAGAAAGTTGGTTGTTAACATCAGGCTAGCAGAGATTATTTGATGTATTGTGGCCAAGATCGGTATTGGGGAGCACCAGTAGCAGCAGTGAAACCAATTCACACAGTACAGGGAATAGAATTGCGTCCCCACAAAGAAACATGCAAGTCTTAACAGATGGTACCTATGAATGTGGTCTTATTTTGATATTTATATTAGTATAATATATATTATATCAAGAAAGGGGAGGTCACCCTTCATGAGGGTAGGGATTAATCTAATGATCTTCACTCACAACTAAGGGATTTTGGACATAGGTATAAGAGACATACAACATAGGGAGAAAAGAGTTAGAGGTTAGAATGTGAAGATAAATGCAGGGATTGGAGTGATGGACTCACCATCTAAGGAAAACCAAGAATAGTTGGGAATCAGCAAAAACTAGGAAGAGGCAAGGATGGATTTGCACCTAAGTTTAAGTTATGTGACCCTGACAATACTTTAATCTCTGTCATCTACCCTCCAGAACTGTGAAAGAAGCAAGTCTATTATAAGTCACCCAATTTATGGTATTTTGTTATGTGTATTGTGTGGAAACTAATAGAACTTTGAAGAATTGTAACAAACGGTAAAGCAGGCATTCTCAAGGCATTTAAACAAGTGACTGGCTGGCTGGCTGGCTGGCTGGCTGGCTGGATGACGAGTAAGGAGAGAAAG
The DNA here is from genome assembly GCA_004024925.1 of Scalopus aquaticus. Lineage (NCBI taxonomy): Eukaryota > Metazoa > Chordata > Mammalia > Eulipotyphla > Talpidae > Scalopus > Scalopus aquaticus. The sequence continues at coordinate 223,156 of PVIJ01000103.1, forward strand.
AGAGTTATAGAAATAAAGCACATATATAAAATACATTATTATTTGATATGGCGTCCATCAACCTTACATATTGATATTTTCTAACTGAAGGTTGTGGGAGTGTAAGATGCCAAATAACCCTAAGAATGTTATTATGAGATATTCCTGTGGAAGAAAATGGTCAGAGAGCCAGACAGGCTTATAAAGCCATAAGCCCACTGCATGGGTCTCACTTCTAGTGAAAGAGAGGGAAGGAAGGATCCTGGGTTGCAACGTTATTAAGCTGCCATGCAACCTAAGAACAATCCAGAAAGGTCACTGGGGACTTTCTAAAGTAACTTAGAAAAGAAAATTCTCACTTTTCAAGAATATTTCTATCTTAGTATCTCTATCACATTCAGCCATTGGTTGGAGTAGTCCATCAGAAACATGGGTGCAGATCAAACACAGCAATCAGCCTCAGACCATAGAGTAGGGACTGTCAATTACTCTCCTTAAATGGAGAGCTGAGAGTTATATTCTCATGGTATTTGTAGGTAGTATAATCATAGAGTTGTGAGGGTGGGGAGAGGTTAGCATTAGCTTTGCAAATCCAGCATCTATTCTGTGCCCGTGATTTGTATAAAACGATGTTTTCATATTTCTTCACCATCTTTAATTTGTTCAAGTAGAAGAGGTAGGGATTGTGGATGGTGAGTGAGGGGGGACAGGGACAGTTTCAGCTCTTGATATTAACTGTTAGCTGGAGTCTTTTTGTGAGTGAAACTTGTTTCATATCTAAGAGAGGACTGCTTTGCATGGAGGGAAGAAAAACATCAGGAGTACTCCGATTACCACTCCTCTGGATTGGAGCAGTGCCGCCCATTTCCAGCACTCTATCTGTTGTCCTGTCAGGAAACTTTAATCTGACTGCTGAGAATAAATTTTTCCAGGCCCAATAATGTCATTCTTTCTATTTTTCTTTTCTTTTCAAATTTTGCTCTGGGTAGGTGCATACATTATTCCAGCATCGGTATTCACACTGTCTTCCATGACACCCCTCGAGTGCTCTGATTTCAGGTCAGCAAACATTTCCTGAGCACCTGACATGCCCTCCATGCTGGGCGAACATGCAGTAAATTCACAATGAAAATATGTGCTTTCTGATTTTCAGAAGTCTCAGATAAGCGGGCGACACTGCAGCAGAGCAATTTCAGTGCAATGTGATAAGTATCGTGTTAAAAGTATTTCCAGATGTGTTTGAATGCAAAGATGAAAAATCACATTAGCTGCGGTGCAGGACTAGTTATCAGGAAAGCTCCCTAGTACACTGAGACTTGCACATCATATGATTTACCTGATGTGTTTCTACAGCTCCACCCTCCTGCCTCCAGAAGTAGTTTGAGTATTCAATGTATGATACTTTTTAAAGATTTATTTTTTTGATTATATATGCATACAAGAGCTGGGGTGTAGGGCAGAGGTGCAGGGAGTGAGTGGATTCAATAGAGGCAGAGTGGGGAGCAGAACAGGCAGATCTACTGAAATACACTGCTGAGGGGAGCAGCGTGCGATGCAGGAGGGGTCTGCTGCACCATGTGGGTCAGCTCCCTGCCCAGGGATCAAACTCAGGCTGCAGTGGTGATAGCATGACAGTGCTGAGACTTGACCCCTGTGCCACCAGGGAGGTCCTCAATTCATTATTATTATTATTCATTACTATTAGCTGTTTAAATAAAAATGGCACTTGTTGCCTTCTATAATGTTTGAAGTTGCCCAGCACATTTAAAGGTTAACAAATTTCACATCCATTTCAAACAATTTATAGGAGTGTCTCTAGCTGCAAAATATTTAATTGTAGAGAAATCACAAGATCAGCACATGGATCATTCTCCAAAATTTACTCTTTATATAAATTGTGCTGAATGCATATTACAATTTTTCCATAGACTACAAAACTATATATTGCCATATATTGCTAGGTTAGTCCATGATAGTCTAATTAGGTTATAATGTAATGTGTTCTATATATATATATATATATATATGAAAATCATTAAAATCATATTATTCATAAAAATTGGAATGATTAAATATCCAATAATGGTGGTTTAATAAAATAAATTTGTTTTAGCTAATTAGCTGTATAATGGAATGTTGTAAAGCCATTGATGATTAGCCTGAAGAATATTTTCAAACCTTATGAGTTTTTGGAAAGAAAATATTCAGTAATACATTGATGTAAATAATACAATGCAAAGTTTCTCATTATTCCACCTTCAAGAGTGGTTCAGTGTTAATAGTTTCATATTCATTCCAGACTTTTTAAAAGGAAATTGGCATAAATGAGAAAATATTCAACGATATATTATTAATAAAGATATCTATATCTATATCTATAGATATAGATATACACATTTAAATATATATTTATTTTGTAGAACTGGTATGTAGGTCAGCGGTATGGAGGGTGAGAGGGTTCACCAGAGACAGCATGGAGAGCAGGTGAATCTACTGAAATACGCTGCTGAGGGGAGCAGCAGACAAGACAGAAGAAGTCTGCTGTGTCATGTGTGTGTTAGCTCCCTCCCTGGGAATGGAACTCCATAGCGGTGATAGCACTGACATTTAACCCCTAGGCCACTAGGGAGGCCCCATATTTATATATTTTTAAAACATTTGATATTGCTACAAAGTGTTTGTATACTTGTTCGAGAAGGGTAGTTTGGTAATTTACTTTTCTTAATTTCATTTATATGTTTATTAGTTTTTTCCAAAGTTTTGGAGTTTCCAATTTACCTTTCTTCAAGATTTGACTTAAATATCACTTTTCAGAGAAAGCTTACCTAAAAATATTAATAAAATAGCTATTCTATTCCTTCCACCATGCTTTACTGTAGAGAATCATTGTTTTTCTTAACATGCTGTAGTTTTTCTCATACAGCTTATAATCAGTTGGCATATTATATGCATGATGCTCATTTGCTCTAGAATGTTCATTCCATGATAGTAGAGACTGTATCTAGTTTGACCATTATCTTATAACCAGTAACCAAGACAAGTATCAGGAATATAGAATACACCCAAAAAATATTGTTGAAAGAATTATCCAATATGAATAAATTAACATATAATCAGAAAATGCTATATTTTCAAATTCTATATGTCATAAGCATGCTACTTTTGCTCTAGTGAAAAAGAAAAAAAATCTATACAAATTGGAGAAAGAGACTCTTACATATATTGAGAGTTTGTGGTTTAGTGAGAATTTTTAATTAGGGAAAGATTAATAAAATATTTTTTCAGATGTTAGTGTGGTCTTTCAAATTACTGCAATATTTTCTGAATAGTGGATATTGAATTTATTTATTGACTTTTTAAAATACTCCCAATGGATTTTTGATTGGTTATCAGCAAAATTCATATCACATAATTCCAAAAGACATAATGGTAATTATATTTGTATAGTTTTGGGTAAAAAAATAGAGCAAAACATAGGAGTAATTCAAAAGAAGATAAGAAAATAAGGGGGTCTGAGAGTCATGAGAAGTTTCTGGGCAAAATCTGATGATATGATGTAACTCTGTCATCAAGATAAGCTAAGTTATACAGAGATAGCAAACAATATTAATACATCATTGGATTAAACCAAGGTTTATTTTTTCATTCCTGCTATGTGTATCAAAGGTTAGAATAGGTTCAGTTTCACATTTTCCTTGTCCATTCTGCAGGGTTCAGGTTGAAGAGTTTGGTTTTGTCTCTGGCAATGGGAAAAAAAAAATCCTTTCCAGATGGCAAAGTATGAATTGGTTTTTGAAGTTATTTTCTGTGGGTAATGTCCATCATTTCTATTTATATTCTACTTGTCAGTGCCAGACACGTGGTCAGGAGTAGATTCCATCCAGGGGGAAAGGCCAGTCTTACCCTATGCTCTGAAGGAAGACAAGAATGAAATATTTGTGAATAGTTTTAATGACCACAGAGCAGGAAAGAGTAAGTGGACCTGATGTGTGAGAAAGTGCATGCTTTGGAGGAAAGGAACACATTTGCCCTCAGCATGTTTCCCAGTCATGGTTGGACTCAATACTAATTGAGCATGCTCTTTCAAATTAAGCTGTGAATGCAGTTATTAATTTACATGCATTTGGCATGAAGAAAAATAGTAAATAATTTTTGCCTTGGTAATATTTAATTTTATATGTGTGTTTCTTATTGATGTGTTTCAGACACATCTTATTCACACCTGTGTTCATTATGATGAATTAACATATATGATTAGAGTTTTGATACTAATATACTATCAGTGTCTCTTGTCATGGATTAGAAACAAAATGAGATCAATGTGTCCTATTGATTTTAAGTGGTTTACATCTTTAATAACTGAAGAAACCACAGGGCATCACAAAATTTACAATGTGAAACACTTAATGGTAAGTAACTCAGACTTAAAAGAATTATTCAGATTAATTTGCAAAACTCAGTTTTACTACATTCAAGTAATTTTCTTATTGTCAGCTAAATCTAGCACCCATTAGTCTAGAAAAAGACATATAAAACATACTTCTCTGACTTCTGTGATTCTTTATTGCCAACATTAACTCTCCCTGGTCATTTTCCCTATTTTATAATTTGCTAATGTTAGTTTGGTCCCTCTGGACATGAATACAATGCAGCTTTTACCTCTGTTTATGGAACACAGGAACACACATCCTGTCAAGAGATTTCACATTGAGCTACAAATTGCTATCATGAGTCATTATTTCCATTTCACTCTTCTCCTTGTGTGCTTGGTATTAGTGTGAAGATCCCATTAGCAGCAGTGCTAGGCAGAATAGCCTTTGTTAAAGAAGAAATCAAACTAAACAATGTTCACAGTGCCCAGGTATTAATGAATATGAAAAAAATCATCGGGGATTATTTTCATCGTGAAAAATAAATAATATCTAGGAAAAAAGTAGGGCTTTGGTTGTGCCTATTTTTCTGAACTTTTGTAGCTGGAAAAAATATTAAGTATAACCAGAACGTTAATTTAAAAGTAGATAGAAAATTTTGAAGAATACAAAAATTTTTAAGAAATATTATATTTGCCTCTTCAGTGAATTTAATGTCACTCCCCCATCTATTGTAAACTAAGAGAATTACTTTTAGTTGTTTAGTCATATACTTTAGTTCTATTAAATTAAGTTGACTATGTTTTGACCTTCATGCAGAGAAAAAAATTCAAGTCATATAGATGTTCAATGTGTTGATTCTGTTTGAGATGTTTGAGGCAATGAATGGAGCTTAATTAAATTCGAATCTAGGTCTAAAAAATTCCAAGTTCTACAGAACTTTCCTTAATAAGTCAACCTTAATAAGTCAGCTAAACATATCTACCCTGTTTATATATATTGCCCCCAAGATAACAACTGATCGGCAGATATACACCCAGCATTTTCCTAGAAAGACTTAAACCACTGATTTGGTAGGAGCTGATATGCCAGTACAGCAAAGAATACACAAAGTCACCAGAAAAATCGCAGCAGGTGAGAAAGGGAGATGTACGTCCAGACATAAGAGAAAGTGATGCAGTGGCAATTTTAAAGTAAGGGATCACAGTGAATGAGAATTTAATGAGCTCAAAATGCAGAGTGTGAGCCACGGGTATTCTGGGAACCTGGTCAGACAGGAAGGAAGAACAGTTCGTGCCAGACCCTAATGCAGCAGCATATGTGTGTGTTTCGTCTACAGCAAGGAGGCCTGGTGCAGTTGGGGCACAGACAGGGAGGGAGAGACTAATAAAAGAAATGAAGTAGATTCTTCCATGTAAGCTTGTCTTTTCCAGCTTCCTGATAACTTATCTTGAGAATCGAGCAACAAAACATAAGGACAATAACAACACAACAATGATAATAATTCTTCCTTTCGAGTCTTATTTCCAGAAGTGAGATAGAATGGAATCTCTGAGCACCACTGAAGAGTACGGTGTTAACCAGAGAGACACAGAAATGTCCAGAACAAGGAAGAATGAGAAAGATAGCCACCACTGTGGATTTCTTTGATCAATAAGATTTGAAAACATCACTTTGCAAATGGGAATATAGAATTTCAGAGATTAGTGACTTTTCTAAAGCACTGAGCACTAGGCCACCTGAGTTCAGTCACAAGGTTTATGTATCTCTAAACCCTACCTGTCACTGGCCAGGTTTTGAAGTCTCTTCAATGTCATATACTCATGTCCTGTGTGGATGAATGAATCCACCACCAGGAAAGATTAGAAAATACTAGGTCTAGAGTTGAATACAATATGTAAAAAAAGGAATAGTTATTAAAAATAATTTAGAAAGTTTGAGGTGCTTTTTGGAAGAGTAAACAGAGGCCAAGGAATAAAACTCTCAATGGTATGGAGGCTGAAAATGAGTAACTGGGGAATTCTGAAGAGCACAATGAAGCTGCAAAGGATGTTGATATTTGTTTGCAAGAGAGATGAAAGCGGAATGGTGATCACAGAAGAATAAATCTGGGCAGTCTAGTGGAGCAGAAACTCAATCTGGACTTGTAACATGTTAAAACTCAGTCTCACAATTTTTTTTTAAGATTTATTTATTTATGCATACAAGCTGGGGTGCAGGCCAGAGGTGTGGGGCGGTGAGAGGGTTCACCAGAGACAGAGAGAGGAGCAGAATAGGCATATCAACAGAAATACACTGCTAAGGGGAACAGCGGGCGAGACAGGAGAGGTCTGCTGCGCCATGTGGAAATCTCCCCTGCCAGGCGTCAAACTCGTGTCTCGCATCTCCCCTGCCGCTGCCGACAGCTCCACAGCACGGCACTTAAACGTTGTGCCACCAGGGAGGCCCCAGTCTCACAGTTTTAACTTTTTATTTAGCCTGAAAGGTAGAATACACTGACTACATATCAACAAATTAATTTAGAGATATCTGTTTTCAGTTAGTATCTTTATTGGGCCCTCCCTGGTGGCACAACACGTTAAGTCTCAGCTTATGAAGCTATCTGCAGCCACTGTGGCATGAGTTCAATCCCCGGCCAGGGAGATTCCCATATGGTGCAGCAGACCTCTCCTGTCTCACCCGACACTCCCTTCAGCAGTGTATTTCAATAGATCCACCTGTTTTGCTCCCCGCTCTGTCTCTGGTGAATCCTTTCACCACTCCATACCTCTGGCCTACTCCCCAGTTCTTGTATACTTAAATAAGTAAATCTTTCAAAAAAAAAAATGTTGACTGTAAGGCAGCATGGATTCAGCACAATGTGCTAAACAACATTAATTTAATCACCTTCCAGGAAAAAAAAAAGAATCTAAAGGAATGTTGGATTTTTATGGTTTGATTGCCTTGTAATGCTGGTTTTTGTTTTGCTTTATTTTGTTTTCCTTCATGTTTATAAAAATCCCATTAATGGAAATGAGGAGATGGGATGAGGTGTCTTGAATGCAGTGAAAATCTGTTAACACCTCCTAATTTTGTATGAGCAGGGTAGGAAAGGAAGTTAGAACATCACACTGTATTTATTTTCTATAGATTAGTTTTCCAAACCAAACTCTTTTTCTCTTCAAATTTCAATTCATTTCCCAGGGCAATTTGTTTTCAAAAAGTGTTGCTCCACTGTAGTTACATTTGCATTTTGGGCAAATGTGTTCAGAAAGGTCCTTTGTGTCAATTTCTCCAGTCAGGAAGAAAAAGAAATGTGAAGAAAACTTTTGAAGGAATGCATTCTGATACACTGCTAAATGATGGTCTTCCAATTTTAGGGGAGACAGAAAATGCCAAGGCAATTCAGGAACTCAAGTTTCAAAAATGTGTAAACGAGCTGACTTTAGAAATGATGGAAATTGAATTTAATGCACAGTCTAACTAGATGACTTATTCAAAGTCAAGATGAAGGATCTGCAATCTGTTAGTCATTTCATGACTCTTTGATGGACTGTAGACTGAGAGCAGTACTCCATTACCGCAGCGATCACTACTGATGGGCTCAAATAAATAAAAACAATCTAACTGCTGGTTATGGAAATAGAACAATGTTCTTTTCTTCTCAAAGGTGAGGAGAAGTATGAATTAGAAAGTTATCTGCAGCATTAATTCTATCTGTTCAAAATCACAAACCTTTTAATAAGATTATTATAAATTTTACAGGTTCAGTATTGACCTTCTTTTGTTTTAAAAGATAGTAGTGTTATCATTTCTTAGTATATGTTAAGGACAAACATGATACAATTTCTTTTCAGTGTCTGTTTTAATGATGGGATGGTGAAAAATATAAACATTGATTTAAATAAATATATATATATATATAGAGAGAGAGAGAGAGAGGCAGAAGTGTTTCATGTAATGACATGATTCTTTTGAAATCACTTCTCCATTTCCTTAAATACTTTGTACAAATCGTCAGGTCACATTTATGCAATGAGTCTAAAGAGAATGCCATACTGGAGGGAATAATTGGTATCTCATAAATGTGGATTCTGTTTCAGTTTATCATTTTTTTTGTACACATGTACCTGCTTCAAATATTTGTTTTGGTTTAAATACATGTATGTATTTATTCTTGCATAAATAATATTTTAAAAAATGATACTAATATGGATAAACAACACAAGGGTATATGCAGTCTGCTAATCAAAGTAGCATCAAGAACATATATCCATGTCAACCTAAAGAAAATACATTTTTGCCAAATTTTTCTATATTAAGAGATTTGACTCTCTTTAGTGTTGCCATTTTGGTGATTAGAGAGTTAATACATAGGGACAGTGAAATGACTTTTGCCCTGCTAGATTGTAAAATCATTTCCATTACTCGGAAACTCATTCCATGTGTGGGAGACCCACATTGCTATAATAATAGTAATTGTAATACTTGTCATAGCACTTACAATTGCAATATATAGTAAGACAGCCTACCCAGTGAATCCTCCAACTTTTTAGAGAGGTGATGCAAACCATGGACGTTGCCATTGAAATGCAGCCACCTCTGGAATGGAAAAGACAGTGTCTTTCTTCGTTTTTGCTTCCAGTTCTTTCTGACAATTGTTATACCAAAGGAAAGATTGAATTGAAGATCACAAAGATAAAAATAATTTGTGAAAATTGAGTAGAAATGAAGAAAGTTACAGATACCCCAAAGTACAGTCATTCAGAACACAGATAATGTCTAACAAACCTATAGATTTTTAAATTCCATTTTAAAGGAAAGATTTCTTTATAGGACTGTGTTCTGCAGCAAATGTTCTCCATGGTAACAAAACACACACACACACACACACACACACACACACACACACACACACACACGGTTATCTGTTGACTGGGTAGTGTGTCTATTGGCTGTTGCAGTTATATCATTCTCCATAATCTTTTGGAATATTTCCCTAGGAATCAGTACTGTATTATTTAGAATATGGACAGGGAACAATCCCTTTCTACTCTTATAACCCCTTTTGCTCCTGCAATTATTAAACCAGGCCATATTCTCAGGCTTATTTTGGCTACATTGAAAATATACGTGGATTGTATATGGACAGCTTTGCAGCAGTAATTGCTGGCTGGCATTCTTTCAGAACACTCTGGGTTTGTTTGACTTAAATTGTTTTTCCCCCTCTCTTAGATTCAGTGAGTCTATAAATATAATAAAATAGCTCCGTTGTATTATTTTAATACTTCTGTATGTGTTCTTGGCTGGAATTAGTGGTTTAGAATAGTTTAAGAATAAGAAATACAAACTCCAAAGCTTTGACAAAAGTTTCCCATCCTTACAAATTCTCCTGAATAGCAACCTCTTTCTAGACCTCAAGGTGAATTTAGATGTCTTGGTTTTCTTCTCGCTCATGTCTTCATTGCCAAACCCAGGGCTCTCTTTAAATGCTGCTTTATCTACACAGAATGAAATAATTTTGCTCTCCTCTGAAATTCTTAGCACAGGAGTTTATTAGTCCTTCTTGGAGCACTTATTCAGTGTGTACTCAGTGAAGGCAGGGGTTCTGTCTATTGGCATCGTGAATACTCATAGCACTTGTTACATAGTAGGTGCTCAATAAAATTATTTGACCTTAAGAAGGATGACTTTGTACAAATACTGTTGTATGTTCAGATGACTATATTATCTTTTCAAGCCTTTTGAGTTTAATGATTTTATGATTGTTATTAACTGTTTTAACGTTCTGTCAACTCATATTGAAAAACAATACATTTAGCATGCAATGCATTTCTATATGTTTAGTTTTTACTCAGCAAACAGATGAAGCCTGAGAGCTCTGTTCATAATTTGCTGCTTAAGTTCAGGTCTAAAGTTTTATATCCTTTATAGGGCACTTTTATTCTACACAATTTATATTTAATTAGGAGTCAGATTTCCAGAAGCACTTTGGAAACAAGTGGCAACTATTCCAAAAGTTCTATCCAAACTCAATAAATTTGAAATACATTTGAAGAGAAAGAATAAAGATCTCCCCCTCTACCCCCAAAACTGGTCTATACTGAAGAACTTAATGTTCCTAACAGATAGCTAAAAAATGTGCTGAATCCAAGGAAAGAATTTATGTGTGGCCATCTGAACTTCAAGAAATAATTGCGCTGCTAAGATTTATCTTCCCTACAATTGAGTTAATGGAAGCCTGTATTTTTTGGTATGCAAAGAATCTTTTTTTAAAATAAAAATCTGTAAATGTCTTAGGCATGTTACCCTATTATTTGACAAGAAAGTTGCCTTCACATGTAATCTGTCATAACCAAGTCTGCAAAAATGCACTACTGGTGGTTTTTTAATGAAAATGCTACTTTTTAGAAATGAACAATATTGGTTGTACACTCCCAGTTAGTTATGTGTTGTTGAAAGAATAAATGGTTCTTGTTCCAGAGGGAAAAAAAAAATTAAAACCTGCGTAAACAATATGTTAGTAGTTTTTTAGTGCATGAGAACACAATTCAGAAACAGGCAAATGGCCATGGTTGCCTGTTTGCTTCTCACGATGCATTTCAAGAAGAGAAATCATGTCCTGGGTGGGCGGATTGTGGGTCATTTAGGTTTTAGATTAGCTGCTTCCCTAAAATCTATCTTGATGGGCTTGTGCTAAATGGCAAGCTTGTGAAACGAAATACAAATTAGGCTTAAATAGGATAGATTGCATTAAAAATGTACTCAATGGAGCAGGAAAGTTCAACTAAAGTTCAAGGAGTGGCTGATGTGGAGAGTAGTGTTGGGTACAGTCTCGTGTCTACTGTGGCTGAGACCCCATGGACATATCTTCTGGCTTCCAAAGGCGACATGATGTACACAAACATGAACATTCCAGCAGGGACTGACATCCTGCCGAATGAAGTTAATTTGATCCACCTGAGGATAATTCTTGCTGTGGACCTTGGTTCACTCTAATGTATGTGGACCTGTTCTCCAAACACAAAATTTATCTAAATCATGCCTAGATACTTCTGATTTTAAAAGTTATCATTCATATGCTTCTGAGTAATAAACTAAATAAATGGCATAAAAAGAGATATTCTTATCTTTCCAATTACTACCCACTTTCAGAACCATTTATATAATTCAGAAATAACTTTGAATTATTTCATATATCCTGAGAAAATGGTTTCATTTTTTTAACATAAAAAAATCATAAATTTGAAACAGATGACTTTTCCCTTTCCGGCTTTATCTGTTACAGCTGAAATTTGGTAACACAATTATTTTCTCTTAGCAGACCACAATCAAAAACTACTTGCATTGATATAAAGGTATAGCATATATACTACAAATGGTGCAAACACTTCACATTTTTTATGTAGTGGACTCTCTCAGGAATGCTGTGATGGAGTTACTGCTGTTTTCTTCTTCTCCGTTCTATAGATCAGAACCTAGGGCATAACATAAAAAGCTTAGTAATTTGCCCCATAGCTTGTCTGGAGTGCAACCAAGACTTAAATCCAGACCATGTGGCTGTGGAAATGGAATCTTATACCACTGGATGTGACATCCTGCCGTCTTAGGCTGACTGAAATAGGGCAGTACAAAGGATTTACACATAGGACACCTGACTGATTCAAATTGAGAGATCATAAGTGATAATCCACATAAACCAGTTTAAATAAATGTATGGGTTAAAACTGCTAATAGGTTCAGGGGTTCTGTTTGTGGTGATGAAAATATTTGACATTAGTGATGATGGTTACACACTTCTATACGTTACACACAAAATGCCATATATATGACATTATACTATATAGTATGTCTTATATTCTATAATAATATAATCATTTTAATCAGGATGCATTTTTAAAATATGTACTTTAATTAATCTCAAATTACTTTTGGAATGCTATAATCAGATCTGGAGCGAGAATATGATGTCCTATAACCTGAAGTGACCATATATAAGGACAGTCTAAAATCATCATATATATTCACCTGAATGGATTCATTCTTCCATGCAATGTGTGTGTGTATCTGTGTGTATCTTACTTATTTAGAAATCTTCTCATCTAATCTATTTTGGAAAAAAAACCCTAATTCCTCTTTTTCCTTTTCAAAATTGTGTCGTTATAATTGAAACTACATTCAAACATAGTTGTTTTTATGTATCAATTTCATTCAGCCTTCTATAAACATTTTTTTCAATTTGAACAAGGAGAAGGCAGACAAGTCACTTTGGAATGGGTCACTTCCTAATGATATTTATCTTTAAAATAAATTGGATTTCAGCTGCTTTGGTCAGTGCCTGCAGTTGACAGAGCATGTGACCTTATCAAAGCAAAGTACTCTGTTCTCTATTTAGGACATTCAGAGTCTGATTGTCCTACGGTTACATCCTCACATGGCAAACAAAAATTCTAATGCTCTAGGGAAAAGCATGGAGCACCGTTTAACCCCATCCTAGATACCTTAGAATACACTCACTCAAGCTTTATATGACTTTAACACATATTTTGTGGTAACGGATTGTGAGCAAGGATAAAAGAAATATACTTGCTCTATATTTCATTTATATTTACGGAGTGCTATGTTCTTTCATACATATAATGACAGGATCTTGTTGAACTTTGGTGACCTTTGTGTTCTAACCCACATGAAAAAAAAACCTGCCTTTTAGATTTTAATCATAAACAGATCTGGGCTATATTATGTTTTTTTGTCTTTTTTTTTTTTTTTGTCTTTTAGCCTGTATCAATACATTCATTTAAATAAAATGTTTAGGGCCTCCCCCGTGGCGCAGCGATTAAGCACTGCGCTGTGGAGCTGTAGGCAGCGGCGACGCGAGTTCGAGCCTGGCCGGGGAGAATCCCACATGGTGTGGCAGACCTCTCCTGCCTTGCCCGCTGCTCCCCTCAGCAGTGTATTTCTAATCTGCCTGTTCTGCTCCCCACTCTGTCTCTGGTGAACCCTCTCGCCGCCCCACGCCTCTGGCCTGTACCCTAGCTTGTATGTATAAATAAAAAATAAATCTTTAAAAAAAATAAATAAATAAAATGTTTATTTGTTCACATATGCTCTTTATTTGAAATAACTGATTACAACCCTGTTTGGGGTTTTTATAATACCTCTTTTAAAGAGTCGTTTTTTAGGTTAAATTTCAAACATGTCATCTTTTAAAACGCCTCATGTTTTGATTTGGCATGCTTGAATTAAAAATTCCCAATCTGCTTGAATCTCTCCCTATTTAAGGAAACCTTTCTGACAAACAGGCATGGTGGTTAACTTCCTCTTTGTGGCTTTCCAAGAATGAATTAAAATGTGCAAAATGATTTGAGATTCATGGTGAAAGGATGCTTTAGAGTGTTAATCCCCCATGAATTCTGCTTCCAGGATCCTGCTTAAATGAGCAGGAAACTTCTGGAATTGAACAAGCATTGTGGGTGGCCATGCTATGGTTAACAGGAAGGGAGCAGAGATTTCAATTAAAGATGTGAGTTAGTGAACATAAATACCATTATTTGGAGGTGCATTTGCATTTGTTTAAGCATAGGCTTACTCTGATAGGTCAAACCAGTTAATAGAACCCTGAAAAATGAAATCTCTGATGTATCAGAGAAATACTGTGGGGATAGAATGGTTTTTTTCAAGTATTCGTTTTGTATCTCCTAACATAATTCAGCAGTTTAATATACTATTCATTTGAACTAAGATCAGAGTTTTTGAGACTTCCAGGTAAAAGAAAAGGCAGCATTATATGTTGGTTTACTGTTGAAACTTTAGAGTTTAAATTGTTTTTCCATTTCTATCACCATGCTCTGGGACGGGGAAGGAATGTAACATACATTTATTTTCTGTGTATTGCAATGGGGAAAAATCCCCACATTTTATGACCACATAGTTTAAATAGTTTTAACAGCAGAATTAGAAATCCTGTCTCTAATGATTATTCCAGAACTTTAATTTACAAGTGGTTTTCTATAATTTACAATAATAACACAATATATTGTGGTTGGTATATGCTAACTAAAGTAGCTTTCTAATGTTTTCTTCAACAATTACACATACAAATGTATAATTAAGTTCATAATATAATGATTATAATTTGTTATTAAAAAGTAAGATGAATTGCTTCAATTTCTAAAAATCAATTATTCAAACATTTCCAAGTCTAATTTACAAATGTGATAAATATAAGCATTTAGTGGTCAAATTTCAAGTCAAGTTCTAGCTGTATTTATGAAGTAGGGCGAATAGTAGAGGGTCAGGATAGTAAGAAATAGCATGAGGATTCAAAATTAGAGTTTGCAGTTCAAGTAATATTAGAGGACTGAAAAGAATGGTGACTTTATCTTTTGCTTTTTAATACAACTGTCATTTACAAAAGATTTATTTTTATGAAGTGCTTTCAGATTTGGTGTCCTGGTATCTTTTTAAAGCCCTGTAGAACAATTGGAATTAAGCACTTAATCCTTCAACTTGTCAATGTCAAGGAAAAACAAAATGGATTAAGCAGCAGAAGATGTCTGGAAGTTTCACCAATGCACTCTTACTTGTCTTGAAGAGCACGCCTCACTCACTGAGATTTGTTATGTTTTCTCACTACTTCTCTGGAATAATGAAGCTGGCCCTGCTGCTGTAAAAGCAGTGCTATATCCCTATCATCACATTGGAGAATTTGCTGGCGCTACAGCAGAGAACCCCACTGGTGTAATTAAGGAAGACTCCATACAGCAAAGACCGTCAGAGGGAGTCAGTTTACAGATAAAGAACATAATGTACTTGTTCACTTGGTTTTCTCTTCCTGTTTAGACATACTCAGTGTACTATCTAGTCATTCTGCCCTCATGACAAACAGCAATCGTGTTTTTAACAGCAGTTCTATTCCAAGGATTCCATATGAGGTTCATGAAGCTTAAGATTCAGGGACTCTGTTTTATAAAATCCATTTTCAAGCCCTGGGAGAGGGCCTACCAATTTTTCATGTAGCTATGCTTTTCTAAACTGTCCAAGATCTGATCAGTTCATTGTGACTGGTCAAGATCTACAGCTCTACCTTTAGACCTTCCTCCACTCCCCCCATCATGCTGTCCTTAATGCAGGTGCTATTGAACTGGTCGTACCATTTTTAGGATTTGGCAAAAGAGAAGGTAAATTTGACTCTATATTTGGCATGGTTATTAAGATGATGCTCATTTCATTCCCAAGTTCTATACACAGTTATTTCTCGCCATATCTTTAAGGATACTGATCTATATAGAATATATCCCATAGTGTCTGATGCTATAAGTACGTGTTATAAAAAAATGAAACTCCAGACCAAAAGTGGAGTCACCCACTAAGACTTCCTACCTCACTGAACTACAATTTCAGCTTTTCCCAAAATGGAATTGTTAAGTCAATCGAACTCCTGAGGTTATCTTCATGATTAACTTTTTTCCACTACAAGACTGGCTTTGCCTGAAGGAATGCATCTTTTCTTTTGCTAATGATCATATACCACATTTTTCTGACTATAAAAAACATCCATTTGGTGTAACTCTTTGCAGTAAGTCTCTACGTTTTAGACAAGACATTGTCTGACAAATAAATCATTTAAAAAGTCAATAGAAATGGAAAATAAACTCAATTGGATTATTGATCTTTGACAGTGCTTAGTGGTATTGTAACAAGGCTGAGTCCAAAGTCCAGTAAAGGTGGTGCCCCCTGGAGGGGGTTTGCTGATGAGAATGAATAGCCCCAGGGAAAGTGCTAAGTTTGCAGTTTGGGGTGGAGAGTCTGATGAGAAATAAAAGGGACTGAAGGAGACTGGGAAGTCAGTCATCATGATGTAGGAATAGAGGACTCAGCTGCAGAAAATGTAGCTGCTGAGATTGAGAGTTTGGAAATCAGACTCCAGAAGTTTTTGAGCCGCCGGGATATAGAGTTTCGGATTGAGCGTTTTTGGAATCTTTAGTGATGGGACCAGCGACTTTGGAGGCTTTGCAAGCAGCCGAGTGAAGGAAACTGCTCCCAGTTTTGTTTTTACTGCAGCCGGAGGAAGAAAGCAGAGGCCCGAAGCGGGTGCCTTCCTAAAATGCATGAGTGCAGTCTGTTGGGCCGTCTGGCCGCTGTAGTTGCTGTTTGCAGTGTTGTTGGCCTGTTGCTGTGCTGGTGCACCATGGTAGTTCCGGGAGCATCTCCAGTTGTGTTCTGTGTGGTCCTCGTGAGTTGGAACCTGGCCTACAGTCTGTTTGTTGCACATCTGCAAAAGAAGGAAGACGCCATTTTGGAAACTGGCCTATTGTTTGAAAGAGGAGCTCCATGTCAGCAGTGGCTGGAAGACACCACCTTTGTTAGTTTTTTGGGACTTAAAGGACTGGACATTGCTTTAAGTAAGGTAAACGGCCATATGTTGACTTCAGTAATTATTTGCTTTTCCCTGTTTGTTAAATAAATCCCAACGTTATTGTTGTTCTCTAAACCTGAGTAGTCTTGTAAATGTGCGCACAGGTGCAGAACCAAGATAGTGACTGGTAAGCAATTTGGGCACTTCCTTTGGCAATTTTGAAACCCCTTTTGCCTGCTATCGGTATTTGAAATATATGTAAGCAGATATAGTGAAATTTTTTTTCAGTGATTAGCAGGTCTTGTCTTTATAACTCTACCCTTTCTTGAAGTTCAAATGATAAGGGGGAAGAGTCTGAACTAAAAGGATGACATGATTGTCAGTTCCTTCAGTGAAAATTGACTAGAATTGCATGAATTGTGAGCCAAATAATTTTAGTAGGAGAGACATGCAACATACAAATAAAAAGCCTGCTACAACCAGATACTGTACTGAATTTGAAGATATTTTGGCATAAGATATCCTCAGGGTTTTCAAGAACTGACACTTTAGTGTATAAGAAGCAGCAGAAAAAGGAACTTCCTTGTGGTGCAGTGTTTAAGCACTGCATTGTGAAGCTGTCGGCGGCAGCAGCAGCGAAGTGAGTTCAACGCCCAGCCCGGGATATTCCCACATGCAGTGGCAGAACTCACTTGCCTCGCCCGCTGCTCCCCTCAGCAGTGTGTTTCCATCTATCTGCCTGTTCTGCTCCCCACACTGTCTCTGATGAATCCTCTCACCGCCCCGTGCTTCTGGCCTGTACCCCAGCTTGTATGTATAAATAAATAAATCTTTAAAAAAAAAAAAGAAATAGCAGAAATGGGGCCTCACTGGTGGCACAAGGGATTAAGTCTCAGCACTATGAAGCTATTGGCAGCCACTGCACACAAGTTCAATCCCCTGCCAGGGAGCTTACCACAAGCACAACAGACCTCTCCTGACTTGCCCACTGCTCCCCTAAGCAGTGTATTTCAGTCAGTTCACCTGTTCTGCTCCCCACTCTGTTTCTGGTGAATCCTCTCACCTCCCACACCTCTGGCCCACATCCCAGCTCTTGTATGCATAAATAAATAAATCTTTTTAAGAAAAGAAACAACAGAAATGTATAATCTGAAAATTGTATTAAGGGCTATGTCCACTGAGATTCGTAAGAACAGGATAGGGCTAGAAAGCCCAAACTGGCTTTTCTAAGAGTGAAAATGCCTGAACTGAGTCTTCACTCTGAGTCTATTATTCCTTTCTTGAACACTTTAGGTTAAAATCAAACATTAGTATATCTTCTATGAAAAGAAATATGCAGATATTATTGTTCCAATTTATCCAGTACAATAGTCTCTTCAGACACAAAGAAATTAAGACCCAAAGAAGAGAATCAATTGACAAAAGAAAATATGCCCAGTGGGTGGCAAAACTTCCTTGGAACCCAGCCCTTGTGAGTCTCCAATACACCGGTCATAATTTTGCACAACAGATGAAAGACATTTAGAGAATTTGCCAAACATCAAAGCGAACAAATAGTAATTTATAGGAGGTATCAAGGAAAGCAAGTAAAAAATATGGTATTTATATTTTAAATTCAGGAAACATGATGAAAAAAAAAAAATATATATATATATATATATATATATATATATATATATATAAATTTTTTTTAGTCACAACACAATAAGTATAGGGTAAAGAGAGCAATCTGCTGGAGTGGGGGGAATGGGCATTTCTTAATGGAAAACCTTAAGCGAGGATCCATGGGATGGTTAAAGTAATTGACGGTAAGTTCAATGGTGAGAGCTGTGACATCTGTCAAACATCATTTAGCAAATTTTAAATCTGCAATTAATAACAAATGCATAATCCACTCAGACCCAGATTCCTGGCTCTGATTACTTAAGAGCATATAGACAAATATACTTTACAACATTTATTAAAATCTACAATTTACAACATACACAGGATGATATTACCTAAAAATGCAGGGTAATGGGTAATAGATATTCCAGATCTCAGAGCACAAGAGCAACACTGAGCTTGAGGGAAATGATCCAGACAGAAAGAAAATAACCAGAACCCAGAAAATGCCCTGCACTAAAATGCACTTGCTGAATTGTTTACAAATTCATGTTTCTATTTCTTTCTTTCTCCTCTATTTTTCTTATTTCTTATAGGCCCCATGCAGACAGTCCCTTCTTTACCCTGGGACTTTTTCCTTATTATCATTTCATTAAGTATCTTTACCACTGTTATATCGTAAAATTGACGATCTTCCTCAGCTATTAACCATACGGTTTTATTACTTACATCTATTGCATTTGGGTAGGATCTTAGTGGGAATTTAGGTATGGATTTGCACTTACTAAGGTGGTACAGAACAGTAATAAAGACTATGTATTTTTTTAAAGATTTATTTATTTATGCATACAAGCTGGGGCACAGGTCAGAGGCATGGGACGGCAAGAGGGTTCACCAGAGACAGACTGGGGAGCAAAACAGACAGATCGACGGAAACACACTGCTGAAGGGAGCAGCGGGCAAGGCAGGAGAGGTCTGCTGCGCCATGTGGGAATCTCCTCGGCCAGGTGTGGAACTTGTGTCACTGCTGCCGACAACTCCACAGCGCAGCGCCCAACTGCTGCGCCACCGGGGAGGCCCAAGACTATGTATTTTGTTTCAGACAAAACTGTCCTTAAACCTTCACTCGAGAAACCTTATTACTTGGAAAACTTATTACTTTGAGAATGTAAAATAACAAAAAACTCCCAGTAGCTCTTTTTATACTATAAGGGCATCAATACATCTCATTGTCATGTTGGAAGGACTGGACAAATAATTAAAAGACAGAGCTCTCAGTAAATCTTATTATCATCTTCAGTTGACAGTATTTAGACAAGTGTGTGTCTTCTCTGCAGCAAACATATATATTTGAGCTATTTCTGTTATTTTTCCCCAGTGATTCTTTTGACTTGTCTTCATGCTAATTTTCAAATAACTTCCTAGAGAAGTCTTTTTTTGACATTTATTTTTGAATTTTTAATATAAGGTAAAAAGAGAAACAGGGAAGATGAGAAGTAGATATAGCAGAAGTTAGTTTGCTGTATTAGCCATTGTGTTTGAACGTATGACTCATTTCTTTCTTCTTCCGGGGCATCTCTTTATTCCCCTCAGTACTGAATGCAGAGCACTAGGAAGTTCAAACCTGCCAGTCTTAATCTGAGTGAAATAGGTGATGCTGTGATGGGATGTGAATGAGGGAGGCTGGGTGCACTCAGGGGCTTGAGTCAATTGAGCATATTTTGGAATAGTTCCTCTGGGAAATTGAATAGGGAGGGATTCAGCCATGAGTGAGTAAGAGGGTTTCTGAGAAGCGCTAAGTGGAGAGAGAAGCCATTTTCAGTGGGACCAACCAGCTTAGTTATGGAACTCTAACACTTCAGCGATTCCTGGTTAGAAGTAAAGAAGAACAATTTTTTGTTTGTTTGTTTGTTTAAAATAAATGTTCAAACCAGTGGAGATCACAGAGAACCCAGAGTAAAATGAGTGTCGTGTGTACTGTTTGGAGGCTAAACCTTGTACTGTGCACTGAGCTGTTTACTTGATCTCTTTGTATACAACATTTTGTGTGTTTCATGGAAAATATTGAGGTTGCTGTTTTACACTTTCACTTTTTTCTTATGGTGAAGACAGTAGGTGGTTGAACAATGTTTTTAAAAAGTGAAAAATATTGTAGCACCCTTAATTTAATTTACTCAAAAAATTAGCAGTTTGAGTTTTTCGTAGACATGTCTTTTATACATGAGAGGAGATACAGCTATAGAGAGATATTTAAGTATATATATATATATATATATATATGCTTAATATATAGTTATAAATAGATACATGCAGATACATATGTGATGTTATATGTACTTGAGATCACAGAACACATAGGTTATAATCTGATATTTTAAAATTCAATACACTACAACATTTTCTATATCTTAATTTGAATAACTTAATTTTAATTTCCAGAAATTTGAATAACTTAGAAGATTGTGTTCTGCTTTTTATAATCCATATATGTTTAAATAAACAGAAACATTATATTACTGTGTTCCTTTTTTAAGAATTATTAACCTAGGGCCTCCCCGGTGGTGCAGCGGTTGAGCGCTGCGCTGTGGAGCTGTCGGCAGCGGCGGCGACGTGAGTTCGACGCCCGGCCGGGGAGAGTCCCACATGGTGCGGCAGACCTCTCCTGCCTCGCCCGCTGCTCCCCTCAGCAGTGTAGTTCTGATCTGCCTGTTCTGCTACCCGCTCTGTCTCTGGTGAGCCCTCTCGCCGCCCCACAGCTCTGGCTTGTGCCCCAGCTTGTATGTATAAATAAAAAATAAATCTTTAAAAAAAAAAAAGAATTATTAACCTAATAGCCTAATTATTACCCTAATTTAGCCCTTAACCTAAAGGCTAAGTCTCAGGGCTATCACCACTATAGGCTGAGTTCAGTTCCTGGCCAGGGAGCTGACCCACATGGCGCAGCAGACCACTTCTGTCTTGCCTGCTGCTCCCCTCAGCAGTGTATTTCAGTAGATCCACCTGTTCTGCTCTCCACTGTCTCTGATGAATCCTCTCACCCCCTGCAATCTGGCCTATACCTCAGTTCTTCTATGCAAAAATTTAAAAAAAGAATTATGAAACTTTAAAACATCACACATAGCAGTTCTTCTTCAAAGACTGGCCCTCTCTTATTGCTCTTAGAGATAATGGCTGCTTCCTCTCTCTGCTAGACTTTTATTCTATAGAACATTTTAAAGCTCACATAGGGTTTAATCTCCCTTTACAACTTAATATTTCCTTAATTAAAATACTCCTGTTCATATTACTGATGTGTTTTTTATCATTTGGTTACCTCCTCAGTGGCATAACAGCCTTTTACCAGTCTGTGATTAACATACTGAAGTCAGGGCTTCCCTGGGGGTGCATTGAGTCAAGCGCAGCACTGTGGAGCTGTTGGCAGCTCGGCGCAAGTTTGATTCCGGGCCTGGGAGATTCCCACATGGCTCAGCAGATTCCCACATGGCACGGCAGACCTCTCCTTCCTCGCCTGCTGCTTACCTCAGCAGTGTACTTCAGTTGATTTGCCTGTTCTGCTCCCCACTCTGTCTCTGGTGAACCCTCTCACTGCCCCATGCCTATGGCCTGCACCCCAGCTTGTATGCATAAATAAATAAATCTCAAAAACAAACAAACAAACACACTGAAGTCACAGAAAGTTTCAGAGGACTAATATTAATAAGTTTATTGTACATCAACAACTATTAAAATTTATGTTTTTTGAATGAATGTTGTTCTTTAAATAGTTACCATAATAATTTCATTATAGCCTGGTTATTAATTTTTTTTTCTGATTTTGAGAATTATTAGTAGAGTGCCTAAAGAAATACTTTATATCTTCTATTGACACCTCTAGAGTATATTTTAAGCTGTAATTTTAAAAATATCATTTATTTTTGTATCCAGTTACCTTTCTTTTTTGGACTAACAAAATGTTTATTAATCTGTTTGTTCCTTGCTACTGTCCTTTCTGTCATATCATTGTGAATCCAGGGAAGTAGAAAAGATTCACTGTGGACTTAGGGTCCAGTCTTCCATAGAGTGTTATGTCTCTAGTCCTATTTGTATCCACAATATAATACACAGATTTTTAAAAAGTACCTAAAAATGAATGAAATCTGCTTTGCCTCAATACTCATTATATGCAACCTTATCAGGGACATATTGTTATCTACACTCTATGTGATTTATCATCTGACATTTGGTTCCTTGCTTGAAACTAGGAAGATGGTAGAGTTGTTTTCCCTAAGAAGAAGTCTATTGGGAAGAGAACAGATCAATTAACAAATTAAATAGAACCTTAAAAATATGACCTCATTTTGTGTGTATTATTATTGATACTCAGACATTATTGATATTTAGACACTTTTTTATACACTTAAACATGGAGTATGTATTAGATACATTTGCTTATACATAGCAGAAACTATTGGGTTCCCTCCAATATCTGTGCTCTCCTTTTCCTTTTTTAAATTTTTTTAAAGATTTATTTATTTATGCATACAAGAACTGGGGTGTAGGCCAGAGGTATGGGGTGGTGAGAGGCTATACCAGAGACAGTGTGGAGTAGAACTGGCAGGTCAATTGAATCTACTGCTGAGGGGAACAGCTGGGAGACAGAAGAGGTCTGCTATGCCATGTGAGTTAGCTCCCTGGCCAGGGATCAAACTCATGCTGCAGTGACTGCGGATAGCTTCCTAGGCTGAGACTTGACCCGTTGTGCCACCACGGAGGCCCTCTCGTTTTCCTTTCAGTAGTACCGCCCACATTTTATCTGAGCCCATGGTTGCTCAGGTAAAGTCTCTATTTCCAGGTTTTGCTTTCATTTAATGAGCAAATGGCCAACTTCTTGCCTGTTGTATGTAAAGAGGCCTGTATACAAATATTGAATCATGAATCATGTTTCTAAAGGGAAGACATGTGATTTTCATTTCTCATTGTTTTCCCACTGAATGAAATATAGATTCACGGCAGAATTTGGACTTACACTAATTTTGGAGGCCACTAGGCAAGGATGACAAAACTATAAGCGAGAATCTGCAACCTAATGTTGACCCATCAAGTCTGGATGGATTTACCTCAAATGACTGCAAGGAGAATTACAAAAATGTCTACCAACTTTAGTCCCCTATTACATTTCCCTTGATTTCAGCCATTGAGACTGTATTTAAAATAGTAGAAAAGGTACATTTAAATAACATGTAATTGTTGTTTAAAAATATATGAATATAGTCACATCTTTTATATGAAGTCACAAAATATTTAATGTATTAGTGAACATTATTTCTTTTCATTACAACCATCATAATTAGATTAAAGATCTCCAGACACTATATTAGTTATTCATAGAATATGTTTTTTCTTGGGTCTTCCCTGGTGGTGCAACAGTCTGCGTGCAGCACTGTAGAGCTGTCGGCAGCTGCGGTGCAAGTTCGATGCCCCGCCAGGGAGATTCCCACATGGCACAGCAGACCTCTCCTGCCTGGCCCGCTGTTCCCCTCAACAGTGTAGTTCAGTCCACTTCCCTCTTCTGCTCCCCACTTTGTCTCTGGTGAACCCCCTCACTGCCACACACCTCTGGCCTGCACCCCAGCTTGTATGCATAAATAAATAAATCATTTAAAAAAATGTCATTTCTTTACATTCTGAAAGTGCTGTGATGGCCCATATGTGACTACAACTACTAGATGATAGACATAAAAACAGTGACAGCAGTAACAAAATTTTCTGGATAGAATTTATTTCTATCTAATATTTTATACTATGGATTGAGGTTTAGTTCTGTTGTTTGTCTTATAGATTTAGTTTTTCATGTTATTTTTTTTTCTCAATTCCATTATCATATGGCAACAGAGTTACAGAGAAAGTGCCTTGTGTGATTCATAGTTTTGGTGAGAGAGAAGGAGACATCTGTGATCATCCTTACAGTTATATGATGCTGGATGACATCTGCTATGTAGGCGTGGCCATGGCCCACCACTGGGAATTCTTCTGCTTTCTGTTGCTGATTGATATTTATGAAGTCAATGTTGTTAGAATTCACAGGTCCTCTCCTGCTGGTTTGGCCTCCATCAGTCCTCTATAATGTCAGCAACTCCTCTGATGAGTGCACCTGCGCTTCAGTTGTTCCTGCTCTTTTCTTACCTAGTATATGTTATAAGGACACCACACCCATACCATGGGAGTGTCCATCTTTGTCCCGGATTTCAAATCTGGGCCCTTTCATATAAAAAAAGATTGAAAATTAGGAGTGAAAACTATTTGAATTTCATTCTGATCAGGATGTTTTGTTTTTTTTTTGAAATATTCTGTTCTCCTATTTTACCTTTAAAAGTCCCAACATTGGTATATTGCAGGGATATAACCAAAATTTTAAAAATAATTCCTCTGAACTCAATAATTCCCTCACATACCCAATACTGTGGTAATAGGATTGGGAGAGCCTTAGACTAATCATAAAATTGCTTTAAAGAAATGGTGATCCGGGCCTCCCCAGTGGCACAGTCTGGGTCAGGTGCTGTGCTATGGAGCTGTCAGCAGCGACACGAGTTCGACGCCCCGGCCGGGGAGATTCCCACATGGCACAGCAGACCTCTCCTGCCTCACCCACTGCTCTCCTCTGCAGTGTGTTTCCGTCCATCTGCCCGTTCTGCTCCCCACTCTGTCTCTGGTGAACCCTCTTGCCGCCACACGCCTCTGGTCTGTACCCTAGCTTGCATGCTTACATAAATAAATCTTTTAAAAAATGTTAAAAAAGAAAAAAGAAATGGTGATCCTACAAATTTTATCTGCAACATATTTGTTACTTGACATATAAGTCACAAAATACCAGAAACCAAAGAATAGGCATATATCTTCATAGAAATTTTATTTTAGTTAAGGAATTTGGAGAGGAGGGTGCATTTAAAAATTTGAACATATATGGTTATGCTATGAAACCAAATGAAAAGTTAAGTTAAAACTTCAAAGGAAGATTTCAAACACCAAGCTTAAAATAACAGATAAAACTTGCCTATATCTCACAAATGAATTTGTGCTAAAATTTTCACTTATGTTATGGATCCTTCCTTGGAAAAGTTTAAAAGCCAGAATTGTAAGATAAGAATTAAAAATATGATTATCTGACAAAAAAAAAATGTGTTCACCATAACAAGAGATATAGAAATCATTTTAAAACTAATATAAAAAGATACATTGAATTTACACATAATTTATTTATCATTAGGGTCTTATCAAAAAAGCAGAGCCATTATAATTGATGTAGAAACAGAATTTATAAGAGGATTTAGAGATCTGGGAATGGTGGGAGCTGGTAGTGATAACTGCATTAGAATATTAAATCTGCTAGGGTCTAAGTGGACATCCCGTTAGGTCTGTCAGATCAGCAGTGAAGAAAAGAATCCTGACCTGGGTGAGGATGAACTGAGAGTAACAATAAAACCCACGAAGAGAAGCAGGGGCCTGTGCTACTCTCAAGATCTGCAACTTTGATATCATGGACAGCACCCAGAAAAGGGGCAGCTCTTTCACCATGAAGATAATGGTGAATGGCCTCCCTATTGGCACAAGAGGTTAAGTCCAGCACTATGAAGATAAGAGCAGCCACTGCAGCACTAGTTTGAACCCTGGCCAGGGAGCTTCCCAAATGGTACAGCAGATCTCTCTATCATCCGCTGCTCCCCTCAGCAGTGTATTTTAGTAGATCTGCCTGTTCTGCTCCCCACTCTGTCTCTAGTGAATCCTCTCAAGCCCTGCATATCTGGCCTACACCCCAGGTCTTGTATGCATAAATAAATAAATCTTTTAAAAAATGAAGATACTGGTGAAAATATCCCAGGCTCTCCATGTGTTTCTATTCCAACAGAGTATGTTGATGGGGCAAGGGGTGTACATCCTTGAAGAAAACATTCTGAAGATTCTCAAGGCAAAGAAAAACAGGCTTTGTGTAATATGGTTGTACTCATTATATCTAGTATCTGGGGTTTGGCTTCTCCTCCCTGGAATAGAACTGGCCCAAAGGACTACAAGCAGACTACAGTGTCTGAGGTTGTTCAGGAAAAAGATGACAACTGGAAATTTGAGCTGCAGACATTCCCTGCTGACCAGAGACAGATTGATTCTCTTTGCTTTAGGAAGGACTTACAGGTGGGTTGTCGCTGAAGGTATGCAAATGGAAGCAATAAAGAATGAAGCGTCAAAGAAAAGAGAAAAACTAACAATTCCTACAACCTAATGGGAAAACAAGATAGATGGGTGGATAGATAGACAAGAGGAATGAATGAAAGGAACAAAAATGAGAAAGAAAAGAAGGAAAGGAATAAGTTGTATCAAACTTAACACTAGAGAAAGACATTTTATGTTATTTCATTCTATCCTTTCAAGAATGTTTGGGATGCTATTATTTTTCATTTTATAAATTACTAATTAGAAATGCAGAGTATCAAGAAACTGGACCACAAACAGAGCAAATGCAAGAGCAGAAACTCAAATTCAAATCTATCCCATTTTGTTATTAATTTCCACTCTAACAAACTTTCTTATGAATCCAAGCAGGTAATTACAAGATGATTCCTCTTGACAGGTTCTGATAGTGGGTAATTTCTCAAAACTATTGTGATTGAGTTTAAAATTCTGCTTAGGTTTTCAGTTGACTACCCAGAAAGCTAGGTGCTATTTGTGATTTTGTATCATTTTAAGAATACTGATTTGTAAAATGTCATGAAGGTATAAAAGTTCATACTTGCCTTTAAAATACACAAGATCATTTTTACTATGGCTAGTTAGTGA
Source organism: Scalopus aquaticus (assembly GCA_004024925.1). Classification (NCBI taxonomy): domain Eukaryota; kingdom Metazoa; phylum Chordata; class Mammalia; order Eulipotyphla; family Talpidae; genus Scalopus; species Scalopus aquaticus. The sequence goes on from PVIJ01000103.1 coordinate 250,252, forward strand.
AACTAGTTTATTGAATGAGTACTTGCATCTCTGATTTCAAGCAATTTGTTGGATTTTTTTCTCAGTGTTTGTTACCACTTAAGATAGATCGCAATGCTTTTTTGCCACTTAAAGAGATCATAATTTTATTCATTTATGATCTTACAGTACTTATTTGAACTATACCCTCACATTCTATCCCATTAAAAGTGTCCCCCTTACTTTCATTTAAACCAAACTGATCTCAGAGGTCCAGGGAAGGTGGGGGCACATGAAGATATAACAGGATGGTCCCCAGGAAATGAGGAGGTTCCAGGTTCCCTACTCCACCCAATGAAGGGGGTGTTGAACTGGGAGGAGAGAAACTGTAGAAGACACTGAAGGTGAGAAGGAAGAAAGATGGGGGGCCAGAGCAGACCTGGAGGGGGCACATGGAGCAGAGAGACGTGAAGAAACTGCACTTGGCTTTTGGTCCCGGACTGGTTAAAACAGATGAGGTGAGAGACCCGTGGGGAGGTTAACAATAGCAGCTTTTCTCCTGAGTTTGATTTTACTCCTTCTGTCCCAGACATACGGGGCGCCCTCTGCCCCTTTCCTATGGGTACCCACCAGGAGGTGCCTTAGACTTGTGGCAGGCTCTTGGGTCTCCGTGGCCCTACTTTGGGCCAAACCTTTTTGGCTGGGCATTTACCCACGAAGGGATGGATAACGTCAAGTGCTTGATTTGGAAACTTATTCTTCACCTTTTATATATTGCACACTAATTGTATAAAAGTTCCTTTCTATTGAAGGTCTTATGCACTAGAGTATGTTTTATCTTGATGTGGCTGATGGCAGATCCTATTCAGAATGGGCAGCTTTGGGAGTTCTGGGGTGCCCCTCACGCTCCTCCATAACAAAGGGATATGCTTCTCAGGGTCTATTCTTTCCCTCTCCTTGTTCCATTCACCCCCATTCCAATAAGTTTTATCTACTCATGCTCTTTCATGACAAAAATTGTGAGGAGGCTTAAAAACATTAATTAAATAAAAAGAGGAAAAACTCCTTCAGCTGGTACTGAAGTGTGTTGATCACATGTAATGTTTCAAGGCAGACATAACAATGAGAATGGGTATTTCCATAGGGGGATCACAGATATTTTCTAGATCCCTCACATTTCAGGAGGTGCTTGAAGAATGGGGATCTTTGTCAACACTAGGCAAGTGCACAATTGGAGAGCATTTTCCAGTGGTTTCTCCTGACAAAAATCCCCACTGTCTTATAGCAGGTTTGTTGAATCTCTCCTCATTCTTTGGGAAAGATGGGAAAAGCCTGCCCATTGCCACTCCAGTGAAGCCTCAACACTGAAAAACAAGCTTTAATTTCTAAGAGGTTGCAAGTGGGTATTGGATAAGAGTGTCAGAGATCATTTTTTTTTCTTTCTTATTAAGTCTAATAGATGTGATTGTTACTCACTTTAAAATATTGCAGCAACTTAAAGCAATCTGTTTCAGCTTTGGGCATTAGCCAAATTGTTAACACGACAGAAAATCCCATTTAACATCCCGCTCCCCTAAGTACTCACCTTTGTGAATATTTGGTGAGAATATGTCATAAACATCTATTGCGTTAGGAGATATAAATAACTTCTGTTGATTAATCATGCATAAATAAGAGACATCAGAGAATAAAACCACTATTTTTTAATGAATAAGAAGCACCATAATCAGTTATCCAGATAACTTAGCCATAAATTAGACCAGAAGCACATATTTTGCATTTGTGCCTTAAAAAGTAAATTCTAGGAATAGATTCTAAATTGCTCAGAAAGCATTTCCAGATTGTTTTAGGAAATCTCCATCTTGTTATGAAAATACTGGCAGAATCTTAATTATAATAGTGCTACTGGGTACCATTAACCCTTTTCAGATATATTTATGCTGAAAAAAAAAAAAAACATAACCGCAAGGCATCAGTTTGTTAAATAAACACAGGTGCTGCCTAATCCCTGCTGGCCTGACATCTACAGAAGAATCATTCTTTGGAAGCAGTCAAGAAGAAAGAGAGAGGAAGAGAAGATCCAGGAGGTCAATTGTTCAAAAACAAAAGTGACTTGTCACAAACTGATGCCTAAAAGCAATGTTGATGGTTGGGTGGGAGTGACAGTGGGTGCTTGTCCCTTCAAAGGAGTTTTGGGTGTGATTGTGTGCTTTTGGTTAAGAAAGAAGTGAGTGGAATTACATGTCTGGCTTTAAGACATTTACCTGTATACACAATTTCCCTCCCCCACCAAGGTGACTTTTAGCATCTTGTTGAGTTTAAGATACCACTAGATACCATCGTTGAAATGGTTGAACTTACTTATAAAGAAAAAAAAATGAATTGACAATTCCATTTCTTCCCTTTTGAAAAGCTTAAGTTTAAGCATCAATGAAAAAATGTTCTGCCTGCTGGAGGTAATGCATATCCAGATTAAAAATCATTACAGGTTAGATTAGTCCTCAGTTGACAAACATTCTAAATGTTTTATTTCTGCCCTGGTATCTGTTTACAAGAGAGATCTGAAACTCCACAAGGACAGGGACTCTCAAAATGAGAGGGGTTGCTGTCAAATGTTTTGCCTCCTGGTCATTTGTGAGGCCCCTGGAAACTTGCAAGAAAAAAGTGTAGGGCTAGGTACTAAGAGGTGCTTCAGGCTAATTGTTCTCTGTGATTGTATTGATATTTGACAAAACGCGTCTTTACCCTCACCCCACTCCTGATGAGAGTGCCTGGCTTGACAGTTGTGCCACTAGAGACTCTCCCTCTACGTTCAAGAGTCACACACACCCTCCACAGGAAAATAGGTGGTATATTTGCTGCTTGTTCTCTTTTACCTGCCTTTTCACAGCCTCGCCTCTCTGGGTGTCTAGTTAGCCAAGTGGGTTCCTGGGACCGACCTTCAAACACACTATGCCATGTGTGGAGTCAGTGTGTGTCTGGCAGATTAACCAAAGACTCTGCTGTAAATATTTTCTGACGAGGGCCTTCCTGGTGGCTCAGTGGTTAAGCGCTGTGCTATGGAGCTGTCGGTAGCGAGGCGAGTTCAACGCCCTGCCGGGGAGAATCCCACATGGCATGGCAGACCTCTCCTGCCTCGCCTGCTGCTCCCCTCAGCAGTGTATTTTCGTTAATCTACCTGTTCTGCTCCCCACTCTGTCTCTAGTGAACCCTCTTGCCGCCCCACACCTCTGACCTGTACCCCAGCATTGTATGCATAAATAAATAAATAAATATTAAAAAAAGATGTTTTCTGACCATATACTTCCTGATCAATTGGGACCAGAGGTAGGAGGTACAAAGTGTTTTCAGCAGTCTAAAACAACATTGAGTCCTAGACATTTTGTATCAACATGCTTTGGAAAAGTTAACTTGAGCAATTTTTTTTTTTTTTTTTTGTATTTTGGTAGCTAATTATAGCAAACTGTGATCCTGAATTAGTACAATAAGGAAAAATTTGGACAAAATGAATTCAATCTGGAATACATTCTTCAAGTTCAGGACCATCAGATAGTGGGAACACATGCCAAATCAAAGCACCCACGGGGAACAATCGCTGATAAAGGTACAGACAGCCAAATGCACTCTGTCCATCTTGATATAGGAAATCAGCCCAGATTAAACAGAGGGAAATTTCTAAGCTGATTCTCCCTGATTGCCCCAGCAGCAGCCGGCCTTCCTCTGTGTTTACGTGCAGAAGACTGGAGTCTGGGGCCTGCAGTGTGTCTGCTCTTCTGGAAGGAACTGGCTGTGAACCAGGGAGTTTTTCCTGCCTCAAATACTCATCTTTCAAACACAATCAAGCTGTCAGCTGGTTGACATTGGTTTGGTACATCTCTCAGACATTTTCTTTTCGATGTACCCAGAGAATCGCAGACCACAGACATGGGCCTGCAGGCCTGAGTCATCAGACATCTTTTGATCAGTCACTAGCAGACCTGGCCTGTCTCCTCTGTGTTGATGTAAATTGCACATGTACAATAGGATGGTACGAGATTTTCTTTTATACCACTTGTTGGACTAAGATTACAGAATAGTTCCCTATTTGTACCTTAAAATAGCCTTAATTATAACAAGGAACATACTCAAGTCTGTTTTTATTTTTCTTTCTGTGATATCGATTTAAAAGAATTTGGTATAGCACTCACAGTATGCCATTCCTATGCGGAAGGTAATAAAGTAACAATCTTCTAATTTTACATTCTGCTGACTACATTCCAGGGGGGGAGAGAGAGAGAGAGAGAGAGAGAGAGAGAGAGAGAGAGAGAGAGAGAGAGAGCTGTGCTCTATTCCCCACCGTTCCTTGCATGTTCAACTATATCCTCCTTAAAATCTGTCCGCTCCCCTTTTCCAATCTTCTTGCTATTAATCTGGCAGGTGGTGCTGTATGGAGAAGAAAAACCATTATTCCTTATTCTGTTACCTCCAGAAATTCCAATGCTAGGCATTTTATCTTTTGACAGGAACTATGAAATAACTAATAAGCAAATCAAATAAATAATAGAGGAAAACAAAAGAGGAAAGAAGTAAAGAAGAAAGACACAAATTTTGGGGAAAGACCAAACTGATCATTATTTTCAAAGTGGAATGACATTGGAATGTATCATTTATATGTGAAACATCTTTTTCAGAGAAGATGGAGCTTGTTGGGGAGCTGGAGGGATGAGCACACCAGTTGATGACTCCTATTGTGTGTCTGGCACAGTGTTAGTCCTCTCCTTGTGATACTGGCTGGGATTGTTCATGTTTGTTTGACCCTACAGAGTAAATTCAGTGTGGCAGTTCCCAGAAGGCTGGACTATGAATTGGATTTTCCAGTTAAATTAGTAATAATCAAAAAGCACTTGCTGTTAAAACTATTATCCAAATGTTTAAGTTGTTTCCTTTGCTGTGATCATTCACTGTACCGAGCCTGCGCATAGCAAGCTGTCTCTATGTCCCTGGAGTTTCCAGCCCCTTATTCTAGCATGCCCTGCATATTCTGTTTTGCACGTGCATGCCATGCATGTAACAGGTGTGCAGAACTGTCTGAGTTACCTGGGTTTATGAACTTGAATGGACTCTGCTAGCAGTTTTCTAAGCTTACAACACGACACATAACTTCCAGAAGGTATGGAGAATTTCTGATTAATTTTTCCATCACCATACCAATCTCTTTGCAATTTCCTTGTTTCCATGATCATATTAAAATTAATCAGCCAGGGATTACAATTTTGTATTAAATCTGATCCATAGTCATTGCTATTTTCCATACCTTTTTTGGGGGGTGGGGGTTTAGTCATTTCTGCATTTTAAACTCACACACCACATTTTATACACCTTAGCAACTGCAGTCTCAGTGTAGAGCATTATATCATTTAGCGTTGACTGGCAGTGTCTGAAATCTTAAAACACTGGCCTCACATAGAATGTAATTCGTGCAGTATTTTGCTGAACAAATAGTTTCATTTTTAGAACTCCTTGTGGAGCAACAGTTATTTATTTTGCATCTTTTTTCAATAGGTACCCTTGGGTAAATGGGATTTAAAATACTCCTTTCATAATTTTTTTCTTTTCTGCTTTAAATCAGTCTGTTGTATTTGTACTTTTATCTATAGTTTGAAATTTCTGCATGAACACGAAAATTCTGACACATGATTTTGACCACCCCACCGCCCAACAAAATAAACATTTTGATCTTTCTTGGGCTTCCATAAAAGATTTTATCCAGTCAATTGGGACTTACAGAAAAAAAGCAAAACTACAGATTATATGTTCCTACATCACAATGAGCTATATTAAAATCTGAGTAATAATAATAGTGACAATTATTACAACATCTCCTTATTTTGTAGCTGTGATGATCAATTGGTGCTTTCCTAGCAGGGGTACTGCTTAGACAAGTATCTGGGTACTTACCCAAGTGTGGGTAACCGACTATTTTACTCTCAGTGTACCCTCTTTTATTGGTCTACTCATTTTTGTACTTGAATTCTTATCATCTAAAATAAGAACTGATTTTTTTCTCTTCAGTCTGTATCTCCTCAAACACTGGACTTTAACTATGTTAAGATAATATGTTTATGTATAAATCGAAATTATCTGGCCTGAGAAATTTAATGTTTTTAGATAGCAACAGACCATAAACAATATCATGTGTGGAGAAAAAGAATTACCAGACATACATTGTATAGTTACCAAATCAGCAAATCTCAAAAGAAAATAATAATGTTCATTTCAGTTTTATGTGAAAAATAAGATTTTCACATTAGAGTGTCTACATACTGGGTCCATTTTAGTAGTTTTGTGTTTTTAGAAGTTTTTTGAAAAAAGGGTTTGGTTGGACTGTCTCTTGATTTGAGATAAACTGCTAAGTTATAGTTAGCAAAGATTATTTTCATTAGCTCAGCTTTCAATGTATTTTTAACTCCACTAACTACAGTAGTCTTCACAGAATCTTAGAGGTAGAGAGGTCATTTGTTGAAGCCCTGTTTTTACAGATATTCAAGATAAGCTTAATGAGGTGAGTTTCTTCATACATGAAATCGTCTCAGTTCTTACCCAAGCATGTTATAAATTAGGATTACTTAAAATGTGATTTGGAGATTATTGTCCATTTGTAGAAAGTTCCTATCTTTTATGACACATTGTCATACACAAGTGCATGATCTGTGGGCTTGGAATTTGTGTGTCTGTTTTTTTGCATCAATTTTTCTAGTAATTCATTATTGTATTTTACAAAAATATCAGTCTATGATAAATTCAAATTTTAAAAAATGATTTTTCATCAGATATAGTTGAAGAAACATTGCTCTAAAGGCTTCATATATTTCTAATTGTCACAATTCTTCCTTCTTTTTCTCTTACCTTGTATACTTTAAAGATCTCTAGAGCAACTTTAAGGTAGTCTGTGTGTACTATTGTTGAACATGAAATTTTATGTAAGTGCAAATTAAAAACTCTTCAGTTATGTTCCTAATTTTTGGGTATAGGTAAAATTTGCAGAAACATGAACACTTTTTTAATTCTATTTTTTAAAAGATTTATTTATTTATGCATACAAGATCTGGGGTGTAGGCCAGGGGTGTGGGAGGGGAGTGAGAAGATTCAACAGAAGCAGAGTGGAGAGCAGACCAGGCAGATCTACTAAAATACACTGCTGAGGGGAGCAGCGGGCGAGGCAAGAGAGGTCTGCTGCGCCATGTAGGTCAGCTCCCTGGCCGAGGATTGAACCTGTGCTTCAGTGGCTGCTTATAGCTTCATAGTACTGAGCTTAACCCCTTGCACCACCAGGGAGGGCCCCACCTTTTTTAATTCTTAGGGAGAATAATCACACCATGTTCGCAGGGTTATGATATTTTTGGACCCCATATAACTGGTAACTGCCACTTCTGGACCATACTATGGATATACTCGGTACACAGTAGATACTTCTTGGTATAAATTTTTAACAGCTAAAATAATTGCACAAAGCACCCGACCTTCCAGAAAACCAGTCACTGTCCATAAAAATTAAAAGATTTGTTGAAAGTCTTTTTGGATTTGGACAAAGCAAGGTGCTGGGATTATATTCCATGTTAAAGGGTGAACATAGCTGGGATCATTTGTTGCAGCAGCGAGAAAACAGCTGTGCTTCATGGTTCATTCAGTTACGGCAAGAAACACACCTTATTTTTCTGCCAAATCAATTTGGATAAACTGCTGCATAGAAAAGCCTGATATTTTTCTCAGCAGGAAATCAAGAATGCAGTCTTTTAGTAAACATTGGGTGTCTAAGATATTGAACACTAAATTCCACTTAAATTGTGGAAATATATTAGATAATATTTTTGAGCTCACCCATAATTGTAAAACACACCTAACAAATCAGGAATTTGACTGGTTTTACATTAGATTTTGCATGTTTCAAGGAAATAAAATTACTTCCACACTATTTTATGTGTTTCATCAATTTAATTTCTCTTATACAATCACCTATATATTTTATGCTGTCTATATCCTTTCATATCTCAAAATGTTATTTGGTGTGTATATTTATTCTAGTGTGTTGGACATTGTGGTAGCTGTCTCTTTAGTTGGGCAGTTACAATTTTGAGTCATTTCTCTTGATTTGGTGCTTGAATGCTGCTCCAAAAATAAACCTTGCATTTTTTTCCCCTTCTTCTCATTTTGGTAATCAAAATAATATATTTTGTTGTGGGCTATTTTCTTCAACCTACATGCAGTGGCTGGATAAAAAGGAATGGTTACAAAATTCCAGGCAATTCACAATTATTGAATCTGTTGCACCAAATCCCTGAACTAATGTGAATGCTTGAATTCAAGGGTACTTTTTTTTTTCTTTTTTTTTTTTTTTTACATTTCGGAAGCACCTGAAAGAGGGTGAGGTACACACACAAGTTGTATTCCATGTGTCTGTACTAAATTGTGTTTTAAAGTGGTTATTCAATCTATTATGGTTAGCAATTCTAATCCTTAGTTATCTGTAAAATATAACAAATTGAATTTCAAATACATGTTCTGTACCTACAAACAATTAAATTTTTATTTTGCCATTGTTACACTTCTCAGCATACAATGGTTTACAGTGAATAATGAAGTGTTCATTTTCTGAAATTATAAAGGCAAAGGAAAGGACTAGACTGTTTTCTACAATGCTTACACAATTTATTTAAACAATTAATCATTCATTCAACAAGTATTTATTGAAAGTCTAACAATTTCCAGGCAGCGTTGTAGGCAGTAGAGAAACAGCTGTGACTAAATTGAATAAAAACTCCATTTTTCACGGAGTTTATCTTCAGTGGTCCAAATGACTTATTCTTTTACTAAGAGGTTTTTAAAGTACTAATAGCTTAAGTTTCAATACCCATTTTCTCTCTTTTTGTGCCATGATTAATTACTTAGTTTCACCTCCTAATGTGCTTGTTCTTTATGAGTATGAATGTTAATCATTAGTCCCTGAAATATATCGAAACAAAACAAGTTAAGAAACAAAATGAGTTAAGAATATAAGTAGAAATAAAATGTTTGGCTGAAAATGTGGAGTTTGAGTTCTGTGTAGTCTTTATTATCACTTCCATTGTTGCTCTACAAAATTATTATTGGTGAATTTTCGAAGTTTGTTTGCAGGGAGAGGGAATATCTTTTTACGTAAATTGATATATTTTATTATTGATAATGTGTTGCTATTTCACTTATGAAGTTAAAAAGGCTACAAACTTTTTGATAGTGACTCAAATTATGACACCTAGGTAATTAGTGCTGACATTGCTTTAAAAAATGAAAAATAGCACATAAGCACATTTACAAAATGTAAGTAATATAGAATATAAATAATTTTTAAAGGTTATCCCCCACCCCTTATTCACAGCTAACAGTTTTTACTAGGTTCTTTTGGCCATTTCTCTCCAGGAAAAGCTAACCAATCAATCAATCAATACCCGTAATAAATAAATACAAGTCCATAAATATTCAGATATCTATCTATTCATTCTTCAAGTTTACTTACACAGAAAATCATGTCTATACATAGCAGTCCCTATTTTGATTGGTGTAATATTTTAATATATTTTTATTTAAATTAACATTGGTTTATGATCAGACATAGAGGATTCCACCTCTTCAGGTTGCTTCGGGCAATTGTCTATTTTATGTCATTTATGTGGAGGCATTTAATCCTTTTGGTTTATTGTTTTCCACCATAGAATTTGCATAATTTACATTTTCTGTCTGCTATTAAGACAGGACCATTGTTTTTGAGTATAAATATTTATTCTTATAAGAACTCAAAGTGAGATCCCAACTTTTTTTTTTTCAGGTTCCCCGGGATTTGTCAATACGTGCTTACCTTTCCACCAAGAAGCCTCAGAACTTGTCTATCATCTTCTGGAAACCCTCCTGGCCTCTTTGTACAGGAAGGATGCATCCAAGGACTATAAGAACTCCCTGATTTTGCCTGTGATGTTTCAGGTTGGCTTGACAAGGAAAATACATGTTAATCTGCTGGAACTAATCCTTCCTGGGGCCTGGTCTAGCACTAATCCATAAAGAATCAACTCTCAGCTATCTGTGACAATGAATGGTGTTAGTGTAGAGGGCAAAGACCTTCAAACACACACACACACACACACACACAAACACACACGTTTGTATTATAGATAAATCTAAACCCAATCATGCTCCTCATCAGTCAAAAACATTTTTTTTTATACTTTCTCTTCTATGAGTTAACAGGGAAATTCAAAATAAAAACTTAAAAGTTAAGTGAAAACTACTAGAACCATAGCAAAAAGACAGGGCTAAAGCACTAAATGAATGATTTACTCCCATCGATGGAAGTTGGTAGTTGGACAAACAACACTAAGGTGGGTCATTTCACTATGATTTATCACCACTCATTACTGGTAAGTATGGACAGTTACAATATGGGCATATATGAAAGCAATAAGAATATACTGAAGAGTGCAGCTTTTCTCGAAGGACATCTTGGTAGCTGCAGAGAACTTCAGGTTTCTAAGAAAAGGAATGGCAGACCATCAATATAAAGACCTGCCATGTCATTGTAAATTCTGAGATCGAATATATCATTGAATTTGAAGGGGTTTTCTCATAAGGGATTTGGTTGAAAGAGATGGCTTACAGTTTCTCTGTGTTGATGACAGCTGCTTCCGGGAATCCAGCCTTGCTCTCCTCTTACTGCCTTCTGTTATCATCATGGTCCCCCTCATGGCTCCCTGATAATAGCAGGCTGCCGAGTAGTGCTCTGTAACTACCACGAGGTCATTGCACAGAGTTCAGGATTAAATACTTGCTCTTTGATTCTCACTGCCAAAGACTCTGGTTCCACTGAAGGCTAGTTAGAAATGAAGAGATTAGCAACAGGCAATTTACTAATGCATTGCAGTAACAAATGTGTTAAGCTATCTAGTTTTTATAATTCTATTTATTTAAAAAGTTATCCTATATCTATATATAAATATTTATCTATATAATTGTTCTATATCCAATATAATATCCATGGCATATTTTATTGCCATGGAAAGTTAGTCAACTCTTTTTAAAATATATCTATTAATATAGAAAAAAGTTCAAAATGCGAAAGCTTTGTTAGGAAAAAGCTAACTCTGTACAGAGCTATATTATTATCTACTGTTAATTGAATTTATTCCTAGCAGTGATAATTAAACAGAAGATGGGCAGATTGCTCAATGAGGGTAACTTTAAGAGGAATCATGTTGGTCTTCAAAATAAAAAATGTGGAAAATAAAACAAAATAGTACCCTACAATACTAGAGGTCTATATGTGAATTCACCTTAAAATAGAAGTGACTGAATTCTCAAAAAAAAAAAAAAGCCAAGTTTTCAAATATGCAGTAGATTTGTACCAGAATGACTAATATTCATGTTTTATGTTTGACTTATATTTTTTGCTTTTATTCAGAATAAAGGGTAGATTTGTTTCTAATTAAAATACAACTGAATCATCAGACTTTTATTTCTTATTTAGTTGAAAGCTCATCGATATTCTGCGAGTCTCAGGAAAATCTCAAGGACGATCCATCAAATGCCCTGCAATTTTACTACCTTACAGTGGTTTAATCAGTGAAATAATAAACACTCCTTGGTAGAGATTCTCTCTGATTTTGAGTCAAACTGAATGGAGACAATGAGTTTACAGATACATGGAAAGCAGATTTCATGTGGACACATATTCTGTGATTAGCCTGGTAGCACTCTGTGTTCGATTGTGCCATGTGTACATGCATGAACACTCACAAATGCATACATGCATGTGTGTGAGCGTATGCGTGTGTGTGTACATATTTGGTGAATGAGAATGCTGGAATTTGCCTTTTAATCTACTATACAGTGCTGATAAGCCTTGCTCTTTCAGATCAGAAGCAAAGATTAACCAAAAAGAAAGCAAAACTGATTCTGTTCTCACAGAACTCATAGTGGAATGGAGATGATTAGAAAATGTGTTAGTTAGTACTTGCAATATATGTTCTCAAATACTGTAGAAGGAACTTATAATATGCCAGTGAAGTATACAGGATATGCCCTGAACCACTCTAAGAGGAATCAAGGGAAGTGGTATTTGAGTCACTGCATCTTAAATCTAACATGGATTTCCCAACTCCTACCTCCCCCTCTGCTAGTCCCTTGTCTTCGCCAAGTCTAGACAATGTATTAAATTGCTGAGACTTATAACAAAATGCTACAGTGGGTGGTTTTAGGAGAAGGTAAATGTATTCGCTCATATTTCTTTGGGCTATAAGTTCAAAATTAAGGTATAGCCAGAGTCATGTCCCCTCTGAAGTCTCCAGGGGAAACTGTTTGCTTGCCTCTTCTGTAGAAAGTTCTGGTAGACTGCAGGTATTTAGCAGCAATCACTGCCTCTCTCTTGATCTGCCGTTTTGTCTTCTCTTTCTGTTTCTGTGTCCCCAAGTTTTCACAGACTGTCTCCCTGTGTTCCCATGTCTGCATACATTTTCCTATTTTTAATGAGAATATAAGTCATATTGGAATAAAGTCCATTCTAGCAACCTTATTTTACCTTTTATCAGTCAATAAAGGCCCTATTTCCAAACAAAGCCAAAAACATAGGTACTGAGAATTAAGACTTCAACATCTATTTATTGAGAGGGGGATCACAATTTACCCTGTCATATTCACTAACAACTCTTTGCTCCCTAAACATCAAGCTAACACTGACCTATAGTTATTGACTCATGTTGAGTATATTGTGATTGGTCATGTAGAGGTGACAGCACAGTGCTGCGATACTGTTGCGAATTTTTTCAATATAAAACATTTTAACACTAGTTTTATCACACCCTTTTTGCTTACAAAGCTTACTTGGTAAATAGTGAATATATGGATTAATAATGGGAATATATTTTATTTTCTAAAATGATTTTTTCAATTGGTTTCATTTTTATTACAGAAATGAAAATAGGGTAAGTCCCTGTAGTCTGTGCCACTGTCTCCCATGAAGTGCTAATTTGTCAAAAAAAAATGCCAAAAGAATAGCAAAACTCCCAAGGTGATAATATGGAATTGCCTAATCTATTATCCTGACAACATCCCTACAGGCTGCCAAGGAATATGAAATTCAACCAGGGAAGATGCTCTGTTGCAAAACTTTCCTGTGAGACTGAGAATGATCACTCCCTGAAACTCTCCTCAACACTACTCCAGCTGCAGGGGGATTTATGGGGGAAGACATTACCTCTCAAGCACAAAGCACAATACTGGGTAAAGCAAAGTATATTCCAATTGAAGCATTTAAGCAATTTTCAAGAATCATGAAAAATCAGAAAGCATATGAGAAGACATTTCTGTTTAATAAGAAAGAAAATGTTATAAAGATTGGATTGGGAGAAAAAGTAAACTAGCTTTGCATTTTTATCCATCACTCTGCATGTATGGAATTAAGTATATTTTAATGATCTTGACATTTCAAGGTTTATTTTTCCTTTTTGATTTTCCATGATATTAGTATTAAAGGAAGAAATGAGATCAAGGATGCAAGTCTTGTGAGTAACCACAATCAATCTCTGTGCATTGGAATGTAGTCATAGGTTTAAAATCACCTTCTCTCACCCCATCTTAGAGATTTCATCAGGCTGCCAGTGACCAATCAGGATAGAAGCTGGGCAGACATCGACCAAAATAGCAATTTATCAATTTTCACATTACATTCCAATTACAGTGAGTGTTGGTTAAACTCACCAATAACAAAAATGCAAGTTAATGAAAAGAAATCATGTCAATCTGAAAATATTTTTTTTAAAGTTCCATTTGTTTTAATGCAAAAAAAATAGGCCTTCATATATGTCAAGTGTGATTGAAAAGTTCCCTAATTTTTCTGAAGGCCAATTTAGCAAAAGGCACCAACAAACATCTTAAAAGTGTGCACTTTTGTTTTTACAATAAAACTTGTAATTTATTTCAAATAAGTGATCAGACAATGAACAAAGGTATAGGCATAAGGAATTTCATTACATAAAATCATTTGCAATAATAAAAAAATATGCAGTATTAAAATATGCATCATTGGAACATATGTAAAATTTTATACAATTAAATAATATGCAACTGAATCATTGTCTAATTACTTCTTTAGTTGAATTTCAGTTTTTGGAGATACAGGCCAGAAGAATGTATTGAATGACACCACAAGGATGTATTCAGCAAAATTCAGTCTTTTCTACAAATGAATTTTAAGCAGAGAATAAAAGAAGGGGCAGTAGGAAACAGGAGAGTCAAAAGAACTGAAGAGATATAATATCCAATATGTAGTTTATTTTAATCATGATGTAAATAAAGTACACTGAAAGCATAAGAGTTTAAAGATTGAATATATTTGATTATATTAAGGACTTTGATTAACTTGTTAGATGAGATAATAATAGTGTTTTTTTTTTTTAAGGAGAAATCCATATCTACAAAATATTTGACATCATATCTGGGATTTGTTTACAATGACTCAAGATTGGGGAAGGAAATTAGTGGGTGGAGTACAGATTAAACATGATAGGGGTGACAGTTTTTGAAGCTTTGGTATCAGAATGGGGGAGCTCATTGTACTTTCTCTATTTGTAATGTTGTATTAAAAGAAGTAAATTTTTAAAAAGCATTTAGAGTCAAGTCAAAAATGATGGCACATGGCCACATATAGCATTGCTTTTCTATAAACTCTATGTGATAATAAGTACACAAATAGAAAAAAAAAAAAAAAAACTTGAACAATAGCAATTATCTCTATGGTGGCTTAAATAGGTGACCATTAATTTTATTACATATTTAGTAATTTTATCATTAAGTATAGAAGTAGGAAAATAGGACTATTTTGCTTTAAAGTGTCTCTAATTTCTCAATAAATCTTTGCAATAAGCTTTCACATAAAGCTCTGGCCTCTTGTAACAAAAAGAAAAAACAAAAACTTTGGTGAGCTGAAGTTCACATAGTCCCTAGTCTACTAAAAATCTTTCTCATGGTCAGAGATATCTCCCTTAAAAGGCAATGATAAAAGCTGCCAAAACTTCCTCTAAGTTTTTCCCCCAAAACTACATACAGACCACCCCCCTTTGTTGACACATTCTTTATGTAAAATGTTAGACAATTAATTGGTCAGAATTTACTTTCCTTTTCATTTCACAGCCTTGGTTTGGAAAATATTCAGTCCCTTAAGGATTTCTGCATTTAAGAGAACACAACAAACTTGATCTTGCAAGTTTAACTCCTTGGGGGGTTATGGTGCGTCCATATTTGGGGTCTTAGTCTACAGATTTCTGATTTTGCTGGTTTTTTTTATGGATGACTGAGAATGCAAAACTGATGTTTATTATCTACGACATTGCCCACGGACGTGTTTCTTTACACCAACTTGTATCTACATGAGGTTTTTAACTTTTTTCCCTTTTAAGCATTCTTTCCCTTGACAATTTTCTATCTCATACCATTGAGATGAATTTCCTTTATTCTGTACATCTCTCTTATACAGAATTCCTAAAAGTCTTTTCCTTCCTGTCTCCCTGCCTCTCCCATAGCCTCTTTCTTTCTTCTCGTTCCCACCAAGATCGATCCATCTTTAGACTTCTCATTAATTTGAATTGCTGAAAATGACAACACAGGTGTTTTAGATTAGTAGCCTATTACTGATTAGGTGTCTTAGTTAACTAGTGGTCTCCTTGATAACACATCTCTAAATGATTTATATACTGGAACATCTCCACAATCCCTAAAATGAATAAAAAACAATCCACCACATTTCCCTGATGACAGGTTGCTTTTAAAGGTTGTGTTTCTGCTATTTCATTGAACACTGGCTATGGTTTATAAAAACTTTAGCTCAACTTACCCTGTGTAGCCTGTGACCATAAATTGTGATCCCAAACCCATTGTCTTGTGAACATACATGTGTTTCCTTTAAGCCGAATGCAAACACAAGGGGGTGACTCAGTGGCCCTGGGTCCAAGCTGGGAGATCATATGGCTCTGGGCTACACATAAGAAGCAGAAAAATGACCTCCTGGTGGTCTAGGGGTTAAGTCTCAGCTCTATCACCACTACAGCCTGAGTTCAATCCCCAGCCAGGGAGCTGACCCACATGGAACAGCAGACCTCTCCTGTCTCACTTGTTCCCCTCAGCAGTGTATTTCAGTAGATCCACCTGTTCTGCTCCCCACTCTGTCTCTGGTGAATCCTCTCACCCCGACCCTCCCACCTCATAAACACCCTCCATACCTCTGGGCCACACCCCACTTCTTAAAAAAGAAAAAAAAGCAGGAAGACATGGTCTTGAATGGGTAAGATTCAAAAGAAAATTGCATAAGAATATGTCCACAATATCTACTTCATTCCTGATTCCTATTAAGACCAACAACCCTCAAGAATTGTTTTGCTAGCAATACTTTACCTTCTCACTGAATATTTCATCTTCATAGGACAGAAGTTACATCTAGTTAAAACTCCATTGGTGGTCCTCCCTGGTGGTGCAAGGGTTTAAGTCGCAGCACTATGAAGCTATCAGCAGCCACTGCAGTATGAGTTCAATCCCCAGCCAGGGAGCTTCCCACATGGCGCAGCAGACCTCTTCTGCCTCACCCGCCGCTCCCCTCAGCAGTGTGTTTCAGTAGAGCTGCCTGTTCCACTCCCCACTCTGTCTCTGGTGAATCCTCTCACGCCCCACACTTCTGGCCTACACCTCAGTTCTTATATGCATCAATCAATCAATGTTTAAAAAAAAAAACTCCATTGGTTTCTGAGTCTTACCAAATTGTTTACCAGTTGCAAAGGGCACTTTCCAAGAGAGTGCTGCCTTTTGTCTCACCTTCTACACATAGCTGATGACTTCATGGTACCTGTGAGGCGGGTGCTGTCACGTATTAGGGGAGGTAAGTACCTGACTCGGAGTCACCTGCTGATTGCTCAAGGAGACGCTGAACCCCAGTTGCTTCATCTTCAGGACCTGCAGACACAATTCTGAATGAACTCCTCTGAGCACTTGGACATAATGTGTTTAAAATATCACTATGGTTGTTTTAAGAAACAAAATTCAGGGCCTCCCTGGTGGCGCAGTGGCTGGGTGCTGCGCCCAGCTGGGGAGACTCCCACATGGCTGGCAGACTTCCCCTGCCTCGCCCGCTGCTCCCCTCAGCAGTGTGTTTCCATCGATCTGCCTTCTGCTCCCTGCTCTGTCCCTACGCCTCTGGCCTGTACCCCAGCTTGTATGCATAAATAAATAAATCTTAAAAAAAAATAAAAAGAAACAAAATTCAAAAATAATAAAGTAAATGTGTTGTTTGCCTGCAACCTTTTGGCACTTTCTCCTCCTCCACCTCAAGAGCACCCATGTCTGGAGTTTGCTTTTTACTTCAGGTCCACTTTACACTTCTACATTTCCATGAAAACATATACTTCCTTTGAGTGGTTTTAATGTAGTAGATAGTACATTTTGGGACCTTTTCAACATTTTTTTTCATTCAATATTTAGTTTATACGGTAAGTGTTTTTTTTTTTTTTTAGCTGTCTAGTCTTAGGAGTTTGGAGTCAACATTTCTATAATTATAAAAAGGGATATTTTAAGAACATTGGAGAGGCAGTAATGGGCTTCATGTCATGGGCCACCAAATGTAACACGGATTTGGAGAAGAGGCTCATTGCTCTAGCTTTGTATGGAACCAAACATATCTGCCAGGCTGACGACAGGGTTTAGTGGAAGTGCTTGGGGTGACCCGTTAGCACAGCCATTTTGCAGAGTGAATTGGAGTGGGGAAGGAGCAGGAAAGGAAGAATAGCCTGGATGGCAGGGACAGATCTCAGCTGACTCAGTCATTTGTGACTGTAAGTCAGGAATGTCCTAAGGATAATTTCAAGACATCCTGGAAAATTTTAATTTATAGTTCTTTTGACAGTGGAGCCCTGATGCCAATGGAGACCACTTGAAAAGTGTAAAAATCATATTATTTTATAATCACAGACTAGCAAAGTCTGCTTCTTATGGACTATTCAGTATTCACTCTCTTGACTCATGATAGTTTTCCACAGTCATTAAGAGTGCCTCGTTCTCATGCAGAACTCCTTAAGAGTCAGCAAGCACATTTGCAAAGAAGAGTTTATAACTCACCTGGTACTGAAAGCCATGTGCAAACAAGGGCAATCTGTAGAATGTGGGGGCCTAAGAAGACTTATTATGTATGGTGGAAGCACAACAGTAGGGATTTGGCATCAAAGCTAAAATGCCCTCTTTTTACTTTTATGGTCACCTCCGCTGCCATGAAAAATGATCAGAAGGAAAGAAATTATTTTTTTCATATCACATATGCTTCACTATGTTTTCTGAAAGGAAAATAATGATATTTCACAAAGGTTTTCACCTCACGGAAGTCAGCCCTCCTGTTCTTGGACCAGAACATTGTTGTTATGTTTCTGGCATTCCCTTCGTCACCTGTGCAACTTTCTAAATTTTCGTTTCATGAAACCTAGGCAATCTTTTTATATGCTTAATAAAGTCAGACATGGCAAACTGCAGGCTTTAGGGATAGAAGAAGAGAGGAAAATTAGAGAGGAAAATGCATATGGAAAAAATAACACCAGGTTGTTATTCTAGCAAATGATCACATTTGTTTCCAATATGGTTTTGAATTTGGTGTGCAAGATTGAAATTTGACTTTTCTTCGAAGTCAGTCTAAACCCACCTCGGGATGGAAGAAGTTATTGAAGGCTGCAAAGAATATCCGGAACAAAGCAGTGCTCAGATATGAGTCATTTCCAAGACATTATTTAGGTTAATTTGGTTACATTTTTCTCAAGGGTAAAATAAACACAGTAATAATTGCCATGTTCTGGTACAGAATATTTTCAATGTAAAAGCTTTTTTTCCCCCAAGAATGGCAGGTAATGCCACTGTTATTTTAGTCAGAACCTGGTTTTAGCTGAAACTGGAGTCTGTATGTGCAGAAAATGAAGGTCAATATAACATCTTTGGGGAAGAACAAGAAGGCTGGGATAAGAGGCTACAGATAAATATGTCCCAATTGATACTTGCTTATTTGTTACTCTTTTATTTTCATTTAGGTTCATTCTTGACAGAACAACAGTCAGAAGTAAGACCAGATGAAAATTCCCCTTGACACAAGGAACTCCAAGAAAAAAATCATCGTTGGTTTTTATCTTTTCTGTCACTTGAAAAATAATGATGTGGATACTTTTCATTAGTCATTCAGTCCTGCCTGCACTTATGTAGGTAGGGGGCTTTTCATGTCCCTGTCTCCAGACCAGGATGCAAAGCCAAGTTTAGTTTGGGATTGTCTCCATGTCCTGGCATAAGATCACTGGCATTTGGCAGTTGAGTCTCCAGACCAAAAACTAAACTGGCATTTTCCTCTACAGTTTACTATGGTCGTTTAGGGGAAGTGTATGTCAAGAAATAAACTGCCAACTTGAGTGTGCTTAATTGTGCAATTAGGTGAACCATTGCAAACTTTATAGTGTTACTAGAAGAAAGCAATTACTTTGCTGCCATACAATTGCTATGAAGTGGAACCAAAAAAATGTCCCCACAGCTAAAATGGGAGGAGCCCACCTTGCAGTGTGAGGGATGGAGAAACAGACTCATTAGCAGGTTCTGAATGCCATGGAAGTGAGTTAATGGAGGGAAGGTCTTTTTTTGCCTGTGAAAGTATCAAAATGAAGGTCGCAAAGAGGACAAGTGTGTGGCCAGTACACAAAGTACACAGTAAACATTAAAATTGAATCACAGGATTTGGAAGATTTTCAAGATAGTGACAGTAGCTAAAATTGTTGGTGCGTTGGTGGTAGACACAGTGTGGGAGCTCTCAAGCACCCCTTAAATATACACAGTGTTTTACAGCAACATCACCTCAATAAACATAATTTAAAAAATTAAATAGTAGAGCTCAAGTTGCTGATTTCATGTTATGTATTTAAGAATCTCAAAAGGAAGTTTATTTTAAAGTCATCTTTAAATGCTGAAATAATCTGGATCCTCCCCATTCTTTAACTATACTGCAGAAAAATGTAGGTCTTTGTCACACACATACAACCTCCCTCATGCATGCAGATAAATGCACACTGGCATTAAGACACAAATTTCAGAGGCATCCTTGGTGGTGCAAGGGGTTAAGTCTCAGCACTATGAAGCTATCAGCAGCCACTGCAGCACAAGATCGATCCCCTGCCAGGGAGTTTCCCACATGGCGCAGCAGACCTCTCCTGTCTCACCCACTGTTCCCCTCAGCAGTGTATTTCTGTCGATCTGCCTGTTCTGCTCCCCACTCTGTCTCTGGTGAATCCTCTCACCCCACCCCCACACCTCTTGACTACACCCCAGCTCTTGTATGGATAAATAAATAAATCTTTAAAAAAACGACAAATTTCAGCACAAATACTGGTATAGAAATAATGTGACGGGGAGAGTACTCCAAACGGCATCTGGTGACCCAGTTTAAATTTTGGTTTACCAGTTGTGTAGAGGGGTGCACAGTCTGGGTGTCTGTTACTTCCTTCACAGAGCAACCAGAGTCAATAATCCTTATTTTTCATGCAAATTCTCAGTGTACATGGCCTTCTCAGACCCTTACAATTCATTCACACTGAACCTTTACTCCAATGACTATCTGTGTCCTGTATAATCTACATAATGCAACGAGGTCCCCCATTACATTTTATTTATTGCTTGTTCTTATCCAGATGAAACTGGATGGAACTGGGCTCAGTTGGCTAAGCCCATCAGCTCTCCTGTATTGGGGGAGGCACTGATGTCCGCAATGTTAGGGGAGCCCTCAGTAGGATTTGCAAGCCAGAGGCATCAGCAGATAGCACTTGAAATAAAGGTGCCAATCGCCTTGCAAAATATTGCAAATTCAAACTCAGGAGTATTTTAAGTGAAGCTACACTGTGAGAAAAGATAGTTTAATATAAGTTTGAAAATATTTTTCTTTATTTGAATCCCTCCTAGTATAAATGATTAGTTTTATAAGATTGAAAGGAAGAAAATCAAAATGATCGCAGTAGTTATCAACAAAAATTAGTTGAAATCATTCTATTCAGAATAACAGAGAGATCAGTATGGATATGTGTGCCTAATAATAAAACTGTTATAAATCATATGATTGCAGCCTACCATACATAATAATTTTCCTGACTATACTGAAGATTTACATGTAAAAGCTAAGATAATAAATGTAGTAGAAAAAATACTGAAACAAGTTTTCATATAATTTGGATGATAACCTTTCCTAGAAGGAAAATGAGGTCATAAATCTTGAAATTTTTATTTTATGCTTCTTAGATTCAAATTTGAATTGAGAGTTCTTTAGGTAATATATCTATCATATATTTTAAAGAATATTTAAGTCAATTTTAGAGCTTTGGAAAACACAGTTATTACAAACAACTCATTGTTATATATCAGTAAGGTCCATTCGCTAATGTCTAATGGAAAAGAACGTAGTCAGTTTACATAATTAAAAGAAAAAACACTTATAATGGAAAAACTTAAATATTAGAGACCAAACTATCAAACATAAGAACTGATATTTTCACCTATGAAAGTATCAAATGCTAAAGTAATTAGTAGTACACACGGCCAATGCAAAAATATGGGCAGACTTGGTATAAGAATCTAATCAACCTCTGGTTGACAATTCAGCAATGTACACCTACAATTAAACTGGCACACACTTAGTGTCAGAAACTCTCCTCAGATTTACCCTAGTCACAGTGCAATAAGTACATAATTGTACAAATATGAGTTGCTTCTACATAAGTATTTAAAATAGCAAAATATTGTAAGCAATTTAAATTGACATCAGATTGAGACTAACTGTACAAATATGGTAAATTCACATAACAAAATACGTGTCAGTGACTAAAAATGCAGAGACAGAACCCTGGGAAAAAGGAGGCAGCATCCCTTTCCATTTTTCCAGGAACACAAACATAACATTTGTAGAGAACGTGTGCATCAATTATTTAAGACCTCTGAAAATGAAATAGTAGCAGGCTATAGCTGAAGAACAACAGAATTCAGCTACCACCAAAATGATACAAGATGAACATTTATCCAACTACTCTTAAACCCACCTCCTGAATGCGGGCCATTGGACACACATCTGCAGACAGAGCTCTCTGGAGAAATGCTCTGATTATGGCTGCAGAAGCAGAAGGAATCTAATGTGTCTTGAGTATTGTGGTATTGCACAAATCAACACGTGCTAAGTGTTATAGAATTGCACATCAAAAAAGTTAATTTACCCTATAATAACTTAAAAAATAATTTTTGAAATGGAGGGTGGAGGGGTTTTTGGCACAATGCAAAATATTTGCAATATGATTGTTGTCAAGTAAAATAATTCAATAGAATAATAAATAAGTCATATTTAATCCCATCAATACAAACATATGTGCATTATATTAATATACAAAAATACATAAAATAATACCTAGTAAATATAAAAAATATAAAAAAGTGTTAATAATGGTTGCATATTTTCATTTTTGTGTATCCATGAAAGTTACTTTTCACTTTCATGTTATTTATGATCAAAATGTATCACTAAATCTGAACATAAATATTTCCTTTAAAAGAAAGATCTTTCCTATTTGTGCATTATTTCATGTAAATTTGAACCAACTGTTATTTATGTAATGCAGTTTTCAAAAGTGTCTTTGCAATGTGTAAAACAAAATATAAACTATCTCCAGTGTGGAAAATAATTACCAAAGTAATACAACAAAACCGGTAGGAACCAGGTGCTATGATAGAGTTGATGTGTATCTGATAGGAGTGGGGGGAGAGGATCTTATCTATAAGTAGATTGAAGAGGGTGGGAGAGAAAGAGTCAAATAGAAAATTACATGAAAACTATCATTGCTTCTGTGGTCATATAAACAGTAAAATGATTATGAGAGGGCAACAGCTTTCCTCTGATTATACTGGTCAACAAATTTTTACAAAAGTCATGTTACTGAAGTAAAATTAGTCATTTCCTATCAATTTGTATGTGCTCAACATGAATATGACTATAAAATTATAATTTTGGCTCTAGATTTTTTTTGTAATCTGTAATAAATTGAATTTTACGTCATGAAATGCATGCCAATAGTCATAAGCCTACGGTTAATACCTGTAAAAAATCAAGTCATAGACTACTTCTTAGTTTTCTTCCCTTGTCTCTTGTACAGCTGTTCAGGAGCATCTCTGGGGAGTATCCAGCAGTAGTCAGCCAGCATTGTAGTGGACCATTTTCCCTGGTATCTTTGTTCCATTGATGACATATCTTGATGAAAATGTTCGCCATGTTCATCACTAACCATACCACAGTTTTCAGGGAAGAAATCCAGATGGGAATAAAGGAAGTGGATCTTTAGAGACATACTGCAGCCAAGTTTTTGATACTGCATCAGCATGTCTTCTACTAGTTCCTTGTAGTTTTCTGCCCTAACATTCCCAAGAAAGTTAGTAGATACTAGGCGAAAAGCATCCCATGCTTATTTCACATCACCCTGCAGCAAGTTGTTGAACCGGTCATCTTTGAAGGGCTCTCGAATCTGAAGACCCACAAAAACTCCCTCTTTAATCTTTGCTTCACTTTTGATATAAAGTAATTGTGACATCTTATTCTAGAAAATTTCATTGTTGGAGTCTTGATTCTAGCAATTCTGCCTTGTTCTTGGATAAGTACAAATCACAAACCAGGTCATTTTGTTCTTCCTGTGTTAGTCTGTGTGGGGTTGATGATGTACCACAGTCAAAATCTGGATCACTGCATGCTGATGGAACAGGAGAACAGGTCGGCTCACCCTTGTCCTCATCAGATAAATCAAGAGAATATTCTTCTGGAGGTTCTGGAATAAGAAGTCCCGCACCATGTGGAACTGGTCTCAATGCAGACGAAATGTTTGGGTTCTCGACTTCTTTTGCTTCATTATTCCACTGGAAAGAGGAGGAACCAAGCAGAAGTAACAGTCTTTTATGTGGTTGCTTGGCTCTCTCCACACCATGGGGACTGCAGATGGCATTGATGGTCTTTTGTCATTTCACCACTGTGAAAGCTGTGTTGGACATGTAGCACAGCACATATGCAGAGCCCAAAGCTTGTCATGGTCACCAACCTTGCATACAAGGTAAAGATGATAAACCTTCTTCACTTGAGAAGTGATCCTTTTCTGGTTGGCAAATGTTTTTTTTTTTTTTTTTTTTTTTTTTTTTATTTATACATACAAGTTGGGGTATAGGCCAGAGGCGTGGGGGGGTGAGAGGGCTCACCAGAGACAGAACGGGTAGCAGAACAGGCAGATCAGAAATACACTGCTGAGGGGAGCAGTGGGCAAGGCAGGAGAGGTCTGCCACGCCATGTGGGAATCTCCCTGGCCGGGTGTCGAACTCGCGTCACCACTGCCAACAGCTCCACAGCGCAGCGCTTAACCGCTGCGCCACCGGGGAGGCCCTGGTTGGCAAATGTTACCTTCCCGCAAATAGAGGAGAAATTGTCCACTCTATTAACACACTTTTGAGGCATTATTGTTCTGTATGGTGCCTAAATGGATAAAATAATAACAGTTCTATGGAACAGTAGCTTGAACTGTCTCCACAAAGTCTGACATATTTTCAATGTTCAACCTTTCCGACAGGGCTTTCTATAGTGCACTGCTGACGTCAGCTTACTTCAGCAGCCGCCTGCAATAGTATTGCATTGCATCATAAAATGATGCAATCAGCTCTGGATGATGTTTGCATGATGATATAATTCAATGTGATGCAATATTACATCATTCTAGGCTGATTTAGGATGTTGTTGCAGTCCTACTGAATATATTTGTACGATGAAACATATAAAATGAATTATATGGAATATCTTCAAAATGAGAGCTACTAAAAATTTTTCAGGGTTATATTCATGTTCAGCACACCAAGATACTACAGATTAGGGACTTTTTAAGTCAGTAATGATCTCAATGTTGACCAGTGTTATTTCTTCCTCTTTTCCTTTAAAGAAAATGGTCCTCATAAGGAGAAATGCATGAAAGGCTTAGGAGAAAATGGATCCCATTAAAAGAAAGATGTTTGTAAGAGGCAACAGGAACCTTTAATAAGTTCAAATTTCAAGGGCCAGTTGCATGAGAAATCAATTTATGCCTTGATTACTGACACACTGTAAATATTGCAAGGCATTATCAAATATTAAAGATAGGCAAATATACCAATTTTTGGAAAGTCGCAAGACATTAATTTTGAACTTTGTAAAACAGTAATCTTGTTATCAGTACTTCAAAAATACGTGCAAACTCATTAACTATATGTTCAGCTAGTCATTGATGAAGAAAACAGTTGTGGATGGGACAAAAACAGGAATAAAACATACATCTAAAGACATGCATTTAGCTGCAGTGTAAATGAAAGAGACATAAAGAGGACAATGACTGATTGTTCTTCAATGAATATTTCCTAATCTTATTCAGATTATGATTGCTAAACAGAAAATAAGTAAATAAATAGGTTATTAGTTATGTTCCTCCAAGGAAGCAGAACCAGTAAGATATCTTATATTGGGGTCCCTATCTCTATGAGAGAGAGAGACAAAGACAGAAAAATATTGAGATTTACCATTAGGAATTGGACACACAATTATGCAGACTAAGAAGTCCCATGATATACTGTCTGCAAATTGGAGACCCAGGAAAGCTGATGGTGTAACCCAGTATAAGTCTGAAGTCCTGAAAACCAAGGGAGGCAATGGTATAGATTCCAGTGTGGGTCTGAAAGACTGAGAATAGGAGTGAGGAAGGCAAGAGATACCTTTTCTTGACATTTTGATATTCATATTTCAGAACATGGAGGAATAATTGGGTGGAGATAAAATGAAGATAGCAAATACACTTTTCATTTTCTCTCATTATAGACAACACATCCCAATGGCCAGAGCACTTAGGTAAATGTCTCCACTTATTTTGAATTTATTTGTTTGTTTTATAATATTAATACTTTTTAAAAAGTTTAATTATAAAGTTGCTTCCAACTCCAAAAGTAATTATATTAACAGCCAAAATAACACCCACAATAACTTGCAACTATTCTTTGCCAACCATGGCCAGGTATAGTGCTTGAAACTTTCTGTGCTATCTAATAGGTACTCACATCCACATATTAAAGAAGAGACTAATTGTCACTGGTCCAGTAACCATACGTTCCTAGTCTTTGATCTACTCATCCTTGCTTTGCACCTCTCTGCTGGCAAAACCAGAAATACAGGGAAAACTGATCAGAGTTAAGATGAAGGTAGAAGTAAGAAAAGGTTCTGCCACAGCCTCATCAACATAGTAAATGGGACACCCACCAGGGTGACGACAGATCCAGTTAAGGCCAAACTTGGAAGTAAAATGTTCATGCATTCATTTTCTGGAAATTCCCACTGATTTCTCAGAAATCCTACTGACACAAACATGTTATTCTTTCCCTTCTTTACAACTCCCCCATAGGAGTCCCTGTTTCTCCCCATTCTAGGGAAGTGATCTTTGAGACCACCATCTTCTCAGGGTGCCAGTGCCTGAATATACCTGATTTTCTCCCACCAACACTTGTCTCTGGACTATTGAGTTTTGAGCAGGAAGCCAAGAGACCCTGACTCTGAGACCATAATGAGGTGTATATGAGATGAATTGCCCACAGTCAGACATTGATAAGTAGGTAAAATTGGACTAGAGCCCAAGTCTGTCTACTTCAAAGACATGTTTCCTCATAAATAAATTCTATCTTTATCTTGAGTATGAAGACCTTTTTTATAACCTGTCGAAATATGGATTATAGAATTAATAGAGGATCAAACAATTGTTTTAAAATATGTTAATTATTAAATCAATTATAAACTGGAGGGTGATTAGCTTTTACTCTGTCCTCAAAATTTCATTGAGTGACTTTGATGAATACATATAAGCATCAATAAGTGACTACTAATGTAATCACTCTGGAGAGAGGAATTTTGTTGAGGTTGGGATTGGTTGAGGTTGAATAAGCAGAGCACCTGATCCCCTTCTACTAAAAAAGATCCATGAATTTCATCAAGGACAAGTTTGTGGTGGCCAACACAATCCTGATTTACTAATGACACTGATGCAATCAAAACTACAAAGGCTATACACAGACCCAGGGAATTAATAGAATTTCTATTCCAGATGAATAGAAGACACCTGGACTTTAAGATGGAGGCTCCATATTTTAAAAGAACACTAAAAATGCAAGGGCTCTTCAACAGAGAATTACTAGGTCCACATTTTGAGAGGAACACTAAAAACCTGGAGTGCTTCAGCAGAGACTTGCCAGAATCATCTAAGATGGGAAGCCCTGTCATGTGCAAAAAGACAGAAGACACTGAAGATACTTTGTTTGGGACAATAAATCTTGAGGAGTTGAAAACTTTGAAAAGCTAACAAAAAATTATAAAACATAGAAAATATATCATTTTATTGACTTTAAGCATAACACTTTATAACGTTCAACTTTAGACTTCAGTTCTATCCTCTGGATTTAGAGTGAATAAATTACAGACAGCCAATGGAAATGAGCTGCAGTTACAAACCAATGTTTTTGTATGCAGAGTGCTGTATAAATGACTATTTTATTTCTTTTTCAAAGTGAATCCTTTGGAGAGCAAAATGGATGTTATTAATAATTACTCTAAAAGTAAACTGAAACTATTTCAGGCTATCTGGAATTTTCTCTCTTACTGAATTTCCCCAGCCACTTTATATGGTATATAATTACAATTACTAGACTTTCTTTTTTGCAGATGAAGAATCTGAGCTCTAAAACTGTGTCACCTAATCACGGTGACAGTTTATGTCATTCAGAATTTAAATATGAGTCCGAAGACCAGAGTGCTTCATTCTGTCACTCTAACCTTATTACTTTCTGCGTATACCTTTTATTCTGGGGAAATATTTTCTAAAAGACTGAAAAACACCCTTTTTAGAAAATAAAATAGTAGAAATGTTCATTTCTGAAGGAGATGATTGTAAAAGAACACCAAATTCTCTGAGTTCTACTTGACAAGAGATTTTGTCAGCATTTAGAATCAAATTATCTGTGCTACAGTCCCCAGTTATTCAATCACACAATATTTTAGATTATTGTGGAGGTATTCTATATATTGATTTAAAGTCTATAATCAGTTACCTATAAGTAACAGAGGTTGTCCTATATTAACTGGGTCAGCTTGATTCAATCAGTCAGAAGGACTTAGAACAGAGCAGATACTTTCCAGAATAAATAATAAATCTAGACAGATTTATCAGTTCATCCAAGAGTTCCAACATGCCCTTGTCGAGGTCCTGCCTTACAAACTTCAGTCTTCTTCAGTTAGCCCTCACTTTGCAATAAATATTTCAATATATATCTTTTCCTGGCTCCATTTCACTGGTTGGACACTGACTGATACAGGGACCATATACCCACATAATGAAAGTGGCCAGGTAGGAATATGGAAATGAGCTATCAATGTGATTCCTGCAGAGAGGTAAGTGAAATGATTAAAAGAATGTCAATCAGTGCTCAACATTTAATTACCACTTAAGATACAGAGGTACTCTTTTATCTCCAGAGGAAGAATCAGTAGAATAGCTTTGGATAGTAGTCTCTTCTTAAGGACTGGAGAAATGTTTTCCATCTCCACCTGAATCTCCATGTTTTCGTCACTTCAGTAACATGAGGTAGACTCTCATGTATCGTACCTGCATTTCTTTCTTTGTATGTTCTTTTAGGATTCAAGGTCCTACTTTGCTTTTTCTTTTCTTTTCTTTTTTTTTTTAATTTATTTATTTATACATACAAGCTGGGGTACAGGCCAGAGGTGTAGGGTGGCGAAAGAGTTCACCAGAGACAGAATGGGGAGCAGAACAGACAGATCAGAAATACACTGCTGAGGGGAGCAGTGGGTGAGGCAGGAGAGGTCTGCCGCACCATGTGGGATTCTCCCCAGCTGGGCGTCGAACTCGCATCACGCACTGCCAACAGCTCCACAGTGCAGCGCTCAACTGCTGCGCCACCAGGGAGGCCCATCTACTTTGCTTTTTCTAGAGTAGGACAGAGTGCTAGAAATTCAACATCCCCAGGAAATAGCACTCAAGAACAAACAGGACTTTATCATAAATCCTGGCTGAATATTTTCTCACTCCTCAGGTTTGATACCTGTCTTTTTTTTTTTTTTTTAAGATTTATTTATTTATGCATACAAGCTGGGGTACAGGCCAGAGGTGCGGGGTGGCAAGAAGTTTCACCAGAGACAGAGTGGGGAGCAGAACAGGCAGATTGACAGAAATACACTGCTGAGGGGAGCAGTGGGCGAGGCAGGAGAGGTCTTCAGCACCTTGTGGGAATCTCCCTGGCCGGGCCTCGAACTTGCATTGCCGCTACAGACAGCTCCACAGTGCAGCTCTTAACTGCTGCGCCACTAGGGAGGCCCTCATACATGTCTTATGGCCTATCATCACTGTCCCAGCTCACTCCACAGCACCCATCCCAGTGTTTCCTTCATTTTCATTACAAAACAAAACAAATATATCCCCTCTCTACCCCCTGCTCTCTTCTATGAGTTAATTACAGAGGCTACAGACTCTCCATCATTCTGAGTGTGAATCCATTCTCTGCCACTTAGAAGTTGTCTTACCTAGTTAATCTTCTACCTAAGTCTCAGTTTACTTATTTATATAGGGGACGATAAAAATAGTACCTACTTTTATTATGAGAGATGAGTTGTTTAGCATAACATCAGGCACAGAGTTAGCACTCAATAAATATTTGTTCTTCATTATTGTATGTATCTACATCCTCCTTTTAAATTTTTTCAGCATTTTCCTGCTTCAGTAAAATAATCTCTAGGAAGCATGAGGCAAAAGACTCACGCATGAATAAAGATCATTATAACCTTCATTTAACTTCTAAGTGTAAAAGAGCAATGCTACCTCTAGGTGTAAAAAGCTAAGCAGATTGGAAGGTGTTGATTTGCTGATCAGTTCTAAGTTGCATGTGAATTGATCTGAAAAAGAATTAAGTTCTGGCTGCCAATGTGTCTGAATTAGCTGGCGCTAGTTCTCAAGAACAGAGTCAGTATTGAAGACAATGTTTGCAGAGCAGGGAATAAAGGAGATGTTGCTGCTCTGAGGAATCAAAGTTGTACATTTTTCAAAAAATTATCATATAATTCCTGACTCTAGGTAACAGACAAGTATCGCTTCCACTTTTCAATGGTATTTAAGACTACTAATATTTTTGGTTCTGCAATGGGAAATCTAGAAGGTTAGTAACCCACTCACACAAGTTAGCTCTCAGAGGATTGTGTGCATAATCAGAGAGGATTGCTTGATGCTGAGAATGTGACAAGTAGGATCTTTTGTTTGTTTGGATTTTGAAAAAGGAGTAATAAGTCAACCAAAAGTGAGTTACTACAGAGCACCACAAAGGATGCCGTGCATTTTGGGGAGCACGCCACTGTCCTGGCCCTTAAGGACTTTACATCTTTTTGAGAGAAAATACTGAAATGCACCTATCTCCCTGATCCTTATGATCTTTAAATAAATGATACATTGTTTGGAAATTAAGCAGGTTAATGAGCAGGTATAATTAGGATAATCTGATTGGAGGAATCGAGAGTTTAAACAAGTCTTGAAAGTGGGCAGAATTGGAATTGTCCAGAGAAGCTGAAGGATTCCATTTTCCTTTAAATACTGAGAGATTTGAAGACTGATAATCATGAGGAGACTGCAATCCCCCTCACCTCTTCATCCTTCCAGAGCCTGCCAGATGTGTCCTTAGCCAGCTAAAATAATCTCTGTCATTAAGCAATTGCTTGATAAAGGCAAAAAAAGGGGGTCACTTTTAATATAAAGGGACATCTAAATATCATATTTTATTTAAATTATTTTCAAAGTTTTACAATGTGATAAATTTAAGCATGGCTATAGAAACAAATCTTTAAGACTATTATCTCAACAAGGAATGTGATGAAATGTCAATGGGGTACTCTCCACTTTCTTGGTTTTCAACTTAATTGGACTATGTTACTCTTCAATGAGGGACCAGAGTTGGAGTTAAACAACTGATTTCTCATTCTGTCTCAGCTAACTGCTAAGCTAGAAGGAATTTGTCTGTTTTTTAACTTTCACCTAATTGTTAACAAACATGACTTGAGCACTTATTTTATAGAATCAACAGAAGTACATTTTTCTGTCTTTTAATTCTAGAATCTGCATCTATGCAGTCACATATTGTATTTTATCTGAGCAGCTACTAACAAACTTCTTATAGCTTAAATAATCCAAAAGGGGAGAGAGAGAGAGAGAGAGAGAGAGAGAGAGAGAGAGAGAGAGAGAGAGAGAGAGAGAGAGAGAGAGAGAGAAGTTTGCTTTCTTGGATAACCTGGGTTATATTTTCATCTGTGCCCACAAACCCAAATTCATTGGCTTATTGTAGTTAGAATGAAATGGACTATAATAAATTTCAGACTTTGCTTTGATCTTTTCTGAGAATTCTTCAAAAGTTCATAGAATCTATGAATAATGCTCTTCAGTGGAAAAGCAAGCTGTAGTCTTCATTACATTTATTTTTAAAATATAATGCAGCTGCTTCTATTCATTTGTGTCTATTCTACTAATATTTTCACTTAAGAAAAATCTTGCTGGAAGTTAATCGTGCTGACAGCTCCCTAAGACAAAGTGGATGGTTTATAATGATGACATTTGCTCTGGAGACCTTAAGTTGCACATTCCATGACTGACTAAAATGAACTCAGTTTTCGGTTGCGTGAATCATAATTCCATTCATAGATGTTTCTACAAACTACAGCCCATGGCCAAATTCCACTTGCTGCCCATTTTGTTAGGGATAATGAACTAACAATGTTTTTGTTTTTACATATTTAAGTGGTTACAAAATAAAAACAAAATGTTTCATGATACATAAAAATTGCAATGCTCTCAGATGTCGGTATCCACAAATAAAATGTTCTTAGAATACAGCAACGCTCATTCATTTATGTCTGTCTGAGACTGTTCTGGAGCTACAATGGCACAGTTGAGTAGTTGATTCAGCACAGTTGACTTTCCACATATCAATCCAACTCTGCAAAGAAAAAGCCTGCGGACCCCATTGTAATATTAAGGAAATTAAATCTGAAGGAAATTTAGGAGAGTTTAAACCTCAGTTCTTGATTGGCTGCATGCTGGACTTGTAACTTTGGTGAAAGTCTTTTATTTAGCAAGACTGAGAATTCTGATTCACAAAAATGACGTAACAGTCAGTGTGAAACATAGAAAGAACAATGACAAAAGCATGTGATAAACTGCAAAACCATGTAAAATGGAAGAAGATAATATATTTAAATACAGGTCTGTGTCCATTTGTGCCAGGAAATTAAAACAATAATAATTAGTTCAAGGTTTTCCAATAAATGTATGCTTTATTTGCTAAAAGCAACACGGGTGCAAGGGGGAAAATAAGCAGCTAAAAAGAAATCTTACAGATTAGCAAATTCACCTCACTCACTCAACTAACAGAACCCAACTTACTCCTTTTCTGAACTTTCCAAGGATTCTGCAGCCAGCATGAGGAATAAAATGTGCATAAAGTTTAGCTTCACCTTTTCCCTTCAGAAATGATGATGACAGATGTACGTGTGTGTATAGAGAGTGTGTATGGGCATTTTTAAAATATATGCAGATAAATGTACAAGAGAAAAAGTACCAAAGGGACTCACTTATCCTTGAGGCCTCAACTGGCCTTGTAAAATAATAAAAATCCTCCAATTAATAAAACTGTCAGTTCAAACGCAACCAGGTTAGAAATAAATCATAGGAAGATTCACTTTCCTGAGGAAGGTCTGTGTGTCTTGAGAGGGGAGCTGAACTCTGTGTGGAAAACAATTGAAGGAAGCTCCAAGAAGCCTGACAGCTGGGCCTGCAGGCAGCCCCTCGGCAAAAGGCAGCCCGACAGCCGGGCATTCTTCACAATCATGGCCTTTCCGGTGACACTCCAAGTCACCGAACGGTGCCCCTTCTGTCAGTGAGCCAAGTTCCCAGTGCCAGAGCCCCAGTGTGCTCTGAACAAAGGGGCGCACCTGGGCTTGCCTGTTTTGATAGTCTGCCTGGCTCCGGGGGTGGCTTGTGTCCAGGGAGGATGTCGCCACAACGCTTTTGACTTGGATCCTTGGGGATTCCAAGGTGGAAAAAGACAGAGACAGGAAAAAAAATGTCTCCCAGG
This sequence comes from Scalopus aquaticus, assembly GCA_004024925.1. Taxonomy (NCBI): domain Eukaryota; kingdom Metazoa; phylum Chordata; class Mammalia; order Eulipotyphla; family Talpidae; genus Scalopus; species Scalopus aquaticus. The sequence continues at coordinate 283,507 of PVIJ01000103.1, forward strand.
TTGGCAATAAACCTGAGGCAAAACTGTAGGATCAAGGACCGTCAGTGAGTCAGAAGTGACCCCTAGTGGGGTCCGCAGCTTTCTTCAGTTCAAATGATCTTTGCTAGCCAGCTACTGTTTGATAAAGGAAAATAAGAAAGGGGGCAAAGAGAAGCAATACAGAAGTCAATAATATGGAGAGAATAAAAGAAGTAAAAATCTGAAAGAGGAACTAAGAGTCCAAGCAACAAAAAATAGAGAAGAAAATCCCTACAGTCTGAGATTTTCTTTTTCTGAGTGAAGAAGGCATTGGTTACAAACTAAATAAGATCCTTTCATGCACCAGTTTCGCATCGCCCAAATGTTTGTTATTTATAGGACTTAAAGGTAGAAACCAGTCTTCTTTGCTGTGTGGCTTAGGCTCTGTCTCTCCAGCCCAACCTTGGCCCACGTCTTCCTGCGTTCCTAGCAACACTGACAGTTCTACCTACTTCTACCAAGTAAGCTCCTCTCGTCCTTAGGATTTCACACTTCCCACTCCTTCAGCTGTACTCATCCCACACTGTCTCCACGCTGTCACCCAATCCTAGCTTTAAAGGCACCCACCCAGAGATTGTCACTGTCCACTCAAGACAAAGCAGTCATCCTTGTCTCAACACATCCCTACATCTTCTATTTTTTTTTATATTTTACATTATCCATTATCTATTATATATCTTATATTATATGTTATATATGATATTATACTATCTGAGATTTATTGTGCTATAAATCTATATTTATCTAATAATTTCATGTGAATTAACTTACTTCCATGCTTACTATTTCTTTTTTTTTTTTTTAAGATTTATTTTGTTTATGCATACAAGATCTGGGGTGTAGGCCAGAGGTGTGGGGTAGGGCAGTGAGAGGATTCACCAGAGACAGAGTGGGGAGCAGAACAGACAGATCTACTGAAATATACTGCTGAGGGGAGCAGTGGGCAAGACAGAAGAGGTCTGCTGAACCATGTGGGAAGCTCCCTGGCTGGGGATCGAACTTGTGCTGCAGTGGCTGGTGATAGCTTCATAGTGCTGAGACTTAACCCCTTGAACCATCAGAGAGGCCACATGCTTACTATTTCTTTTCCAGTGTAATGCAATAAGCTCACTTATCAAATAGTAAATATTCATTTGTTAAATAGATGAAAGAGAAAATTCCCCACAGGGATATTTCTAAAAATTGGAGTGGAATTTACTTGGAGGTATTTTGTTCTAACCTTTTCCACTTTTATTTTACTGCTGAAGCATAAGACCCTTGAAATTTAAGTGACTTATATAAGGCCATATAGTTTATTTGTGGCAAAACTAGGTAGACACAACATGTTACTATATTTTTCTGATTGAGATGAAGTTCTGATTTTTCTAGTTCCAAAGGGCCACTGGAAGGGCCACTGGAAGGTTCTTTACAAAGAGAGACATGATGTGGTGTCAGACTAAAGCTCAACATGATTTTATGTTACTTTGTTGCCTCTTTCCAGACAGAAAAATGACATAAAGAGGCGGATGTCTTGTCGAATCCTTTATTAGGGATGCTTCTTTATTACTCTGTGCAAGATTGGGTGAATGTAGAAGACAGAAAATGATTATGAAATCACTGGGTTCCAGGAGACTGGGTTCTTCCTTGTATAGTCATGAAGGACCTCACTACATCAGCAGATCTTGCAGATAAGAAGACAGTGTTTTGCCCTAAAAGTTCTGTCATATTAATAGGTTAAAACACAGTTACAATCAAAAGATCCTGCATTTATGAAATCGGTGAAATACTGATTTATGTTAAGGAATTCAACATCCCATAACTTGACTTATTATTGACAGTGAGACCACCCAGTCACAAGTAACTCACTTATTCTTAAGATACATAGAGAAACATCAGTCACATTATTATATTTTAAACTGAGAGCTTGCATCAGTACTATATTGGTTTTGAAGAATGCTGTAACAACTACTTCAAGCTGGGTGGGTTAGAACACCAGAAATGTATTGTCTCCCAATTTTGAAGACCAGAAGTCCAAGATTAAGAGACATTGGGAGGATATTTCCTTGTGAGGTCTTTGAAATAAGTCTGCACACTTTAGCTTATAGATGTCTGGTCTCTATTTTCTGCCTCACATGGTATTCTTTCTGTGTGCATGCCTGTCTCCAAATTTCTCCTTTGTTTCAGTGACCAGACATATTGGTTTAGGACCCAATCTAATGAGTTCATCTTAACCAATTTTACCTTGAACAATTTTACTCCCCAATAAAGCAGCAGTCTGCGGAAGTGGGGGTTAGGATTTCAAGACATGAATTTTGGGAGTCACAATACTACCTATAAAGCAAGGTTGGTTTCAAATACACCAAGGTAGTGATAGCCACAGAAAGACAACCTATAAGAATTATATTTTTGTGTGTGTTTTGACAATTTGTTTACTTTGATTATTTATATTCCACAATTGGTGAAGCAATCTATTAATTTTCTTTTACTTTCTGACTTACTTCACTTTGCATAATCACCTCAAAATGTACACAACTAAATATGCAAATTAAATTAATAATTTTGGGGAACTATCATAACAGGATGAACAATGAGAATTTCAAAGTGGAGAGGGTGTTCAGAGAGGAAGCCACATATGAGTTGAATATTTGCATCACGAAACAAAATGTGATTCTCCTTTTGAGATCTTTAATCCTTTGAGAAATGCCTTTTCAGTTACGACCTATAGCATAATCTACCAAGTATGAAGTCTTAAGTCACAATTAGATAAAACCCTAAAGATTATTCAAGAATACTTTCTTGGTAGATTATACTTTTATAACATAACTTTGGGAATGACTTTGACTTTGAAAATCATTGACTCCATTTGTATAGTGGCCTTGAAGCTGGAACATCTGGTGTGACCTTCTCTGAGGCTGCCCTGGCTGGGTTTTGTATTACTAAGTGTGTTTTGCTCCTGCTGAATAAAAATCTTTTCAACTCTTAATGTGCATTTATATCTAAAATCTCTACTTTCCCTCTAGTGGAAAGAGCAGAGTGTAATCTTGCAGGGAGACTGTTTGTTAGGGTTTAACCTGCATTCCAAATGGTTTATCTGGTCTGGTGCTCACTGTTAAGCCCAAAAAGCTCTCAGCCATTTGTCTCTGCAGGTGCCTCAGAGTAACCGAGTAATCAGCCATCACTGGGTCACAAAGGAACAAAGAACACACCTCATAGGGCTTTGTAGATAGATTTCTGAACCCTCAAGGTGCAAGTGTTGCCTACTTATATGAGATAATTCCGAAAGTCTATGGAATAATTTATAAATAGAGAGAATGTCAGGGTTGAGTATGCATGAGAAATAGCTCACAATGCACTTCCTGAATCATGGACAGGCAGATGTGTAAGTGCTGCCAGAGGGGAGGAAACCCTAGTGCCACCCTTTGCTGTCCTGGCATCTGAGGCCAGTCATTTGGTAACTCCAGGTACCACTCTTTTCACCAATAAATGAGAGTCTGAGCTAGATGTGTTTTCTAGAAGTTTCTACTATCAACAACCACATATTTTATTCCTACTGGTTGCACAATAGGTATCAAATGTGGAAATGTTTTGACTAAGTGATAAATATTTATTTATAGAGTTATATGTCTATATTTTAGTTTTTTATAGTAAAAATATATGGCTGTCAGACTATTTGTTGAGCAAAAAATTACTAGTATAGGGTGTAACATCATAAAGCACTCTAAAATTTTCAGTCAAAAGTAAGCCCATATTGTTAACTTATATCACTAACAGGGTTTTTGAACATACTGTAAAGTTTTACAAGCCACTAAGGGTCCCCAAAGCCATGTAGGAGTCTAATCTTTACAGCCCTTTTCCTAGTGGCCAAAGATTCTGAAGTTATGTACATGCTGCTGGTTAAGGAGCTGAGAGAAAAAATAAATGTCAACTATTGCTTTGAGAAATAGGTAACATATCATACCCATTGTGGGTACGTTGACTAATGATATCATTTATGGTGCCATATTATTCAAGCAAGCTGTATATTAAGGCAATGAGAGGTCACTGAGGTGATACAAATGGAGCAATTATAATCAAACTATCTCACACTCGAAATATCTTTTAATGGTACAAAGAACTTAAGGTCCCTTTTTGCAGAGACCAGTGCTTTAGTTCAAAGTCATTAGCATACCTCTACTGGATTCTTTCAATACCAAAATGTCAATTTTTATGGACTATTAGCTACCCATCTATCTAAAAGCCATTATGAAAGCACTATCAGGCTCCAGACTGTGAAGTTACACCAGAAAAACATGAGGCTTGGTCCCTGTCTTCAAGGAGTGTGCAATCTCAAGATATCTGCAGATCTTCTAAGTGACAAGAAGGATAGGAAAGAGAAAGAATTAGAATCACCAATGAGAAACAGCTTTGGTGGGAAGTAGGATAGAGTTGGAGTGCAATGAACAAAGCTGGAAATTGTTCTATCAATAAAGCAAAGCAAGAGTGGAAGGAAGAGGCAATGAAAGCAAACATGGTGGGTGCAATAGGTCCATGAACACCTTCACCTCTGCCCAACACACCATAATCAGTGACTCTATGGGACTTTGCAGCACTGAAATATGACCTTACTCTCCAATGTGGGCTCTGACTTTCCTCTGCAAAGCAGCACAGTGATAGTGCCACATGTCTGCCAGCTACGTGGAACACCTACAACAAAACAGGGGTTCAATTAAGGAAATACATCCAAGTGTTTAATGAAGTAAACACTTCCCCACTGTAATTCATTCAATGCACATTCAGGAAGCTGTGTGTCCTTTGGAAATTTTATCCATCTTACAAATATAACCGCAGCATCTAGATGTTTATGTTATAAATCTAGCAAAGGCAAACAACAAATTACTCATTTTCTACTCCACTGGATATACTCAGAATTAACTGGGAATCTAGAACATGAAGCAGCAACATCGTTTAGAGAGAGAAAAAAAAGAGTTTTGGATGAAAGTGAAGGACTAAGGTGTGATTTCTATGTACATTCCCAGCACCATTATTCTATGACTCTGTATAAATTTATGGTACTGAACTCAGAAATATTTGTCAAGGACCTCTCTGAAAATGGAAATGTGCTTGAGATTTTATCAAGACAGTCAGAGAGAAATTTTTAAAAATCCCCACGTCCCTGCATTCTAGGAGTTCAATCTACTGTGATGGTGTCTATCAAAGTATATACACCGCAAATCGAGATAGTTGCCAAGCGCACACTGATTAAATTCGGCTATGACTCATTACAGGACACACAATCTGAGTTCAGAGATGTGTGAGTTAGGAAAGTGGAATGTCTCCTGGAATGATGTGTTGGGACAAGGTGGCAAATGAGAAAACCATTCTCACATATCCAGTTACTCTGACAAGGGGTACGGAGCAGATGAATGTCCACAAATTGCTCTCACAAAGGAGGAGCTTTTATTTGGCAAGAGGGTGGCCCCTGGAAGTGAACCTAAAATAAACAAGTGAATTGATATCCATAAATTCTTCCCAACAGCCATTGATGAGCCTGGCATAAAATAAAATGGAGATAGCACAGCATTAGGGACTGGAATTGAGATAGGGGTTGCTTTGGGGGTTCTCCATGCGTCTTTAACTGTCAGATTATATAGTGACTTGGATATTATAAAAGAAACCTTTTGCCAAAGAACATTTTCAATATAATAACTGCTATAGCAAATGAATTAATAGAATAATTAAAGTATAGCTGTATATAATAGTATGCAGAAGAAAGCAAACTGTTTAAGTAGTTCTCTTTCTGAAATTAATAAAACTTCTCTATCCAAAATCAGCAAGCATGAATGAAAAACCTGAACGTTTACTGCTGTGGTCAGAACCTATAATTATCCTCAAGTCTAACTCCTTTACTGACTTATTGGATAGAAGAGATAATGCTATATGTGTATAAATATATATGATTTTATACCCATATATACTGCTATGATGTATATAAGACAGATAATCTGCCCCACAGATTTAATGGGAAAATGAATATTCTAGAGAACAAAAAAGATGTCCCAAGAAAAATTAGAGCAATCGATACCAACTCCAAAGATAATTTCATATATTAAGAAAATTCCTAAAGAAAAAATAAATGGTTTCCTTGAGATTGTCCCTTTCTATTAAATAATGTAATTTGTTTTAATAAACAAATCTTTATGAACACAAGAAAAAAAATCTTAGAAGAAAGGAGTTGGAAGAAAGACAAGAGGAAAGTAGGCTAGAACTGAAAAAAGAAAGGGTTTGAACGGAGGAATGTTACCTTGAATGTACTTTACAGAAGCTTGGCTTCTGGGACTTAAAACCAGGACATTGATTGTTTCATCTGCTATTTCTTGAGGGGGAGAAGCCTCTTCCTTTTTTACAAAATTCTCCCAATTCCAAATATATGAGACTAGAAGGGAGTACTCATCCACACAAGATACACCATGCTTTGAAGTAGATTTTTGAGTGAAGGTTGGCCAACCAGAATGATTTCAAGGCTTTTCTTAATCTAGAGTTTTCTCTGGGTGACCACCAAAGGTTTAACTGTCAAAGTTTCTGAGGGTGGGAATGGGAGCGATTTATGTGTTCTGTGGGGTCAAACAGGCTTCTCTCAATGTGTCCAGCGTAGGCCTCTTGGCACCTTGGCATGAAAACTGGAAGTCAAGGAATCCTCTGGAAATCTATTGTCATTACTGAAAGACAGATTGTTTTGAGTTGAGTGAAGACTGAGAAGAAACTCCATTTTGCCTGAGTCCTTCCTTTTCCTAAATGAAAATGTCATTTGCTAAGCTTCTGATCTTTTTCCTTACTGAGGACACAATCTCTGATGACATTACCACAAATAAGAACACGTTTTGTGGGTATTTCACCCAGTTCTAGATTATCAATGAACGTGTTCTCTCTAAAATTTTTATCTTTATTCTCAGAGTAAGGCTGAGGTGCCCTCTTTGTCCCAAGTGACATCTCCCCCTTTCTGTCCTCGATTCTCCCTGCCCCTAAATGCAGGATAAATATCCCTGGTTTATTTCATTACTCTTTGGAATTTGCAACCAAATCCCTGAGGGATCTGGGAGGATTTCCTCTGCCTCCTGACAGTTCATAAAGCCAGTGTCTTTGACAGTCACCATGAAGAATTCACACAGTAAGGCATCTTACTTATTTTTCAATCATGGTTATCAACTACCTTCTATAGATTACCCTCCATTTTACACCATTTTAGACGACAACATAATGCTACGACTTTCTGCTCATTTTAGTGAGTCTGCCCAAGTCCAATTTGGAAGTCCTTGTTAATGATCTTAGGTTACCTTTGACCTGCAACCTCTTCTATCCCACCCTCTCTAGCTTTAGGACAGGTGAGAAAGAATTGGAGAAAGAGATACATGCCCTTTTCTTTCATTGGGATCACCATTACCTTCTCTTATAGGGAAGCACTTCCTTCTAGGGGACAGTCTCCTGGGACACATGTGTGAGTTGTATCCAGGCCTCTGGAGATTCAGTTCTTTGAGTAGTCAGAGTTCTCTCTTCCTCTTTCTATCCTCATGGATATGCCTATCTCACCATGCCCACAGCCTTCTTTCACCCTGGCTTTCCAAGGTGTGGGGCCTGAAATCTTGCTCCAGCCTGTTTCCTGGTCTGAATCTGGCTCATGCTGAGTGGTGGGAGGTGGGAGAGATATGCCTCACTATTCTCACTTCTCCACATCCCACCATGGGCTGCACTGGTTTGATGTAGAAGAGACGCCTCATTTTCGTTCCTACAGCAAACACCCGAGGATACATATGATATTCCCCTGAAAACTCTTCTTCAGAGACTATGCTGATAGCTCTAGATAGGTCACCAGGCTTCTCCATTCTGTAAGCACACAACACCTGGAGATGTCTGGTCTCCTGTTATGAGTATTCTCCTGCTGCTCACCTAATTTCCTGAGGATGTGTGTGGGCCCATCCACAGATTTTAGATTTTAGCAGAGAATCTGAGAAAGCAAAAGACGTTCATCTGCAGAAGGAAAGAGTTAAACATCACAGAGAAGAGCTGTGTAGAAAACAGAGTGAAATCCTGTTTGTGGATATAGCTCCTGTTCTGATAGTTCAGGGTGTAGTTACCTGAGGCAGCAAGTTTTTACTGTTTATGTTTGTATATTTCAAAATAATTTAGTGTTCCTTCTTTCTGGGAAATTGTGACTCTATTTATATTTAGAGTAGAACTCACTATAGGTATATATTGAGAGAGAGAGAGAGAGAGAGAGAGAGACAGAGAGAATCCCAGAATTTATAAATAGAGATTCTGATTTTGACACAATGATTTTCAAATTAGGACTAGGGCTTAGACTCTGATTTTTTAAGAGCTTTTTTTTTTTTTAACTGTCCTGAAATAGAGAACTATTCAAGGATATTTGAATTTAGTAAATTTATGTAGAACAAAAAAACCTGTTCACAGTATTTCATTTATTTTGAAGATAAACGTTTATATATCTCTTTTCTACAAATGACCAAGTGACATAATCTGACAGATTTCCATTTGTTTTAAAACACACATACACACATGTACACATGACCTCATGTGTGCACCCGTGCACAGGCACGCACAACGCACAATAGAAATGAAGTACATCCACTTAGAATTCAGAAAGGAATTTTGGGTCATCAACATCACTATAGGATAAAATATGCTTCAATTTTCTAAAGCACTCATGGTGCCTCATTTTCTAGTCTGGTTTTGGGAGGATTCAGAGATCAGAGTCCTGCTGCCTTTTGTTCCATTAAATATATCAAGGAGTTTGTATTCACATAAACGGTAGAGAAGTTGGAATAGGAAAGAAAGAAAAACATTTTTTTTTCTCCTTAGAATATAAAACATCACTTTGTTCTAATAAATACTGATAGTATTTTGAAAGCCTGACCCCATTACATTTTGTTTAGTTTCACACATTTCCCAAATTCCAAGCTACATGTAGGAGACTTGACAGAGCCCATTGTGAGCTTGTACACACTGGAGCCATTTCAAACTCACAACACTTGGCTGGCAAAGGTGCTGATGCATTTTTGTCCCTGAAGTACTTATTCAAATTTAAATCAAGTGAATCAACAGACTGAAAACAACTGCTTTAAAAACAATCAGTAGTTCTGTGTACAAGGTCTGCAGGTCTGATGCCTGAAACACTTTTTTAAGTATTTACCAACATCCAAAATAAATTTTCACCTTCCTCTGATATGGTCGGACCTGTTGGATTTGTTCTCCATTGGAGTCTCTCTACCCCTAGTGATGCCAAGTGCCGGCCAGTCAAGGTTCCTCTGGCTACAGAAAAGAAACAGAGTTGGAGGAGAGGGAAAGTAGTGTAATTTGTTGACAAGTTGAGAAGAGCAAGAGAGGCGTGCCGAGAGACCATCGTTCTGCTCTTTGGCAGAGGGCAGGGGTATTTATCTAGAGTAGCAAGGTAGCAGAAGGCGGAGTGAGCAATGGTCAGCCTGTCCATCCTTGCATTCCAGTGGACACCAGCTTACTTTTGCCTCCATCTGGTGGTCAGCAATTCTGATGTTATCTTGGAGTACAAAAAAAATAAGATTTATTAATCCTAGAGGAAAAAGGAAGGAAATAGAAGTGTGTATCTGGTGAGACAGAGAAAGACATACTTTGTTTCTATATCACTATATCACTATTACGTTGTGCTTGATTCCGTAAATGAACCCATTATGAATGGTAAATGCTCTCTTCCTTCCTCCTTAGCCCTTCATGCTTGTCCATATCCACAGACAATAAGGGTTTTATTAATTTGAAATTCCCAACTATAGCAAAATAGAAACATCCTGTCCTGAGAAGAAACCTATTTTCTGTTACCAAAATCGGTGCCACAAATATCTTTCTTCTCCACAATAATTTAATTTGTCTGTGTTTCTAATTTCCATCACACGGACTAAAAAAGCATGCTTCATTGAGACTAAATCTTAAAAATAATTGATGATCTCTTCACTAGAGCTTGTGATTCAGTTGACCATTTGGATGAATTTGGTATTAGGCCACAATGAAACCCAAACTTTAAAACAATCCCAGGTTTAAAGAAAAAAAAAAGCTTTTCCTTATTTCCTTACACTAAAACATTAAATCTAACTACATAAAAGTGTTCTCGTGGGTGATGGGGAAGTTAGGATACAGAAGGCATGTCTGGCTCCGTGAAAGATGGAAAGTTAAAGTAAATAATACATGTAGAAATTCAGTGCTTAAAAGCCTCTCTCATGGGAATGTAGTAAGGTAGCCTGTGTTCTGGGTCATGATGCCTCCTTTAAATGGCTATTTTATCAAGAAGACAAGAAATGCATTACTTCTTGTCTATGTACCTACTCGCAAAAAAAAAAATAATAATGATAATAATAATCTAGAGGAGGAAAAAATACTCTTTATTTGATAATCAAATCAAATAATTTTAATGATGAAAATATCTTTAGGTAAAATGAGATAGTCTCTATGAAAATAATACAAATAATCAAAGTAGACCCCAGAGTGGAAAGCTGTCTCTCTATAAGGCCTATTTAAGGGTTAGTTTGTTCTATTTAAAATGTGTTATCACTTCTCTTTGAAATGCCTATGAAACAGAACACCTTGTCCAAGAAGTACAATATCCCAAGAACAAAGAAAGAGTTTATGAATATTGGGGGGCCCGTAATTCATTTTCTTTCTAAACTGTTTTCTCCAAGTTTTTAAGCTACCCTTATTCTTGTGGTTATATAGTATTAATTTGCCTGCCTTTGGAAGTAAATTGTTGAAAATATGGATCAAAGTTATTTTCTTCACTTTAATAAGACTAATTTTCAAAGAACCAATTAAAAAAATCATTTGGACTCTTCCTTCTTATTCCACTTTTTCTTCTTTCTGTTTCCTCTATTTTTCCTTTTTGTAAAATTCCCATTGAAAAGCTATTAGATCTGGTTAGGTAAGGAAGACTTGGAAGAGGATAGAGACATTAGAATCTCTCAGAGTAGAAGATAAAACCCAGAGAGGGTGAGAATGTTGCAGACGTCAGGGATGGTGGCAGCCTCAGGAATGGTGTTAGATACCATCTGTGGTGAAGAAAGTGGTCACATAGTAATGTACTTTCTGATACAGGCAGTAAGGACCCAGGCAGGTGAGGAGTACGCGTATGTGTATAGAGTTTAGCAGCAGAAGTGACTGGCCACAGAGTCAGATTCTGAGTGGGATAAAATGTACTCCAAGGAGTGTTCTCAGGGAATCGTGTCCCCAGTTGGGTGAAAAGTTGTCTCTACAAAAGGAGGTGTAGCACAGGGAAAGTTAAAAAGCTCTTTGATCTAGTGGTGCTAGACTGGAGTTGTAGTCCAAATAGTAAAACTATTTATCTCTACTATGCAATATAAACATTCATATGAGAAGAATCAAACTTACATTAGAACACAGACATTCTCTGAAACTGGTAAACAGAAAGCAAAACGCTAACTCTTCCTGCGGTTCTAGCTCAGCCCCTGTTGTGAAGGTGATCACAGGCAGGCCTGTAGATTACCTGTAAATTCTCAGATAATATACATGTTTTCTAGTTACTTTCCTCATAAGCAGCTTCAGTTCTGTAATGAATATGTCTAACTGAGTCATTCAAACAATTCTGAATCTCACTCGGAGTTAGCGCTCCTTCCTGCAGCTTCTCTGCTTTACTTTCAGGCTATCCCTACACAGCTCTGCTATGTAAGTGGGAAGCCCTAAGGGAGGAACAGTGGCATGATCAGCTTGCTTTCTTTGCTTTACACCCTGCTGGCTCACACCTCCACACACACCTCATTTCCAATCTGTAGCTATGGTTCTGGCTCCTGCATGGTAGGAGGGGAGAGGCATCCTGAAGAGGAATTGAAGAGAAGAAAATGAATTTACTTAACACTGTGACTGTGGTATTCTCTGTGTTACATAGAGTTTAAAGGGGATCCTTGATTGTGGAATGTTGTCTTGATCTGCAGAGATTCTTCTTTTTCTGGGGTGATCTCATCCTGTGATGAGACATACACAAATTGGCTGGCTGCTAAAGATACCGCCTAATGATTTTGATTTGGTTCTCAAATTTTTCCATACACTCTTGCTCTTAATGTGTCTTAGTACTCCTCTAGCAAATAGCTCTCTTGTGCAGAGACACTTTAAGAAGGTTCTAGAATGACTCACTTGTTCCTCACTCATGATTCTTTCTCTGTCTCTCTCTCTCTCCCTTTTTTCCTCCCTCCCTCCTCCTCCTTTCTAACCTCTTTCCCTCTCCTGTCTCCTCCATCCTCTCTATTCTTGAGCCATTATTGAAGCTAGTAAAACCTCTGAATGAATGAAGTGGTAACTTTCTCATTTATGTGATTACTCAGCCACAATGCAGTCACCAGCTCAATGGGTGCCCAAATCCCAGAAGACATGGGCCAACCTCTGTAATTTGTCCCTTAGATTTGAAGTAAGGAGAGTGAGCATCTATTCCTGTGGAGAAGGGTAATGAAAATGCCGGAATACTCCCACAACTTTTCCTAAGAATATTCTCTCACCAAACTCAATTTTCCTGGCTACTATACTTGGACATTTTTATACCACTGACTGTGTGATGGGTGAAGTATTTTAAAAATAATTTGAAGTTTCATATCAGTGGTAGTAATTACTGCCATTGGCACAGTATTCAAGATTCCTAGCTCTCCTCATGATTACCCCTTCTCCATCTCTCCCCAAACACATGGGCGAGTTGTCCCCCTAGTTCCTCTGTTGATCGGCGAGGCTGTATAACTAGCTGTTACGCAATCACTCCAAACCAAGCAGATTCAGCATCAGTTGAAGCAAAATTGCTTCATTAGTCATTTTCATAATGACCCTTTTATTGTTTATGTTCCATGCACAGTTGCACCACACCCCCTCAATGGCTACTCTACTAACCTCTTACTAACTGCTATTCTACTACCTTTCAACTAACTGCTATTCCACTCCCCTTTGACTAACTGCTATTCGCCCCCCAGGCTAAGCTACACAATGCCACACCCCCCAGGCTTGGCCATCAAGCAAGCAGTGCATCAGCCTTCAGAGGCCCATTCCCCAGGGAAGGGCAGGAAAGCCTCAGAGCCTCCGGCCTACCCCACACTAGCTATAGACAATGAGTTGTAAGCAGAAGTGTCAAGTGTCACATGTAGCCAGAGCATGTAGCACAGATGCGATACCTCCCTAAGTCCTTTCATCTCTTTGGCATGACAGCTGGAAATGTTTGCTATGAGGACCTTGGCTCCCAGCCTGGATCTTCAACGTTGCGTTGGCCAGAGATGCCAACAAAGACTCTGGAGCCAACGTTTGACACCTCATGGCTTGAATAAGAAACCATCCTTTGTGCGTGAGTCACAGGGAGGCAGGCTCGTATTTGTTATAGTATAACCTAATAAATTCTAACTTATTTAAAATTGTTTCAAAGCCAGCCAAAGACCTTCCTTGGAATCTGGGGCATTGACACTAATTTCTTTTTTTTTTCTCTATGACTTTAGAGGTCTAAGTTGAACCTGAGGCAAAGAGCTATATTGAATATTCTGCAAACACTTGTCACTGCTGCTGATGGCACAGCACTGACTCTGGACCCCCAGCATCTGGCTACTAATCCTGAACATACCATTTACCTGCTTTTGTCCTTGGGCAATTGCTTAACTGCTCTATTATCCTTCTTACCACTGACCACAGGAGGAAAGAAATTGCTCTAGAATTTGTGGGATGGTGATAGTGTTGGCGAAACTTTCTAAATTGTTATAGCAATGTAATTTTTTTTTTATTTTACCTAATTAATAGTATTGAAATATTGCCTCTCTCTGCAGTGCCCTAGTTGCCTCTAAGTTGTGTTGCTAATACCTAACCATTCTATGGCTAATATCCTATTGACCAGGAGAGATAGGTAAGGTAGGTGTGATTGTAATGTTCAGAGATTGGGCCTCCCTGGTAGCTTTGGGGTTAAATCTCAGTATTGCCACTACTATGGCCTGAGTTCAATCGCCAGCCAGGAAGCTGACCCACAACGGCGCAGCAGAGCTCTTCTGTCTCTCCCACTGCTCCCCTCAGCAGTGTATTTCAGTAGATCCGCCTGTTCTGCTCCCCACTCTGTCTCTTGTGAATCCACTCACCCCCTGTACCTCTGAGCTATACCCCAGTTCTTCTACACAAAAATAAAAATATAATAATAATTTTCAGGGAGTTATTAAGTATCATGGGGGCTGACATGAAATGAACTAGGAGGAAAATGATAAATTTTTTTGGATATGCTACTTCTGTTTGGGATACAATTATTTGTTTTTTATGCACATCACATTTCCAAACTACAATGATTCTTAGAATCTCCTGGTAAAAATATTATACTTGATAAAAAATTACAGGTAATTTTCCAGTCATTTAAAAAGAATAAAATTTCTTCTGTGAACTCTTAAAATATCCTTCTCTTTCTCTACTTTTTATGTAGTAACCTAATAGAAATGTTTCGATGAAATCTAAGATAACCTTGGAATGAATGTACTCTGTTAGACTATATGTTCTCCTTGGACATTTATTAGAACTCTAACATTTTATTCTGCTGTAAATTTTAGTTGCTATCCTACTCTTTACAACCAACTTTTCAAAGTTTAAATGCCAATTCCTAATTTGACTTTACACTTGGCAAGTTTTGAGCGTAAGTGCTGATATGAACTTCAGCTTCCCTCATTAATCTTTCCCGCTTCTGTTGAATTTCTTGGGGAAGCAGCAAAGACAACAAGAGGTTGATATTGTTACTTATGGGAAGGAGTGTGCTTTTCTTACTAAAAGTTGACTATAGGTGGTCCTTGGGTGAAGAACATTGTAGAAAAGTGTGTGTAGCAGGGAAGCCTAAAACAGGCTGTTACATTCATTGGTTTGTGTGTTTTCTCAATAAAATGGTTTATTTTATCTAGTGCTACACATGCAATCAAGGAAAATACGTGTTAGAACTATGTTTCATGAAAATGTTCAGCATAGAGTTTGGATTTTAAAATCTGAAACTTCAGCTTCTAAAAGAATTAAGATCCTTTGACTACTTTAGTTTGTATGCCTGAAATTCACATGAGGTCAGAGTTATAGGAACCTATGCCTGGGATTTTCTTTAGTTAATTTTGCATTTTAATAGAAGCTGGAATGAAGAACAGGTGTTCAAAATACAAATTACCACAGACACCATATCCATCTGAAATAAAATCAAATTTAGTACTCTATAGTAAATACATCACGTGAAATTCATCTATTAAACAACCTAGAGCAAAATCAACCACAGATATTTTCTTTTTCCATTTTTTTTTTAGAATTTTTATTTATTTATGTATGCAAGCTGGGGTGCAGGCCAGAGGCACTGGACGGTGAGAGGGTTCACCAGAGACAGAGTGGGGAGCAGAACAGGCAGATCAGAGATACACTGCTGAGGGGAGCAGCGGGTGAGGCAGGAGAGGTCTGCTGCACCATGTGGGATTCTCCCCGGCTGGGCGTCGAACCGGCATTGCCCGTGGCCAACAGCTCCACAGCGCAGTGCCCAACCGCTGCGCCACTGGGGAGGCCCCACCACAGATATTTTCTAATGTGAAGCTACATTGTAGTTCATGATACAAAGTTCTTATCTTATTCTTTTAAAAATCTGGACTTAATTTTAACACAGTAAATCAGAAGAATTCTTTTCATCAGGGTTAAGGAATTCAGAAAAAAATTGGGTAGATTTTGATAAATATCCAGAGAAAACTGGGTAGACTTAAGAAAATTTCAATCTAAAGAAAATGGTCTGATTTGATTTCTCCTGTGAGTTAATATAAGTTTAATTTTAGAAAACAATGTCTAACTTTTCAGATACCTTCAGTTCCATCTGTCACCCTCTCCTATGCCCTTAATTTTGTATCTTACTTGTTTCAATATTATACCTAATATTTACTGGGACCTTAATTTCATGTTCAGTCTGCTGAGTAATTGATTGCTGTTCCCAAGACCCTGAAGTTGTACTATAATAATTATTATTTTACCAATGAGCTTTGAGAGGCTAAACAGCTTCCTTAAAATCTCAATGCTAATGGTGGGTCTGATTCTCAAGTTTATATATACCTGTTGCCAAAACCTAGGTTATTACTGCTCTACAACTGCGTCAGCAAAAAGTTCAGTCTTATTTTAATGCATTATTTACATAATATCTGAGAGCTGAAACAAGTCCAAAGAAGATAACAGGGACACCTTAATATGATTTTTACTATATATTTTGTTTCCTAAATTAATGGAATCATCATTATCTTATTCCTTTCAATATTGACTATATACAATCTCACCATCCTTACTCTGGTTGGCTCTTAAAAGGGTTATTAAGACTGGATCCTCAAAATCTCATGAACGAATTCCCTTTTAACCACATATTTTGATTGAACCATTTGTACATTCTAGCCCAATTACCTAATTGTGCTGTAGAAAGGTGAGTTCTAAGCAATTTCAGTCTGAGTATTATAGAAAGAGGGAATAGCCTCCTCAGGCCAATGTGAGAGCAGCTCACTGTTAATTGGGAGAGGATCTTTAAGTCATAGCTGAATCTCAAAGAAAACATTCTGCTTGGAGACCCATCACCTCACTGCCTGAGTGGAGATTCATCATGCTCTGCTATGATATAACTGTAACTTTCAGTGTCCCTATGTTCAACATGAGGAAATAAAGGGTTAGAAAGATAATAAAGATATATGATGGAATACTATGCAGCTCTAAAAAATGAAGATCACTTGCCATTTGTGACACTATGGATGGGATTGGAGGGGATTATGCTCATGAAATAAACCAGGAGAAGAAAGACAGATACATGATGTTTTCACTTATATGTGGGATATAGAGAAATGAAACAAAGAGTCAGACAAAAATCAAACCCTAGAAATATGACTGTAGAATTGAGACTGCCAGAGAGATAGGAGAGAGTGGGGAGGAAAGGAGGCAGACCAGCCAATAGACTATGGTAGAAGACTATGGATGTGATGTAGTAACATGTATCTGAAGAGGTGTGAACCTGCACCTCTGAATTATATAGATACATCAATGACACCTCAATTTAATAAAAAATAGAAAGATAATGCAGTTAGTGTAAGGTCACTTAGGTGGTATACAGCAAAGTGGAAATTCTATACCAGTTTTATTCTAAATTTGAATAAATTGCAAAGAATTTGTATACAACACAAGATATATTAAACCTAAAAAATAAATCATTATCTGAAGACTATAGGAGAGAATCTGAGGGAGTAACCCTGTTCTTCCAGGATAAACCACCACACCATGAAAATTGTATGAATGATCAAAATATGCTCCCACCTACCTCTGAGAAATCCTATATGCTTTCATTTGCTATATGCATTGTTCATACATTGCTTATAATTACCTTACTACAGTAACTCAGTATAGTCCTGTTATTGTTAAATTGTTTCAGATGAATGCAGGATAACAATGATATTATTATTTTTCTGCAAAATGAAAAGGTTTATTCCAATTGTATATGGAAATGTGATTTTCAAAAAAAAAAAGTGTAAAATGATCTTTTTAAAACTTAAAATCCAAGTCCTGTTTGCTTTGTCATGACATATATGAGCTTCTATTTGTTTATTTATAAAGTAGCTATTCATGTGAAATCTACATCCTGTAGAGTGACTGCAGGTGCTTAATTGCTTGCCCATAAGCAAACCATTACTGCAATATAACAATATTACAGTATGCAGAGAAAATGCTGGAAGTAGAAATAGCTTTTAAATAAAGTTTTACATGCTATTTTGTACAATTCCTCTTCCATCTTAAATAAATTTATTGCATCTAATCCTGATTTTTCCCCCCAGAGTGCCAAGAGATATAGAAAAGCACATTTTTCCTGTACAATTATTATGTCTGGTTAAAAGGGCAAAGTAGGATAAAATCTGCTTTGTGTTTCTCATTTTTTCACATGTAGGAATACAGAATGAGCTTATTAATATACAAAGGATTGATTGTGGGCATAAAGCATATGTAATATGTTACTTAGTTATTAGGTAGTGTTTGAGGTGGTAATAGGGTGTTTCCTGAAATATCTATATCCTTTTGGTGGTTCATAACATCCCTTCTATTCAATACTGTAAATTGCTATTTTCTTAAGTGTACTTAAAATGTATCCAGACTTTCTCCTCTCTCTCTGCAGAGATCAAACATATTCTAATAATACATAGATTTATATATGTATATTTTTCTCATAAAAAAAGAGAAAATAGGAAGATGTTAACAGGTATAAATTTTGAGTACTTTTACTTCCTAAGGAATCCACGGCCACACCCTCCCACTAATGAGATAATAAAATGCTTTTTATTGATTTTCCTTTTGGAGTTTAAGGTGACTATTAGCATTTGTAGGCTAAAATGAGTGTCCAACTGCAACAAATTTATCTTTTTTGCTCTTTTGCTTCTATCAAACATCTTTTAATGAAACACGGTCTGAAAAAGCAATAGAGAAAATAAGTTTGGCAATATGATAGCTTCCCTAAGTTATCCAACTTCCAATAAATTCACAAAAATCATAGACAATAAAAGCTGAATGGCTTAAATGTCTAAAGACAAAGGCTTTTAATATAGAAATTATTTCTTTACTATTGGATGGAGGATAAGGAGAGAAAAAGTGGAAAGGAGGTGACATGAGATCGACAGGGTGCCTTACACACACCTGGAGCTGGAGGTGGGATTGGAAGCGACTGACATAGTCCTTAAACCAGCCAAAGGACTACAAATCCTCATGTTCCAAGGCACAGACCCAAGCAGTGTCAGATGTTGTTAGCATCAGAGGGCGCAGCCCAGAGGTAGAGATATGGAGATGGAGGGCCCTTGTAGAATCTTAGATCCCTTTCAAATTCTACAGTTATCCAAAATCAGCAGCAAACAGACCCCTCCACAAGGCATCAGCCCTGGCTAAGAGAAGAAGACTGAATCTCTGCACTGGCCCAGGCTGGCCATCCCCGTGCGACTTTGCAGGTGTTTCTCTGCACTAACCTCGACCAGAATTTGCTCTCATCAAAAGCTGTCCATCTGCGACCAGGCAGGCCTCTTTTTAGCAAATCTGTCCCTTTCGGGGCAGCCTTTTCTGCCCACTTATGTCTATGCAAGTGTCTTCCTTTTTATGATAACCTTGTCCTTATGGATATAACTAACGTCTCTGTGTCCAGAGAAACTCACCTGGGAAACTCACTGTGTGCTGCTGAAAGGGGAGCTCTGGTGAAACTTTTCCCAGAGTGAACTCGAGGACCCCACTCTCAGAAGCCAACAGCTCTAGAAATGACTTCACTATCATTCGTTTTTTTTTTTTTCTTACTTTTACTCATCTGTTACTTTTGACAAAATCCCTGGCAACACTGCCTTTACCCAGGAATCCTCCAGCTGCCAGTTTGCTCCCTCAGCCCTTTCTGTGGAAGCTGTCAGCCCTCTAAGCCCTCTCTAGGATCTACTAAACTGTATTATTTCTCTACCCCCCATAAAGAAACCTGCTAGTGTATAAATTAAACTTTAAAAAAATTGAAATAGCAGACATAAATAACAGGTAATAATAAAATAAATCTGACATAAAATTTTAGAAAACATTAAGCCTCCATAGTAACACAAGAAATAAAAAAAATATGCACACAACAAAAATTAACAACCTCTAACAATTAGTTTTAATGTCAGTTTTTAGTTTACCAAGAGATAATCCAGATGATTTGATAATGAGCAGATGAGCTATACACTCTGGGGTGGCAGTTGGAATTAGTATCATCCTTTAATAGCTCAGTGTTCAGATCTTCTAACCTAGGAATCCCAGGTGCTAAAAATAATATGTGTATATATATACATATATATATATATATATATACACACACATGTATATGTATATGTATATATATGTGTGTGTGTGTGTGTATATATGTATGTATATATATATATATATATATATATACATGCCAAAAAAAAAGAAATGCTAACAGTCATTGCATCATTATCTGTGATAAAAAATAAAAAATGCAAAGACCAGTAGAGAAAGGGAAAACTACAATGAAAATGCTTATTATGAGTTTTGAGGCATCAGCTTAATTAGATATTATGCACTTTATCACATGGGAAAAAGCTTATTCAGAGCTGCAGTTTCAAAGATCCAATTTAGGATCTCCTAGATAGGCATTATGCCAAATATATTTACACTTATATTCCATAAAGTAAAATTTTTCAAAAACCAAAACATGCACTAAATTTTATTTGCACTGGCACGAACACATACATAGTTGTTCAGAAAGGGGACACAAAAGCAATGAAGGTAAGTGAAAAAATAAAAATAGCTTTGTTCTGTGATTCAAAGAATCGGTTGTTAGTTTTTATTTCAAAATCCCCTTTAATGTTCTTGTAATCTTATTTTTACAATATGTGATAAAAAAAATAGGACTACAGAAATATAAACCTGGTAAAATCATGTTCTTACAGTGTCTAAAAATGGTAATTGGCTGAACCTGGGTAATGGCAGTAGTCAAAGAAGCCTAGGCAATAAATAATAAAAAAGCTTTCATATAAGAGAAAATGCCATAACTCAGTTAGAAAACCATTGCATACAATAGCAACAGATATAAACAAACCATGTAATTTTTCTTTTTGCAACCTGGATAAGTGTGAGAACTTGATTGTATTTATTTATTTGTTTGTTCATTTATTTTTATTTTTTTTGTTTATTTTTATTTTTACCATAGTTGAAGCCATCAGTTAAATCAAGAATAACAAAATCAGCACAAACCTGAAAATATCACAGGGGATTTTTTGGGGGGAGGTAATTTATTAATTGCTTTTAAAAAATCACCTATCATAAATACACCTCCTACCTAAGTCATTTCATAGTTTTACCACTAAAGAATTTCCTGGATTTAAGTTGCAAATTAAATTGCTTGATTGAGTGAAACAGAAACACTCACCTTTTGGAACTCAGGAGAAAGTTCACTTTGGCAAACAGGAAACTTCAGCTTTTGAAGTCAGACTCTAGTTTCTCATTTGGACCTTGCACCAGGCCAAACATAACGCTATATGTCAATACTTGGCCGTGGCAATTGCCAAAGTGGAAATCAACTATGAAAGTGATTTGAGAAGACTGCCAGATATTAAAAAATAAGAACCACCTTCTAATCACATAAGGATACATAAAAATGGAAGACTATTTTTACAGGTTGTTCAGCTGTAGTTGTAGTTGAGATCAGTAGAAAAAGCAAATAGTAACTGGTAAGTTAATACTAATACAGTTTTTAATCTTTTTCTTCACAATTCCCTTCAAAACAAAATCCTTCCTTTGCATTTCCTTGATTGTAAGTGATGTTGAGCATTTTTTCATGTATCTGTTGGCCATTTGTTTTTCTTCTTTGGAGAAGTGCCTTTTGAGCTCTTCTGCCCATTTTTTGACTGGGTTGTTGGTTTTGTTTTTGTTGAGTTGTGTGAGTTCCTTGTAAATTTTTGTTATCAGTCCTTTATCAGATGTATTGTGTGCAAAGATCTTTTCCCATTTGGTAGGGTGTCTGTTAGTTTTGGTTAATGTCTCTTTTGCTGTACAAAACTTTTTATTTTGATGTAATCCCATCTGTTTATCTTGTCTTTCACTTCCTTCGCTTTGAGGGATGAGTCTTTCAAGATTTTGCTGAGATGTATGTCGTGCAGAGTTTTGCCTATATTTTCTTCTATAAATTTCATGGTTTTAGGTCTTACATCCAGGTCCTTTATCCATTTTGAGCTGACTTTTGTTCAGGGTGGGAGGTAGCAGTCTAGCTTCATTTTTTTGCATGTGGCTGTCTAGTTTTCCCAGCACCATTTATTGAATAGACTGTCCTTATTCCACTGCATTTTCTTTGCTCCTTTGTCAAAAATTAGTTGTTCGTAGATATGTGGCTTTGATTCTGGGCATTCTATTTGGTTCCGTTGGTCTTTCTATTTTTGTTCCAGTACCATGCTGTTTTAATTATTATGGCTTTGTAATATAGTTTGAAATCAGGGAGTGAAATTCCTCCATTTTATTTCATTTTAGTTAGTAGGGCTTTAGCTATGCGAGGTTTATTGTGGTTCCATATGAATTTCATCAGTAGTGGATCTATTTCTTTGAAGAATGTCATTGAGATTTTTATTCGAATAGCATTGCATCTGCAAATTGCTTTTGGTAGGATTGCCATTTTGATAATGTTAATCCTTCCAATCCATGAGCAGGGGATGTCTTTCCATCTTCCTGTGTCTTCTTCTATTTCTTTCAACAGAGTTTTGTAGTTTTCTTTGTATTAGTCCTTTATGTCTTTTGTTAGATTTATTCCCAGATATTTGAATTTTTTGGTTTTGATTTTGAAGGGGATGGATTTCTTAATTTCTTCTTCTTCAGATTGGGTGTTTGCATATAGGAAGGCTACTGATTTTTGTGCATTGATTTTGTATCCAAATCAAAACCACTATGAGATACCACCTCACACCTGTGAGGATGGCACACATTAAAAATACAAGCAACAACAAATGCTGGAAAGGATGTGGAGAAAAAGGAACTCTTCTACACTGCTGGTGGGAATGTGAACTGGTCCAACCACTATGGAAAGCTGTATGGGGATTCCTCAAATACTAATCATGGAGCTTCCATACAACCCAGCAATACCACTTTCGGGAATTTACCCAAAAGACACAAAAACACTAATCCGAAAGGATACATGCACCCATATGTTTATTGTGGCACTGTTCACAATAGCAAAGGTATGGAAATGACCCTGATGTCCAAAAATAGATGATTGGATCAAGAAGATGTGGTACATATACACAATGGAATACTATTCAGCATTCAAAGAAGATAAACACATGCAATTTGCAGCGACATGGATGGAATTAGAGGGGATAATACTCAGTGAAATAAGCCAGAAAGAAAGAGAAACATATCGAATGGTTTCACTTATAACAGGACTATAAGGAAACCAAATAGGAGAGAGACACTCAGCGGGTGGAGGTGGGGTGGGGGGGGAGGGGAGGAAAAGGGCACAAAATGGAATAGAAAAGAACACAAGGGACCATGGAGATGGATCACGGGTGAACTGGTGGTGGGCTACCCAAGGGGAATACAAAATGTAAAAGACATAAATAATAATAAAAATGTATATTTAAAACAAAACAAAACAAAACAAAAAACCCAAAATCCTTCATCTGTAACAAGGGAACCTGGAAGTCCTTGCATCTGCAGCATCGTGTAGAAGCATCATCTAAAGGTACTAGACTAAGAAAAGGTTAGCAGGTTGTTGAGTGTGTCATACTCCCCCAGGGCAATCCGCATTACCAGAAGGCTGGAAGGTATTAAGGTGAGTGGAAATGGAAAAATAACCCAGCAGGTGTAGCAAACAGAGCAAAGGTTACTCAGACCTTCTGGAAAGATAACACAAGAAGGAAGAAACCAAAGGAGGTTTAGTCTTACAAGCACACATGTAACGACAATGAAAAGCAGAGCTGAATTTTGACATAATGGAACAAAGTCTTCAATAAACATTAAATTACATACTCTCTACTTCCAGTTGTGCTGGTAATGATGTTGTTTCCAGTGTGTTAATGATTTTAAAATGAGGGGGGAAAAAACACTCCACTGACATGCAATAAACAGTATTTGTAAGCAGAGTAGCATGAGTTCCATGGAGTTTTTTTTTTTTTTTTTTAAGGAATTCTGAGCAAAGTTTAGAACTTTACCTTATAAAGGTGTGAAATCTTGCATAAAAGTTTGACTGTGATTTTCAGAGCTTCCAGCATTAGCAATACCCTGCTCGGATGAAACCTCAGTTTATGCAATGGCTGAATTCTATAGGGAAGATGTGTCCAATCTCATCTGTTGTGCATATCGCTCCCTGGATTCAATGATAAGGGCGTACAAGGACCGGTAGGAAATGACAGACTTAGTAAAACAAAGCAAACAGACAAAAGCTAGAACAAATATGTTCCACATAGTATTTGGATAAGCAATGAATATGTTCATTGATATATTGTGTACTAAACATAGCGTGGAAGATATTTATGCAAGAAAATGTCACTGTTTATCTTAAATTCAAATTTAACGAGGTGTCTTTAGTTTACCTGTCAACCCTAGAAAAGTGATGTGTAATGGACACTGGCGAATTACCCAAACATCCAGCTTGCCGGGCAAGAGCTGAGGGCTCGGGGTTTCTGGTGTTTGCCTATCTGCAGCTACAATGAAGAAAAAGTCAACAGATCTTCTAATAGATTATACTCCAGTGTTAATGGAACCTGAAAAATCCACAGGGTTTTTCCTATAAAAGGCTTCTCTTTCCTGGGTTCTGATTTGGTGAATCTGGGACAGGTGTTGGTATCTATATTTTAACAGGCACTTCAAGTAGAATAATTTAAGGCTAAATTTTGAGGGTAAAAAACCTGGTCCAAGTTTTCTTCTCTTAAAAATAATAAATATACCCAAGGAAATAAAAAGGTGCTCTAACCTACCAATATTCATTATGATATAAACCAAAACAGATATATATATATATATGATAATTAATTTGATAAAACAATGAAACTATTGAAGAATAGAAATATACATTTATAAAAATAATTATAACTTTCAAAATAAAAAGCTATTTAGTCACATTGTTTTATTTTCTTTTATGTGTGTGAATTTCTTTAATGCATGTTTTAATAAAGACTAGATTATCATATCTACTTCTGTATTCAATGATTTAATTTGCTTTTTTAATTGAAGGACATAAGAAAATTTGACATAGTACAGATATTCATTTCAAACAAGGAGATGTATTTTAAAGTCCTTTTCAGTTAATAGTGTATATCCTTTTTAAGAAAGTTAAATGGGTGGCAACCTTCATATTAACTCCACAATGACTCTGTTTTACAATGTTTTCCAGGCAACAGAACTTTTAATGCAAAATGTGGAAAAATATTAAACAATATAACATTGTTTTATAAGCTTTGGTTAGAACTTAAAATGAATCAAATGTATAAATATTTAATGGGAAATTTTAGCTACAAAGCACCATTATTTTTTATAAGTTAAATATAGCTTACTATGAATATATATATGGATACATATATACATTAGTTATTTACCTATTGTATATATTCATATATATATATATACACACACTAAGATTCATTGTTTGTGTAATTGTATATGCATACAGAAGATGAAACAGATTTTTTTTTTTCTGATTTGTTCCAGCAACCCAAAATTAAAATCTCCTCTCTCAGATTAGGGTCTTTTAAATACAGGACTATGAACTTGGTATAAATTTACAAAAAAAAAAAAAAAAGAGTTGGGCCTCCCTAGTGGCTCAGTGGTTAAGCGCTACACTGTGTAGCTGTCGGCAGGGTCGACGAGAGTTTGATGCCCAGCCGGGGAGATTCCCACATGGCACAGCAGACCTCTCCTGCCTTGCCCGCTGCAGTGTATTTCCATCGATCTGCCTGTTCTGCTCCCTACTCTGTCTCTGGTGAACCTTCTCGCTGCCCTGCTCCTCTGGCCTGTACCCCAGCTTGTATGCATAAATAAATAAATCTTCTAAAAAAAGAGTAATTATATATATTTTTTATTTTATACCACAATACTTACAATGTCCCAAACATACTGTATATAGGATGTCTCTGTTCTATTATTTTTAAGGAAAAAATAAAGAATCCAGATGCTCAAAATGTGCATAAAATAATGCCTGTCCAATAATTGATTTCTGAGATCTATTGCATTATTGTTACAAAAAAAAATCTGCTGTAAAATACTGATGAATCTAGATGCTTATGCCCTTCCTACCTTGAGCAAAATCAGGCTGAGAGAGAAAAAGTAATAATAATTCTTAAAATCACCCAGAATTAGTTCTGGTAGAAAATAATGCTTTCATCTCTGTGTCCTAATCCGTATAATATTTTCCAGAAGTTGAGGAAAGATAGGTAAGGACACATTAGTTACAAAGAAATATCTAAAAGCACTTCACAGAGCAAATGCCCCCTTCCTCATGCAGTCCTTCCTTCTGTATATCTGTTATATTTTGTTCCTTACTTTATTTTCATCTTCCCTCACCATGTTTCGGTCTCATTCTGTCTATTTGTCTGTCTGTCTATGTATCTATCTATTATCGGTCTATCTATCACTCAATTATCTATCTGTCATCTATTACCTATCTATCTACCTATCATCTGTCATGCATTGATATTCCCTTAGGTCCCCTTTGCCTGTGGTATGATTTGTTTGTGCACTTCAAATGGCACAGGGTTTTCTATCCCTCTCCCCTATTGCAGGTATACTTGGAAGCTTAAGATCACAACCATGAATACATTAACCTGCTTTTTGTATAGCTTTGTATACTCCCTATTTCAGAAAATATCACAAGTTCTCAAAATGAGAAGAAAACAAATAATTTTCATGTACAAGTTTCAAATTATGTATATTTAATTTGAAATAGTCACCACTATTACAGAATCAGAGAGGCCAGAAAGTGTTCTAACTACAAAGACACATTTTAGGGATCAAAAATGCCGTGAATTGGATCTCCATGGTGACACAACGGGTTAAGTCACAGCACTATGAAACTATGCAGAGCCACTGCAGCACGAGTTCGATGCCCCACCAGGGCATTTCCCACATGGCACAGCAGACCTCTCTTGCCTCTTCCACTGCTCCCCTCAGCAGTATATTTCAGTAGGTCTGACTGTTCACCACCCCACACCTCTGGCCTACACCCCAGGTTGTATGCATAAATAAGTAAATCTTAAAAACTGTCATGAATGGACTGGTATGATCAGTAATAGCAAATTTGGTGTGATATAATCATTCCTTCGATCAACACTGAGCAAATAATAGCAACTTGGCTTACAAATTTCACTGAGGTTTGCATAGGAAGAAGATGTTAGAAGAACTATGTTCAAGGAGATGGATTGGGAGTCTTGACTCACAGACTTGAAAGCTACTGTTCAGGGTAACCACACTTACCCCTGGAAAGAGTTTATTTGTACAAACTTGTATTAAAAAATAACTGGGAACTCCCCCCCCACCCACGTTAAATCCACTTAATAAAATTTTCCCTAAAATACTGTTCAAAGTTGGAAGCTGTCTGTATGAGAATATTCATGGTAGCATTTTTTTATAATCACAAGAAAGGAATAGTTGCAAACAGCTTTAAATAGTCAATGAAAAAGGATATTTTACCAAAGTGTAGAATAGGCAAGTGATTGAATATACTACCGTTAAATTGATTTCACAGATAGCAAAAAATATAAATTAGATACACATACATGTGTATATTGAAGTGTATATATATATATATACACACATACACACACACACACACACACACACACACACACATATATATATGCTTTAAGTACCCATTAACAATGTAATTGCAAAAGTACACATTATTTTTCACAGAAAAAGGCTGAGAAATAATCTTTCAAAACGCTAATATATTTCTAGGTGATATGATTCTGGATGACTGAAAGTTTCTTATATTTACTCATTCTCAATTATTTGCATGGATTCCACATTATTTTGTAAAGAAAAATTAACATCACACCCCCCAAATCTCAGACACGCAGCATCTGTATTTACAAAAGCCGAGCCAGCTTCCATCAATGATTCCTGGTCTCAGCGCAGCTCACTAAGTGGGCAAGGATGTTGAAACCACTTTCAAATTCACCGTCTGACTGCATTCCTTAGGGTTTATTAAGGTGATAAACACCTTTGGCCAAAGGTTATGTTCAGAACATGCTCAGCAAAATCAAAAGTTCTTGTTCCTTTTGTTTTTTATGTGCTTGAAACGGGCTGGTGGAGTAGCTCCATGGTGCCACGAGGCTGTCCTCAGACGGTTCATCCTCATGCAATGTTCGGGTTTTTAAATGAGTTCAGGTATGTTTTAATAACCTTGGAAGTGGGAATTCTTTTGCACTATTCCCATATCCAGCTAGTTGTATATCTTGGCGGAGGCAAGCTTCGTTCTGAGGAAAGGGTAATATTTCCATTCTTTAATAAGTCATTCCAAGTTTCCTGTGATGTTATAAATAATCGGGCAAACAGCCGGCTTTATTCGGCTTAATTTGATATGGCAGATTTGAAATGTCCAAAAGTTCACTCTCAACATAAGCCACACCGCTGAACTCACACCAGGGCTCGCTCTGCTGTGGGATAAACACCCAGCTCAGTCGGGACAGCAGCTGGGACTCCGTCTGGCCTCGCAGGCTCTGACTGAGAGAGTCTGATGAGGCTGTGCCTGCTGAGAAGTGAGGTCAGCCCTTCCTGGGTTTCCTCTGGAGGACACAGGGCGCTCATGACAAACGCAGCTTATATAGCTGTCACTCAAAGGTGGGAGGGAGATTAGAAAAACAAAGTTGAAACTAACAACTAATTGGAAGAAGAATTAACTATCAATTCAAGGTAAACAATTCGATAAAAGAAACACATTTTAATCATTCCATAACACTCTGTGTCAAATGCCCATTCACCAGCAAGTTCAAGGGTTGATTTACACCGTGGAAGTCTACAAAGAACAGAATTCTGGGTGTACAGATGAAGGTCATCTGACAACAGTGATGAAAGATAAAACTACCATAAATTCAGATGCTTGGCCGAGATTTTTAAATCTGCTGAAAGAGCTAAAAGGGCATTTTGCCAATTAGTCTGATTTTAATAGGATGTTTCTCTTGTTTTATTTCCTTTACCCTGTATTTACAAGTCAAACATACACTGATGAAGCAGCTCAAGTGTGGTTTGCATCGATTCAGAAAAGAGTTATTTATTTAAAAAGGAAAAAAAAATTATTGAACTTGATTTAATGAGTTTGAATATTAAGCAATTTCCTTTAATAATACATTTGTGTAAAGTGTTCATAGCTCCTCTGGTCTTATTTTTTAGATTTGTACTTTACCCAGAACTGACCTCCTTTCTTCTCAATTTCTTACTATTCTTAAGACTGTTCATGTTCCCATTAAGATCATTTTGGAAAATGTTTTCTGGAAACAAATTTATTGAACTAATTAGGATTGGCTGAAACCAAATGTGAGAGGGGAGAGCAGGTATTTTTCACTCAAACAATGTTTAGAATATAGGTGTCTGAAATACTACTAAAAGCCAGAAAGAAAAATAAATAAATAAATGTAGTACTTGTGAAAATACAGAGGAACTTGAACTTCCATGTCCTTACTTATTTCTTTTGCTTAATGAATACTGCTCCTTCTTGGAGGAAAAGGCTATAAATATGGTTGGTAATAACAAACATGGAGGGGACAAAGGCAGAGAGGGCCTGCGGGTCCCTCCCTTAGAGTTATGGCTCCTAGCCTCTGAGTCAACTCACCTTTCCATCCATGGTTTCTTCTTTTTTTAAGATTTATTTTATTTATTTATATATACAAGAACTGGGGTGTAGGCCAGAAGTGTGGGGTTTGAGATGATTCACCAGACAGAGTGGGGAGCAGAACAGGCAGATCTACTGAAATACACTGCTGAGGGGAACAGAAGGAGACAGGAGAGGTCTGCTGGGCCATGTGGGAAGCTCCCTGGCTGGGGATAGAACTGGTGCTGCAGTGGCTCTGGATAGATTCATAGTGCTGAGCCTTAACCCCTGCTCTACCAGGGAGGCCCCGTGATTTCCTTTTATTCACAGGGTGACTTACAGGCAGAAATAACACCACCGTTATCCCTGCCTAATGCATTCCCAACTTGCTTGCATTGGGTAGTTGTAGTATGTCCACCTTGTTCTCCTCTCCTGCTTGGTTATTTCCCGTCCGTGCCACCCAGTGTAGGTACTTTGTATGACTAGGTAGAGCATTAGATTCCGGGGGCTGCCATTACGAAATGATTACAAACCAGGTGGCTTAAAACCACAAAAATGTATTGTCTCATAGTCCAGGAGTCTGTAAGTCTGAATTCACATTGTTGCCTAAACTGTTCTCATCACCTTCTTCTAGCTTCTGGTTTTTTTGCTGCCAATCCTTAGTGTTTCTTGAGTTATAGTTCTCTGTCTCCATTCTCTGCGTTGTTACCATGTGACTTTCTCCCTGAGTGTTTTCATCTTCTTTTGGTGGTTTACTGATGAGAACAAGAGTCATGTCAGACTGTGAGCTCACCTTATTCCAATATGATGTCATTTTAACTAAATAGTTCTGCAATGACCCTATTTCTAAATTACGTCACATTTTAAGGGACTAGGGTTTAGAACTTCAACATGTATTTTTATATGCATCGCTTTGTGTATGTTTCTTTAGAGAATAGGTTAATAACCTACATGGACAGATTGCCTTTATTTTATTTCAAGCAACAATGATTTCTTGCCCTAGCTTTATAGGTACATTCTTAGCAATATTGAGCTCATGATAAAAATGCAAGCTTGAGATTTCTTTCCACAGAAGAATTTCTTAACTTTCAAACTTTCTCAAATCATAGGGGACAGGAAAAAAATGTCATATAATGTTCTTGGTTTTGGAATCAGTGGGATGACCTTGTTGAAGAAGGTCAATATAAAGTTTAATTGGATATGCTTAACTGGAGTATTAAATAGAGACATTGTTGGCCTGAGCAGATCGAATGCCAGATAAAGGCAAATATAATAAAGATGTCAGGTGATTCTCTGGAACAAGAGAGATCATTATGCATTTATGCTACTTAGGAAGGCAAAGGGCATAATACGATTTGTACTATGAAATGTTACATTTCTGAGTCTCTGGAATTCATTTTTCCCCTCATTTCTTTGAGGTAATCCATTGGGATATCAGTAGGTTATGATTAAATGCTGCCTTAATTTCCTATTAGTCCAGTGATGAGAATGTCCAGGTCTTAGCCAACTCTATGAGACACTTAGCCCTTGAAAATCAGTATCAGAGCAAACAATTGCTTCTACCTAGGGCCAGATAGTCGTCCCTAAGAAGTACTAGAAATTTTGGACTAACTCAATTCATCAAATGTATCCATTATTTATGAACTATTATTTTTCTTATTATTTGTTATAGAGATTATAAAGAAAAGGTGGAATGAAACACCCTTAGTTTCTATAAATTATCATTTCACAGATATATGTAGAGAACTAGTTTTTTAAGTAGTCTACAAAAAATGTTTTACTCCTGGTGCAAATACAGTGACACTGAATATAGGCAAGAAAAGTATAGCTGGCATTAGATATATCAGATAATTAGAAGGTACACAAGTTAGGGTGGGTTAAACTAGGCTACTCAGCTATTCCAAAGCCTTAGTAGCTCAACACAAGCACATGCACGCATATATGTTTGTGTTTGTTTTTCATACATCATACACATTGATGTGATTCAGCTTGGGATGGGTAGAGCATACAGTCATTGCAGCTCTTAAGAATTCTTGCTTCATTGCTTCCGTAACCAATAAGTCACACACACACACACACACACACACACACACACACACACACTGTGGAAAATCAATCAATGGCTCTTAAATTTTCCAACCAGAAAAACCTCCATCATTTCTGTTCAAATTTCTCTGGCCAAATAAACTCGTGAGATATGATAAAATATGAAGTATAAGATGAAATGGATGGAAGTATAAGAGTTACAATCTTATAAAATGTGTCCGGAAAGTATTAAATCTTGGAATATTTATATACATCCAAATAGCTTTCATTATTGTCCAATTCAAGATGAGGGAATGAATTTTGGAAAGCAGAACTTGTGCAAAGTCTAAATATTCAAAACAGTGGGAAAAAAAAAGACTGGGAAACAATTGAGAGTTATTTTGCTTGGCAATGGCAACTATTTGACTCTGACCAAAAGGTAAGCTATGATAATAAATGTGTTAGAAAAATATGACAAGAGCAAATTCTCACTGGGTCACCAAGGATTTTGTGTTAGTTTGAGTACTCCCAAAAATGATCCTAAGACTGGAAATATGTGATAAGTGCTTAATTTAAGAAGTTGCAGTAACTCTTTTGAGGTATTGCTTTTTGAGGTATTGGTGATGCTATAGTCCTTGGTTAATCAATGACTTACGCAGGTGTTGCTGAAAGGGATTTTGCAGATGCAATTAAAGTCTTAATCATCCAGTTTTATGTAGGGAAGACTGATCTGGATAATCTCTTTGGGCATGACTGAATCTATTATAAGACCTGAAAATGTGGGCTCAGTTTTCCCAGAGACAGAAAAGATTCTGCCTGTAGACCACAGCTCTGTTTCTGCGCTGGGCACTGGTTCCAACGTGCTTATGAATTTCCTTTCCTGACTTCCCATTCCATGTTGGGCTCTTTAGTCAGTTCCTACATTGACTTAATAAACCTCCATATATATACATATACATATATATATATATATATATATATATATATATATGGTTTAACCTACCCTACACTGAGTCTGCACTCCTGCTTGTCATATATTCCTCTTTCCAATGACAAAAGAAACCCCAGAAAAAGAGAATGGAAATATGGCATGGTTGGCTTGAGAGGAAATGGACTGGGAAAAGACAAAGTCTGATAAGAATCCACTTGATTCTGTATTTGGCTTCTATTCTGTAGTCACTGGAAAGGCAAGAACACTTAAAAAACAGCATGTGAGTTAATCAACAGATACTGATGGACTGATGTGTCAGACAAGTGAAAGAAGCAGAGTAAAGGTAAGTAAAGTAATCTCAGCCCTCCAGACCTTTCAGACTCACCAAAATGATTGCAATCACATTTTATAAAATTTATAATCGACATGTATACCTGTTGGTAGGCAGAGGTGCTGATACTACATACCTAGGAATGTGTTGAGAATAATGAAAGATATTTATCAAACAATCATGAGAACAAAAGACCATTACGGGCCATTCCTTGACTATCACATTCATTTCTAAAGGTCACCTTTCAGTGAGGACAGGGACAGAGCGTGTACTGGGAGAGAGACAGAGAACAATAGAAAGTCAGAGTTGTACAGGAAATTGTACTTCTTCAATGTGTTTGGAAAGAGAAGACTGGTGAGGTAGGCAAGGCCGGTCTTTGATGTGGCCTCTTTTTTCTTTAAAATCTTGCAAGGGAACGGGTTGGGCAAACCGGGTAAAAGGGGCCAATTGTGTCGTGGAGGACGGAAGTTCAGACTTCAGAGGTGAACACAGTGCATCGTACATGTAGAAGTTGAATTATAATGCTGCACCCTTGAAACCTATATAATGCTATAAACCAATGTCAAGTCAATAAAAATAATTGAGAAGATCTTTACGTTGCTTTCATTCGCTTTAGGTAGATATGCCTTTAGAGAAATAAGAGTTCTCCATGCCTGCCCTGCTTTTCTTAGTGGTGCTGCTTCCCAGTCCACACACGCATTCGTTAATTCTGTGCTCTCTGCTTTTCTTTTCAGTTTGATACCTCAGTATCAAAGAGAGATACCTCAGTAGCTGACCTCCCTCATTCTCTCGGTCAGACTTATGAGCCACAATGGCCAGATCAGTTTGATGCCATAATCACTTAACATGGAACCAGCGGGAAGGAGGAGCCAGAGCCAAGCGTCGGCGTAAAACAGCGCCCCCTTGTGTCCAGAAGTCACACATTCCTATGCAAAATCCAGGCGTGTGACAGCAGCGTACTGGAGGCGCGTGCTTCGTATCCAACTCCATGAAGAACTAAGAAATATAAATTTAAAAATCACAGTGTTTCATCTTTTCAACATTCTGACCTAATTATTACCAGCAGGTATAGCTGGCCAGCAACACTGATTTTCACCCTGTGGCCTGTAAGTAAAAAGCATGCGTCTCTCTCTCTTTTCTTTTTCATTTGAATCTTGCTGAAGTGTTTCACGCCAGCTCCTCCTCATACCTTCTTTGCCATTTTATAAGCTCGATTCACTTGCAAAACACGTTTTTATAAAAGCCAAAGAGAGATCAGTGGCCTGAAAAAGCCCCCTTGCTTGAGCATCGCTCCCATTGTTAGTGATCCAGGAAAGGTCCTGTGCTCCCAGCAGGCCTTGGTTGGCAGCCTCTGCTGCTCCTTTTCCTCTCCAGCCATTGTGCTCGTAAGCCCAGCAGGATCAGAACTGCTGACTGTATTTTTTCATAACCACTTGACAGTGTTCCCTTAAAACCACCAAGTTTTACAAATAAGGGGAAGGCCTCAGGGATTTGTGCTGACAGTTCTAAGACAGGTGCATGTTGTGTCTGAACGGGTCAGAGCAAACAGGACATATAAAAGAAAGCAACATCATGCCAGGGAAGCCAGCAAGCTCACCCACCCCTGTGCCTCTGACATCAGTGTAGACTGGATTGCTTTTCTATGTGACTTTGCGGCATTGTTCTTCCTGTGACTGCTATGTGCTGCGAGGGAAATGGAGGATTTCAAAGTGGAAAGTGCACTGTCAGCATGTATTGCCCTTCTAGTTTTTTCTAGAAAAGTAGTAAAGAAGGTGGTGCCAGTATTCTTGGCGTTTATCTCTGTAGATAGATGATCAAACCCTTCGTAAAACTTAGAGAAAACTTGGCAGGCAGCAAGATCATTTTTGCAAAATGCTGGTGATCATGAACTTTCGTAATGGTTGTATTTGCTCTCTATCTCATGTTTTAGTAATAAGACATGTGATCATTTGCAAGCATGTTGGCATTATTGATACTGTGGAGATATTGGATAACGACATATGATATGAATCAGGGTCTCCTAATTCTGTTTTCTGGAAAACCAGTTTTGTGAGACACTGTCAAATATTTATTGAAAACAGGAGTCACAGTAGTCATTTGGTAAATGTTGTGTTTTACGTGGTTCGCTAGTTTCTATTCTGCATGATTTCTTAGTGTTTTCAGCTAGAATGCATATTCTACTAGAATTCTCCAGAACACAGTTTGGAGAACATTTTAGAAAGTGAGAAGCATTTTTCTGTTTCAAGACTCACATATTTAACTTTAGTCCTGACCTCTGAGCAAAACTTCTGAGGTTTATAAATCTATTGCTCATTAGACCTCCTCACCATGGAGCCTTTGCGTCACGTTTGACCTTCACCTCCAGGGCATAGCACAGTCCTGGCACACAGGTGACAGATATATTTTGAATTATTCATGAAATCTTTGGAGACATGGTCGTAATTATTGGTCTCTTTCATCTTCTCCAAAGGCTGAGTTTAAAAAATTAAAGCTTAGTAGACATGCATATATAAATAGAAGTTAATGAACTTATTAACTTACTTTTTTATGAATAGAGAAATAAAGTTGAATGTTCTAGTGGATGCAATTTAAATACGTGATCAGATGGAGAAAATGTTTGTTAAACCACTGATGGACTTCAGTGCCACATTCATGACAATAATCTCTCAATATGCCTTAAATGATCATAAAGTTCATACTACCCTAAGATACTATCATATTGTTTTTTCTGTTGAATCAACTTAACTAGAAGAGTTGGGACAGTTTTGCTACATGTCATTTTGACTGACTGATTTTGGAGGTGATAGTTAATGTAAATACTTTATATTATATTTCATGTGATATTCACATTTAGAGTCATAGATTCTAGAAACAATGATTAGGTGAATGGGGAGAATTTTTACTACCAGATATATTTTAACTTCTGTATGCATACTACAGAAAAGTTGCCAATTGAAGAACAACTCTCTGCAGAATTTGAACTGTGACAGTAGTATGTTGGTTAAAGTTTAACAACAGAGAAAAAGGAGGTGGGGTGGAGGAGGAGAAGGAGAAAATGAAAAGAAAGGATGGGAGAAAATGAAAAGAAAAGGATGGGAGAGATACATATTAAATAGTGTCCTTTTGCATTGAAGTAACCTCATTAATTTATTACACTATTTTTATAAGTGAAAAATGCAATACAATGAGTTAAGAAAACATAAAACCTCTTACTTATTGCACTCAAAAATATTTCTTAGTAAGCTCTATCTATATAACTTATTCTGGAGTTAATTTGATGAGCGTGCAGTAAGTTAAATAAATCTAAATATTAAAATTGATTTTTGAAAAACTATTTCCACAAAGATTTGTGTTACTGGCGATTATCTCAGGATGCAAGTAAAAACTCTGTCAATTTTCATCATTCTTAATTCTAAGGCACCCTCTTTTCTACATCTTTAAATGCAATTTGTCTTAGGCAATGTGTTTTAGAAATGAGAAATTACAGTAAGGGATGCATACCTTCAAGGTACTTGCAATGTATTTGGAGAAACATGCCTTATTCTCATAATGATAACAAATTATGCAACTACTAAATTGTACTAGTAGTGTTTGGTTGGTAAATAGGAGCAGAAAAATTAGGTGATACACTGACTGAAGATGGTGACTCAGATTACCATGGATCAGAACAAATAAATGAGTACTATAAGCTGATGGACTA
This sequence comes from Scalopus aquaticus, assembly GCA_004024925.1. Taxonomy (NCBI): domain Eukaryota; kingdom Metazoa; phylum Chordata; class Mammalia; order Eulipotyphla; family Talpidae; genus Scalopus; species Scalopus aquaticus. Next base: position 319,778 of record PVIJ01000103.1, read on the forward strand.
AAAGGAGATGAAGAGAGGGGATATAGTTTTGGAGGGTATGGAAAACTGAAATGGTCACGTACAGTGGGTCTGTATTATAATGCATGGTGACATACAGTTGGAAGATTTCAGAATTAAATCCTAAATCATTGATATCTGTCATAGACTTTTAAAGTAGTGAAACATGAGGTATGTGGTTTTCTTCTACAATAATAGTTTGATTGTCTAAAGGAGAAAATGTTTAAATTGTGTAGGCCAGCAAGAAAGTTGTTGGAAGTAAGCCCAGTCTGAAGAAATGCAAAAACAAAACAAAATTCAAATGCCTGTGTTATCCAAGTTATGGCAACTGGCATGAATCTTTAAAGACAGGAGATTGCTTCCTACTGGTGCTTTTTTAATCCTGTTAAATTACTCTTGATACTCTAGTCATATGATGAAACTTTTTCTGAAAAAAAAAAAAAAAACAGATTTGGTACTAGAATTGAGTTGTCTCTATACAAAGACTCTGTGATTCTTATTTACAATTTGTTGTTCTATATAGTTTAAAAACATGAGATAAATCACCTTTTTTTTTTCTTTTTCATGAAAACATCAAAACAAATTAAAACACTGAAGGAGAACCTCTTCTTTACAGTCACAAGCCTTAGGCATACTGAAGTAAGAGCTCTTCAATGTGTAGAAGATTTCTACCCAGATACTGAAAATATTGCACACTCAGACTTTCATGTCTGTAAATCATTTCAACTGACACTCACCCTGTTCTCCTAAGACCTGTTACTTGCCATACAGAGCTGTTTATAATGAATGTCAAGTGCAAGTTGACATATACATTCAAAAGGAAACTAGTGTTCCCTTGGCTTTTGAGTTTAGGCAGCATGTCTCAAAGGCTTCTCTCAAGTACTTTTTCCACCTTGTCTTGCTATTCCAAAGGAGAGACTCAGTAGGGGAGAGAGAGATAAAAAGATTAAACAGATTAGGTTGTTTATTTCAAACAACAACTCAGAATTTAAGTGATCTTAGAACTAGACAGATGAGTTGGACTGATTCTTGCCCATGCGCTGGCCAAGGAATGTGGCCATTATCAATCCCTGCCTTGCCTGCCAGGGACACTTTGTTGTCTAGGGCAGCGCTCTGGTCAAATTCTAAGGACCACCCAGGCTAAAAGCCTGCAGTCAGCTGTTGAGGACTTTGTGCTGTCATTAAAATACAAAGAATGCCTTTGGAATTTGCCATACCATAAAATAGCAAATAATATGTCCCACACAAACAAAAAACAATCAAAACATCTTCATCCAAACATTAAGCTAAAACAAATATTTTACCCAATTGTTTTAAAGTTAATGTTAACTCCTAAACTCTTCAGAAAGGAGAGCTGGGAAGTCATATTTTACCAATCATGGTATATTTATTTCATTAACAGAGACATATCTTCAAAAGGAATAATGTATGTGACAGGACCCATGGGTATTATTAGTTCCACTTGCCTTTGGCATGTGAAACAAAAGGAAACATTTTAATTACAGAGCAAGTTTCTTGAACAACAGTGTTATGCACCTTATATAAAAAAAATAAAATCCAGATGTATTAAAGCACTGACTGTAATAAATTATTCAACTATAAGAAAATTTGGTCAGGCATGTATTAGTTCATTGGTTAGAGAGTTTTCTTATATAAAAGCAAGTGTAAAAAGTCAGAAACATTTTTTTTTTGTTCATCAAAGAATGAACTATAAAAATTAAAAAGCAAGAAAAAAATGTAAAAGAATGATGAGATATAGGTTACCTACTACCACTATATACACATAAATACCACATGAATATGAACCATTGTTTCCAGGGAAAATATGAGATTGGGAGCCTATGAATCTCTGTTCATAGAATTTTATCAACTGGTCAGCATATAGCCTTCTTTCAAATGTGTTTCCATTTAAAGACACCTTATTTAATACATTATTTAACACTTAATGCTTATTTAGCATTGAACTGTTAGACAGCTCATGGCCGAATGAAGCTTATTTCATACACATGCTTTCTCGCATTTTCTCTGTGAAACACCAGTCTTAAGCTGAGTAACAGTCGACAACACTTCAACACTGTGCTCAGAGATCATTTTTAACAGCAAAAGGTACAAAAGTGCCAGAAACTTTGCATTAAATTAACTGTGCAAAAGACACCTGTTTATAGTCTGAGAACCATATGAAGGCAGAATGTAGACTTTCTTGACCAACTGGAATGCGTATGTTAGACAACTCAAATTTTTCCACCATGAATGACAAAACATTCCGCAAGTGGTGATTTGGGGATTACAAATACATTTGAGCAAATAGATGAATTTGAAAATACAGAATCTGTGAAAATGGAGATTTATTGCATATATATGTATTTATACATATTGTATAAATATGTATTTATGCATTTATGTACATATGTATTTATACATGTATACATTTATACATATATACATTTATACATATTATATATGTGTATTTATACATATATAGAGTATATATGAGAGCAAGGAGGGAACAGCAGGAGAAGGGAGAGGAAGGAGGGGACAAAAACTCAGCAGCAAATTGTGGAAGAGGTAAGTTTGGTATTTAATAAAATATACAAAGGTTTGGTATTTAGTAAAATATAACCTTCAAAATTTTTCTGAAAAATTAAGAAATGTAAACAAACTTTCAGATATAATCTAATAACTTATATTAAAAATCTTTAAAATAGTCATATATTTTGAAAATTATCTAACTGCTTATTTAAAAAGATTGTTATTTTATTATAATATTTCTTATGATTTTATGTGTTATTACATATTATTACTCAGCGTAGTTATGGTTATTAAAAAACTATGGTTAACTTAAAGGGGTACATTAATTACTAGTATAATCATTATAGCAAAAATATTGAAATAAATATTTTTATTGAATGGTCAAATTATAGCTTTCCACCAAGTAGAAAGCTATGTTGCCATTACAATATGGAAGAATACTTAATAACCTGTGTTATCACGTTATCAAGAATCAAAATAGAACATTCTATTGATATATGCCAATGTTTCTTTTTGTTCTTCTCCTTCTTCTCCTTCTCCTGCTTCTTCTTCTTCTTTTGTAGTCATATCATCATTTTTCTCCTTATTTTGTCCTTTAAAAGCCATTTAAACAAAGACCCTAGCGGCACACAGTTTAGGCTACTGTCTGAAATTATACTCCACAATTTGCAAATCCATGATTCCAAAATAAAGAATATTGCTTATCCTTTTTAGATTTTCTTGGTGAATGAGAGTCTCCCCTTTTAAATTTGTCCTGTTGGATTTCAGATAATCAGCACAAACTAATGCATGTCTCCTGGTAAAACTGAAACCAAGGCTTTCATCTTTATGTTTTCATGTTTCTTTGGCAAGTTCTCAAGCAAAATCCTTCCCCTGTCTGACGTGTCTTTGGTGAGCTTGTAACACAGTCTAATGTGGGATTAAAGTAGCAAAACCATTTGACTCTTACATTAAGCTATGTCTTCCTACTTAGCCTTTACTGGTGATCATGTTTCTGTTTTGGTTCTCTATTACCCTTTATTCCTCAATTCATTCAGAAATTGGTCATAATCTCTGAATACGTCATAATTCATGAGGCATAAAACATGATACCAGAAATGTCTCTAAGGGATAACCCTCCATATTAAGATATTTCCCCGGTAAGGGCCTCCCTGGTGGCACAATGGGTTAAGTCTCAGCACCATGAAGCTATTGGCAGCCACTGAAACACAAGTCCAATCCCTTGCCAGGGAGCTTCCCACATGGCACAGCAGACCTCTCCTGCCTCACCCACTGCTCCCCTCAGCAGTGCATGTGAGCAGATCCGCCTGTTCTGCTCCCCACTCTGTTTCTGGTGAATCCTCTCACCACCCCCACACTTCAGGCCTGCACCCTAATTCTTGTATGCATAAATAAATAAATCTTTAAACAAAAAAAGAAAGAGAAATTTCCCCAGTGAGAAGAGGGAAAGAATAGAGGAGAATTTATGAAATATATTGCAATGGCTGTAACCTGGTCAGGCTGCAGGTACCCAGGAGTGGATAAATCATTCTAGAAAAGTATAGGCAACTCTTTGTCACACTCTCTAGGACTGTCATACTATCTAGGAACAGAGTATCAGGAGGACACAAAATTTCAAAGGCTATAGTCTGGAGTAACTGGAAAAATCATCCATAGTTTGGCAATGACCTTTGGGCTCTCACCTAGAACAAGCATAATAGAAAGATTTAGTTGCCTCTGCATGAATGTTGAGGATGCAGTAGAAAGAGCTATGGTAGCTGTAGGGGCCAAACAACTAGAAAAGAACCGCAGCTCTGTGGTGTTCCACCATGCTTTCTGATCAAAGACCAGCTGGAACAAGAGAAGTTGCAGTGATTATCTGGAAGGACAGATCACTCAAGAATCACACTGTAGACACTACCTACTATAGTCGCCAAAACCCACAGAAGCTCCTAGAAATTAATTGTGTGATGCATTATGGCTTTCTGAATTGAATGAAAATAATTTATCCTAAACTTTTTGACTAAGTGTTTAATGTGGAAATTAAATTAAGGAAAATAATTTTCCCTACAAACCTAAATTTTGAGGAATGAAATTCAAACTATTCTAGGAATATAAAATGAGCTTAGCACTATTCTTTATGGCATCATACGACAATTTAGTTCTCAACATAATGTTACAAAAACAACTATTATGACTTCCTTTTTCCTACAAGGTCCTTTTTTGGGGGGAAATGACTACATATCTCTAATTTTTTTCTTTTAAAGTAAGTTTTTGCAATGATTTGTCCTTGTCATTTTCTCAATGTATTTTTGTTTATTGTCCTTTTAAAGAATAGTGCCTTAAATTGCTCATAATAATACAAATTGGCTTAACAAATTAAAGGTAAGATGTGACCAGCATTTCTCTTGTGAACACTATATTCTTAGAGCATGAACAAAATCTAAGCTTAATTATCTTGGATATCACACTCCATCATCAGCTAATGCTCTCATGTCTTCACATAGGTTGTTAATAAATAATGCCTCCGCCACTCTACACCCATATATTTTTTTAAATAACATTCAAGGTTTTATATTTGCCACTATTAATGTTCATTCATTTAGACATTAGTACAAGTATATACAGTTCCTTAGTATTGGCTAAATTAATAAGTCAGTAATTTATGTTTCATCAGTGCTTCATTAAGTGCAAAACCATTTATTAAAAAAGGCAGCTAGTTGGAAAGAACTGGAGGAGAATCAATTGGATGTAGAATTAAATAAAGAAATTACTTGTTGCTCTTACTGCATAGCTCACTAAGGTTTGGGTTTTAATGGGAAGTAGGTGCAGGATTAGAGAATAAAATTGTGTAAGATTTTTTTGACATCATAGAAGTATTACATAGATCAAACAAATATACATAACTCATATTTTTTTATTATTGCATATTCAAAGCCTTTACAGAAATACAACATCTTAAAACAATGCATGCCTTTGGATCTAACAGCAAGCCGAATGTAGAAGGGACATAAGTTCAGAATGCTAAAACATTTGCTCAAAGGCAAAGAGCTTTTTAGTAAAAGATATACATCTATAAATGTTTTCACTTAGAATAAAGTAGTTTTCCATAGCTTTGTTCATATTTCTTGTTCTACAAAGACTAAATCCAATGATGTTTTGCCCGAAAGCCTTCTTTCCACAGTATTTGCCATTTCTTAAATTTTGCCCTTAAAAGATCAGTTCCAGATCATTCACTCTTTGATTGCCATTTCTGGATGTTCTCTAGTTGCCTATTACCTGAATCCAAAATATGGAGAACTGAGATACGCAATATATTTGAAAGTAGAACATTAAGTGCTTAGTACAAAATTTTTTGAGACATAGGAGAAACCTGGGGCAGCATATGACAGTAGCAGATTTATTCCTGTTGTGTAAATGCAGCCTTCTATGCATATTTCTTCTTCAAACTGCCCTAATTAATGCTTCAAATCGCAATGTCATGCATTCATTTCAATATTCTGCAACCAAAGATGGAATGGAAGGCTTGACAGAAACATGCTAAAGTGAAATTAAAAACCTCAGACAAGTTGCTTTGCTGGAAAATAGCTACACAATCTATGATAAATTTTGTACAACTGAATTTGTTCTTGTTTGCTTTATCTAGCACTGTACAATGACATTTTCATGAATGAAATTATGGAATTTGTTGAGGGTTTTTCTAATAAAACCAAACAAAGATTGTAACTTGGCTAAATATCCTAAGACAATTTTCACTTTTCTAAGACTCCAGTGAAACTTTTTCTACAATGTTTCTGCCTTCTTTCTAATAAAAAATACACTATGATCATACACAGCTGTATATGAGTAGAGTTATGTCAATGTGCAGTGAATATGAGACCACTGAGTCACATTTTTATTAATGACAGGGATCAATACTGTTTGCAAAAGCAAAGGATCAACATATGAACAATGTAAGTTGTAAACCATGAAACTAGAACTTCCATAAATAAGTTATTTCTTAGCCATGATCTTTTCTTTATTCCTTTATGCTTCCAATCAAAGAATACTTAGTGTTTAGTGTTCAGTTTCATATATCTCCCTAAGTTGCTTCACCCATGGTTTCTCTTTATTTATCTTTAAGCAGCTCCTCTCCACTGTTTCTTTCCCATAATTTAGAAATGGTTTCTTCAACAAAACAAATGAAATGCCCCCTCCCTCCAAAATAGTTCTTTGTCACTCTAAATATATTCAATAAATATAACTTCAATTTTTTGGATGATAGTAAAAGTATATTTAGCTTATGCAATTAGACAAATCCACGTATAAATCCCATCTTTGATTTGTGTTCATCAGCAAAGTACTTTTCTAAACTAAAATAGAAATAAAAGCCTTTTTATCAAATGGTTCCATTGATTGGATTAGATGATAAATTAGATATTCTTAAAACAATACTGACTAAACAAAACAAAATAAATATTGAAATTTTACTATTTGGAAGTGTCCTGGGCACCTTACATGAAATAGTTTAAAATTTCTGATTAAAAAGGTGTTACAGTTATTTCTTAATTTTACTTATAATAAAATTTAAATGCTGAAGGGGTTATACAGATTTCACCCAACTTTGCTGACTCTACTTCTTGATTCTCAAGTACTAAAAAGTTCTTCCTAACTCATAGCTGTTATTATGATAATCATAATGAAGATGGAGTTTAAAATGATGGCAGGTCAACAGGGGAAAATGGCAAAATATAAAGTACATTACAATGGAGCAACAAATGATTTTATTTAGGTAAAAAAAGCTCAATTCCAAATTTTTACCGAAAAATAGGAAAAGACCATCTAGATAGAAATAGGAATTGCACTGAGGAATTAAACATTTTAATGTAGAAAAGAAAATATTGATAATGATAATGTACCAAACAAGTGGAAAAATTAAATTACTATAAAACATAATGGTGTTTATAAAAAACACGCCTTATCATAAAAAAGTTGAATTATTGGTTCAGATTATAGTAAGAACAGTAAATAGTCAAGAGAATAGTGGGGCTGAGGTACAAGTGAGAAAATTCAGCAAGGAAAACAGTTCAGCAACTGTTTCCTCAAAATTTCTCAAGAGTCTGTGGGATTCAATACTTACATTTCTTTATGGATTTTTATTATTCCATAACTGCATTGGTAGCAGTCTATTTATACTTTCAAAAAGTTGGTTTAATAAGAGTGTACTTCAATGAGATTTTTTTTTAAGTTAGTCAATTTTATTCTCATTATTATATATTTTTTTCCCTTTTGTGGCACTCCATGAACTCACAAATTATTCCATTGTTCACACTGACAACTTCTAGATTACATAATGTGCATTTGTACCTTTGGGGTATTTTAGAGAAGCAATTTTCAACCAAATTATTTACTTAAAAATCAGCTACCAATATATGTGTGCATTTCACTTTTTTTAATTGAATAACCTGAGGATTTTAATATGAACAGCTATTCCTTTCATGGATCATAATAATTATTTTCAGATCTACTGTTACATTCCTTTTAGTTCATTCAAAAATTAGATATAGGGACTCTAAAAATAACATTATATTCAGTAGGGTAATTAAGACTTTTTTTAAAAAAGTTAAAACATCTAAAAGTCATGACTACTTCTTTGGATTTAACTGTAAAAGAATTTGGGGATATTTTGTTTTGTGCTTATTGATTAGATTCCACCTCTGTTGGTCATGTAACTTTAATAGTTATTACATGACAAGAAATCTATTGTCGGTATAAACAATAAGTTCCTATAGTCTATGGTTTATTCAGTTTTAGGGAAGGGAGGTGGTAAATCTTTGGCAGAAAAAGCAAGAAATAACAGTATAATTAATTCTGTTGGGATTTTTCTAGATCAATTGGTACAGATATCTCATTACTTCTGAAATGCATCTTGAGCTCATAAGTTACTTCAAATGTCTCAGAAAACTTTGAGCTGAATGGCATCCAAAGAAAGATTAATATGATGGGCTGTAATTGTTTGAAAACACAGTTATGATCTTCTAGTAAGATGATGTACATATATATTTATTAGGCTCTAGGTATGTTTATACAGTTATAACTATATTGAAAGATGTTAGATAAAATTCCAGGAAAGATACTTTTTAATGAGATGCTCAAAATGTTACAAATATTCTTGTGATAAACAGTAAAAAAGAACAAGGAGTTCAATTCTACACTTCTGATCATGAAAAATATTCTTTCTATGAGTCTAAATCAGAATTCACTTTGGGGCATATACCCATTCTAATCTAAGATTTTTTTGTTGGCTACATTGCTTTCAGACAGCAGTAATGCCAATGTTATGCTGTGGTCTGTTTATAGGTAATATTAGAACTGGCATTGAAGTGCAGCATGAACAAGCTCATAAGAAAGAAGAAAATACTTTATTTTTTTATTCCAAAAACACAAATGTATTTACATACAAATTAGTCTTTTCTAAAAGCATTGCCTTTATAATGTACTAATGTATATCTGTTTGTGCATTTGTATGTTATGTGTGATTTATATAAAATAAGTATTGAGTATTAATAAAATATGAAGTTTTTTATCTATGTAGTGCATATCATTGGTATGAAATCATTGATGGTATTTATTTTTCCTCCTTCTAATGTCTATAATATTTATAGGAGCATCTAGAAGCTTCCTTGAGTAACAGCCAGCTCTGGAGAGTCCCAGCGTAAAGGGCCAAAAATCTTAGAGTCAACTAAGATCATTCCTGTCTCTCTTGTCCTTTGTTCTTCATGTGCAATAACACAGGAGGAGTCCGCAATTCTATTTATCAGGTTGGGTTCGGGTTGCTGATTCAGACATCTCCACAGTAACACTTAAGCTACTCTTGGCCGCATCATCTTTCTCTAGCTCTGAGTTGTTTCTGATTGATTTCAAACAGGATGAAACTGTCAGGAACTTGCTTCCAATCTCCAGCACAAAGGCTTTGTATTGACTTCAGTGCAAATCTATCCTTTCTCCTGGCTATCTTCACCATAGAAAACACTGACATACAGGACGATTATCTTCTTGACTGATAACCTTTGACCAATGGTAAATGGAAGACCCATTATACATTAAAACCAAGATAATTAATAGTTGTTTTCAGGAAAATGTGTTATTAGAAATCTGAAAATTTCCTGAACTGAAAGCAATATGACTGATAGGGCCTCCCTGGTGGCGCAATGGGTTAAACGCAGCACAATGAAGCTGTCCAGAGCCACTGCAGCAATGGTTCAAGACCTGGCCAGGGAGCTTTCCACATGGCGCGGCAGACCTCTCCTGCCTCCCCCACTGCTCCCTTCAGTAGTGTACTTCAGTTGATTTGCTTGTTCTACTCCCCACTCTGTCTCTGGCAATTCTTCTCATCACCCCACACCTTGGCCTACACCCTAGCTTGTATGCATAAATAAATAAATCTTAAGAAAAAAATAAGTCGCAGTATACATAGGAATGAATGGTTTTTAAACGGAGAATTTTATTCATTTATTTGAGTAATATAATCCATCTTTCCTGTTAGAAAGAAGGGATAAACAGACAGGTAGAAGAGGGTGATCGAAAGAAGAGAAAGTTTTCTGGTTCTATTAAAATATTGGATAATAGGGCCTCCTCGGTGGCACAGCGGTTGAGCGCTGTGCTGTGGAGCTGTCGGCCGCAAGCGATGCAGGTTCGATGCCCAGCCAGGGAGAATCCCACATGGTGCAACAGACCTCTCCTGCCTCGCCTGCTGCTCCCCTCAGTGTGTATTTCTGATCTGCCTGTTCTGCTCCTCGCTCTGTCTCTGGTTAACCCTCTCGCCACCCCGTGCCTCTGGCCTGTACCCCAGCTTGTATACATAAATAAATAAAATGCTAAAAAAAAATTGGATAATAAAGTTGTTAAGATAGTGTAGCTAAAATGACTTTGAAGGCAAGGACAGGAAGATGACTATAATTTCTGATGTTTTCATCATCTCTCACTGATAAATTCATATCAATGTGCCTGATTTTGGGAGGACATTTTGAGATATGAGACAATTTTTTTTTTCTTCTGAGAAGAGTGGGAGAATTGGCCAGCGATATGTAAGCACATTACTAGGTGACAATGAAGACTCAGCTAGAATTTTGAAAGAAATATTTTGTATGATGCCGAACCATACAAAAATTGTGCTTTTTTCCTTCAATTAATTCTTGGTAGGGAGTAAATGAGGGACAGTATTAGAGAAGTTAAATTTTAAATCGGGCCTCCCTGGTGGCACAGCGGTTGAGCGCTGCGCTGTGGAGCTGTCAGCAGCAGCGATGCGAGTTTGACGCCCAGCCGGGGAGAATCCCACATGGTGCGGCAGACCTCCCCTGCCTCGCCCGCTGCTCCCCTCAGCAGTGTATTTCTGATCTGCCTGTTCTGCTCCCTACTCTGTCTTTAAAAAAAAAAAAATTAAGATCACTGAAGAGAAGGATTTAGACCAAGAATCCATAGAACTATTAATTTTGCGTAATTAATAAAAGATTCAGATGAATAAGCTCTGCTGTTATGGGGAAATTGGAGTATTAATCTTGGCACAAGGGTGAAATAATATATCATAGACAGAGTGGTGAACAAAAAAAGATGGATTTATTGAAATATCCTGCAAGGGAGCAGAGAGTGAGACAGGCTATTTCTCTGCATGGGAAGAAGGGGTTGAGGCTTTCTTTTACGCTCTGTTTTCATGGGCTTTCTTACTTGCGGTACCAGTTTGCATCACTTATCTATTGAAATGTCTGGTCTTAGTTGCTGGCCTTTGACACAGAATGTGTCCTGGCTCTGCTTCACGTGCCTGGTGCTGAGCTGGTTTTCCTGGATGTGGGGCCAGTCTTATATCATGGTTCCAGTGACTTGTCAATTTCTCTTATTTATTCAAGGCTCCCAAACTTGTTTACTAGTCAAGGGGTGACTTAGTTTTTAGCCTTCTTAAATGATAGTTGGACAACTGGGTCAGACAATCTAAGGGTAAAAATATAGTCAGTATGACACTGATCCACTGAGAAAAAGAATGGCTACAAATAAGGCTGGTGTAAGATAAAAGGAGCATATCAGTATCAAAGAAAACTTAATGTGACAGAGTGGAAAAATAAGTGATGACGGTCATAGACTAGGGTTCAAAATTTTAGAGATTGGCTGTGGGGAAGAAAGTTGCAAAAGCAAAGAAGTTATTTCTGCAGAGCAGTTGTGGTGTGTTATTGTGATTGATGAGGAAATAGGATAACAACAAGAAGTGGAGTAAAAGAAACTGTCATTCTAGAGCCAAAGTTAGTAGATAACTAGAAAGGAATGACCAGAAATGTATGAGGTGAGCAGTAAGCTGGTGTGAAAGTAGGTTGGCCAAAATTAAATTAAATCCAAAAGAATAGAACTTTTTCTATAAGAGAGTAGACAAAGAATACACCAAATTTTATAGTGATATATCAGTTATCATTACTTGATTTATTCCGTAAGGAGGAGGACAATAAGGAGGACCTTCCTGTTCCAATTTTTGTCTGTGTCTGAAACTGAACAGTACAAATATATCATATTAAAAGTAGATAAAAAATGATATGTGATGAAGAATTTTGAAAAGTGTTCAATAAAAAATCCCTTGAATAATCAGTTATTTTAAACTCAAAGACAAAGCAATGGCATTGTAAACACTTATAGAACAAATGAGCTTGCATTCTTCCCATTCCAAAATCAGTGCGCTATAAATGGCACAGTTAACAAAACACACAGTTTAGTCATCATTGCAATTGCAAAAGGCATCTTTATCAAGTGTCATTAATTTACATGATTAAGTGTCAAGTGGGTGATTCATAAATTTAGGCTAATTTTAAAGGCAAATACATCTCCCAGTAGGGGTCAAGGAGCTGACTAGGGAAAACTAAATTAAATTCCCTCTAATCTAAGAAGTTTTAGCTTTGTATCAACAATCTAGCCCACAATTATGGTCAATACAGTCAGTCCCTTTAGATACACTCAAAGCTTAAGTACAAACAATAATTCATCTACATTGTTGAGGAAAGGTATCCTTAGGTGATCAAAATAAATAATTTTAAAAATCTCATGTCATTTTTTTTTTTAGTTAGTTTTGCCTAAAGATGATGCCTTGGGATACCTTGATTGAGAGAAAGGGGAGAAGAGACATGACCATGAATGCACCGTGAAATTGTTAGAGGAACAGTATATCCTGAACAAACTCCTCCCAATTAAGTGACACTCAGTGAATATTTCATTTTTGTAGCCTTTCTCTCTTGAAAGGCTTAGAGACCTTTCATTTATTATTATTATTATTATTTTCATTTCCAAAGGAGTTTTCCAAATGAAGTTTGAAGGAATTAAAAGTATAAACACCTGACAATGGGGGGAAAATGGAGCATTTTACAGGCATGTTTGCATCCCAGGAAATGCTTTAGGGTTACAATATACTGCCTGTGAACAAATCGTAAAACATTAAGGTACTTCTTTCCCTGATCTGGCCACCAAGAGAGCAAAACCATCTATCTGCACCTGAAAGTCAGAATAGTCTCCACTCTATAGTGTGTGCAAACATCTGCATCTTGAAGGTAAAGAAACCTTTCAAGGGCCTCCCTGGTGGTGCAGTGGTTAAGCGCTGCGCTGTGGAGCTGTCGGCAGTGGTGATGCGTGTTCGACTCCTGGCTGGGAAGATTCCCACATGGCATGGCAGACCTCTCCTGCCTGGCCCACTGCTCTCCTCCGCAGTGTATTTCCCTTGATGTGCCTGTTCTGCTCCCCACTCTGTCTCTGGTGAACCCTCTCGCCGCCCCCCCCCCACCTCTGGCCTGTACCCCAGCTTGTATGCATAAATAAGTAAATCTTAAAAAATAAAAAGAAAGAAAACTTTCAACCCACATTAATATCTGAGGAATCAGGTAAGGAATCTAACAATGGGCACCTGTCATTTGCATTTCCACAGATAGTTTTAAGAAAAAAATCAGGGAAGTGACTCCAGGAATAACAACAACATTAACATTTTTAATTACTCACTCTCCCTCCCTACATTAGGAAAATCCAAACAATGTTGGGGAAACATTTCTCAGATCAAGATCTTTAAGACTGTTTACTGAGTTCTAATCCTCACAGTTGATTCTTTAATAAACTCACTTAATTTTGCTTGCCCCAATTTATTTATGTCAACACAGCTAAACTGCTGCTAGGGAGCCCTAAGGGACATATGCTGCTTAAAATTTAGGATGGCATGTCACAAGACCAGAAAGTGGAGGTGGGGGGTAGTCATCGTCATTAACATAGTCATTAAAACAGCCATAGAAATGAAGAATTCTTAGGTGCAACTGCTCTAGCAAGTACCAGATGCCCTGGGAAGTATCAGGAGGCGCAGACCTGAGGTGGGATATGGTGATGAAGGCCATTGTAGAGAATCCCTGGTCCTTAAGAATCAACCTGGTCACACCCTAGAAGGAATCAATTTGGCAATAGATAAAAATTCCACAAAGGAAAGAACTCATCTCCAAAAGAAAACCACTTACTCAGAACAGTTTCTGCACAGGCAGAGGCAGCGCTCTGTGTCTCTGCAGGCAGCTGCTCTTCTAACAGGCCTGTTCTGTCCAGACTGCTCACCTGACCAACTGTGACTATGTGAGTTTTTCTTTTCACATTTTTTTCTCTTTGCAAAGCAGCAACAGCAACACTTTCGGTCCAATTGTGTCTGTGCAAATATCCTTATAAACCTGCCCTTTTGGATGTAACTAACATCTCTGACTCATGCAGAAACTCTCTGTAGGCCGCTGAAATGGACACTAGTAAAAATTTTCAGCAGAAACCCAAGGAGCTTACTCTCACCCCAACACCTCTTCAGAAAAGCACTGTAACAGGGTAATCCTCAGGGAAAGGGAAGGTCCCAGGTTCCCTGGAAAGAGGTCTGGGGGAAGGCTTGGGGGGAGATGCGCGGATAAGAGAGACATGTGAGGAGCTGTGCTTGCTTCTCAGTCTGGACTTGTACCAGGGACTTGGGGACATGGAAGGAGACACATGAAATAGACACGGGTGAGCGACCCTATGGGGAGCCTGATAATGGCCGCCTTTATTTTGATTTTGCTCTTTTCCTTGCATAGTTGCCCAACTCCTTCTGCCCCTTCGCTATGGGGTCCCACCAGAAGGTGCCTTAGTCTGTGGCAAGTTTTGGGGTCTCAGCTGCCCTGCTTTAGGTCATCCCTGTCTGGCTAGGCATTAACCCTCAAGGAGATGGTTTACTTGCATGCTTCATGGATAAACTATTTCATCTATTCTTTCCCTTCGCTCCTCCTTATTGCACACTAATTTTATCAAAGTTATTTTCTATTGAAGGTCTTGAGTATGTTTTGTCTTGATGCGGTTGATGTCGTTTTAGAGTCGATGGATTTGAGAGTGGAGCGGGGTCCTTGGGTTCACTCTGGGAAAGGTTTCCCCAGAGCTCCCTTTGGCAGCACGTGACAAGTTCTCCACGAGACAGAGACTCAGTTATACTTAAAGAACAGGTTTATTAGGAAAAGAATTATAGGACACTTGTACAGACACAAGCGGGCAGAAAGAGCTGCCCTGCTGAGGGGCAGGTTTGCTAAGAGAGGCCTGCCTGGTGCAGGTCACGGGCAGACAGGCAGGCTGCTGCCCTGCAGAGGGACGGAGTTGGTAAAGGAAAGCACCTGCATAGGCACAGGTGGGCAGAGAAAATGGCTGCCCGAATTCTTGCAAGGATGGCACCGATACAGCCTTCTTTCAGTTGGGAAGGGCTTGTCTTCGAGGATGGCTGCCTGTTACTGGCTAACTAGAATTAGAAGAGAGCAGAGATTCTACAGTGGGCTCAATCTCCATATCTTTGGCCCTAGAGACTGCAGTCTAGCTCCTACCTATGCTTTGTAACTTAGGAGCTGGCACCTAGGGATTGTGCTGATGGTTACGTTGTTTCTGTCTGCACCCAGCAATTTGTGTGGGTCCTTATTTTTAAATTTTATCTCCTCCATCATGGTGAATGTCAGAACCCATTTAGAGTGGGCAGGTTTGGGGGCACCTGGGTGCCCTTTACTCTGCCCTGTAACTAGCACTACTTACATTGACACATCTCTCATTTCGGCTTTATGAATCATATCAACAATCACAAACCTTTTTTAAAAGGTATGCTCTGGCAAATGAGGAGTTAACACATTCTCTGTCTCCTCCTCCACCTTTTTCTCCATCATGTTCCAGTTTTAAAAGAACACAAATTATGGTCTTAATGATTACAATTTAATAAAAGGAAGTATTTTACTTCCGCCAAAGCTGACTATTATTTTTTAATCAAAACTCTTCCCTCCTTCCTTCCTTTTTCTTCCCTACAGTTCTTTCTCTTTTGCTATGTAACAATCCTTTTTCTGGTGTAGACACTTTACAAACACGTAGAGCAATGGAAGCCAAGTTCAGAAAGCATAAAGCAAGGCTTGCTGAATTGTAGTTGAGCAGATGGTTTGCATGGCAAATTTTTCCAAGGACCTCAGCTTGGTTAATTGCAAGAACCCATTTGAGTCTAGACACACACGTTTCTGATTCTGCAGAGGTGATTTGTTTGCTGGCCTGATCCAAGAGTGCTATGATTACAGAATTTGGTAAAGTATTTCAAAATAAAAGGGATGGTGATGGAGAAAACAATGGCATCTGGTTTAACAAAAGAACAGCTTGGAAAAGGGGCTTTTCTGCCATTGTTGGGCTTTCTGAAACATTTGAATGTTTTGTCAGTTATATTAGATTCCTAGAGCTGTTGTAACTAGGTAGCTTCACACAACAGAAATTTATCCTTTCATAGTTTTTGAAGGTAGAAGTCTGAATTTGAGGTCATCCTCTCTCAAGATTCTAAGAGAGAATCACTTCTTGCCTCTTCATAATTCCTGGCGGGTGTCAGAAGTGCTAGGGGTTCTGAGGTTTGTAGAATCATCTCTCCAACCTTTGCCCCATTATCACGTGTCATGTGTGTGCTTGGGTATGTGTTCTGTATCTAACTTTTTCATCTTATAATGACACCATTCATTGGATAAGCAGGTTTTTTTTTTTTTCAAAAAAATGTTTCAAAATAAAAGAAAACAATATAAAATCATGAAGCTATACCTTTGCCTTACATCACATTTTACATTTCCCTTCCATCGCAAGACTTTTCAGATATATCCTATATTTTAATGAAGAACATATTTCCTTCTTTCCCCTTATTTTGCATCTATTATGCAATTATTACCTCCAAACAATTTTCTAAGAGATTGTGTTTATAGAAATATAATTTTGTGTTTCTTTCAGTCATTTAAATTATCACTTAGCAAATTAACAAATAAGCAACAAATATAAAATAGATGCATAGACACATATGTGTAAATTCTACAATTTCAAAATTCCTCTCTTGATTAATTTATTTTTAGAACTTTATTTTTGCATACAAGCTGGGGTGCAGACCAGAGGTGCAGGGCAGTGAGAGGGTTCACCAGAGACAAAGTGGGGAGCCGAACAGACAGACTGACCGAAATACACTGCTGAGGGGACAGCATGCGAGGCAGGAGAGGTCTGCTGCGCCATGTGCGAAATCTCCCTGGTCGGGCATCGAACTCACACCGATGCAGCCACAGACAGCTCCACAGTGCTGTGCTTAAGCGTTTCGTCACCAGGGAGGCCCCTGATTAATTTTTATCAATTGATTTAGTATCCTATTGATTTATTCTGCAAAGATTCTAAAGGTGGGATGCTCTTTTAAACATAATGAAAGTAACCCATGTTAATTTTAAATGAACTAGAATAAAAGACATTGGCAGCACAGCTGAGTGATCTACCTTTTTATTGCTCACCATAATGATGCAGCTATTTCCAATTTGCTGTATTTGTTAGCACATGACTAAGTTGTATCCAGGGATCCCCAAACTTTCAACACTCTAAAAGGATCCAGCGAGGCTTCCCTGGTGGTGCAATGGGTTAAATCTCAGCACTATGAAGCTATCTGCAGTCACAGCAGCACCAACTCGATTCCTAGCAAGGGAGCTTCCCACAGGGTGCAGCAGACCTCTCCTGTCTTGCCCGCTGCTCCCCTCAACAGTACACTTCAGTAGATGCACCTGTCTGCTCCCCACTCTGTCTCTGATGAATCCTCTCACCACCTCCCCCACACCTCTGGCCTGCACCCTAGTTCTTGTATGCATAAATAAATAAATATTTTAAAATAAATAAATAAATACATAAATAAATAAAGCAAAAGGATCCAGCCATCCAAGTGCACGGAGCAAAGGAAGCAGACTCTTAGTATGAAAGATCTTTAATAGATTAGTGTATGCAGAGAGGTACATAGATACTATTCCTAATAACACTTTCCCAATAAAATCCCTAAAATTACCGATCCTCTCATGGGCAAATACTCAGCTAAAGAGAGTGAGTTACAGTGGCCTCCTCGAGGCCTGAAAGCTGCAAGAGGCTAGGGCACCTTCTGGCAGAGAACCACTAAAGGGGACAGGGGGCAAGGCAGATCATTGAGAGCTAAGACAAAAGGAGAGAGTCGGAATTTAAAATGTACAAAACAATCCACCATGAAATCAGGACAATGGCTACCATTGTCTCTACCAAGGTGCAACTTCTCCACACGTCTCTCACCTGCACAACTTTTCCAAGTACCTTTGCATTTTCTCTTCCACTTGTCTTCTTCAATGCCTCCTCAGCAGGACAAGTCCAACTCAAGCCACATGCTTTCCATGGTTCATAGGGGCAGCTCAGCTCTACATCTCCTTCCTAATCGTTCCCCTGCAAGGCACAGAGGGACTTGTAATGGCAGGTGGCTGTGTGTCAGTGGGGGTGGGGTGCTCTTTCACTTTTATGGAGATGTCTCTAAAATGCATTCTTTCTAAATCTCTTATGTAACCATATCCATCATCATTCTCAAGAACCTCTGGGAGAAAATGGAAATTTTTAGGTAGAAACTTGTTCAACTTACTGCCAAGCAAACTGCAAATATTGGTAAATGTGTGTGTGCTTTCTTCTCTGTGCCTTCTCATGTCCATGTTGCAGACTACCTCCTTTGCTGCAGGTTTTTTTTAATTTTTTTAATTTTTATTTTTTTTCCTCCTCATCCTTTCTCATCTTGCTACTCACTAAGTTTTGTTTTCATACAAAATACTAGCTGGCACCATCAGTGATGTATTGGTTTTCCCAGGCTCCTAGGAAGCACTTTGGTCTTCATGGAACAACATTAATTCTTGCTATTGGTCTGAGAACCAATAGAGCTATGTGATTTATTTCTACTTTCTTCCTCTTGGCAGTCCCAGGCAGCACCTGCCAGGGTATGGCTGCTGTTTCAGCAAACCAAATGGGAAGCAAATGCATGTATATCTTGGTCCCCAAAGAGAAACCCATTTCCACCGCATCTAAGCTTGACAGTTTAAGGCTCCCATTTGACCCAAAGAACATGAAATGCTCCAGTACTTTTTGAAATCATTTGCTTATATGTGGCTGCAGTTCACACATCCCAGTGTGTCCTTTTCCTTCATATCCCAAAGGGAAGAGAAATATGAACCTCTTCTATTCAGAGATCACTGAATAATGTTTGTTGCTATCAGATTTCATTGGCTTCCACACAGTTATTTGTTGAAAATATGTGGCTGAATCTCAAAGCCAACAACATTCCCCCAGGGTAACCATTAGGCAGAAGGGGAGCACTGTTGTAAACAATCTGTTTTGTAAAATAGAGGTCTCTAGAAGAGAAGGCATCAAAATTGTGCTTGTTGAATATTTCATTGCCGAGAATGCACAATTTACAGATAGGAAGGGAATTGTAGAGGTTACAATCTCAAAAACACAATTTCCAAGAAAGATGTTTTTTCCTCTTTCAATAATTTTATAGTGGAAGCCAGAAAGTATGTAAGCAGTGAAGGAGAGAAAATAAATGACATGAGTGGTAAGTGGGAAAAAAAAATTAAAGCTTCCAAATTTCTTGGAATTATGTTTCCTTTCATAGAATATCTTGAAATCATTTTATAAGTATTTACTTTACTATAGGCTGGAGATAATTTGTTTCGCATTATGTAACTAACAATACAGATGGACAGAGATAGCCAAGGAGGAACCATCTGCAGAGCATTGCAAAGGCACATGTTTTATTTAGTAAAGGTGGAGGGTGGCTTGAACTATGCTGTGGTTATGAAATCTTCATGAACACGTTTCAGAAGATAGATGAGATCTCTAGATGACAAACAAAAATGTATGTGTGTGCACCTACACACACATACATTTTTTCTAGAAAGTACAAAGATTTAATCACATTGTCCCATCTCCCCATTGCTACCTTGGTAAATTTCAATTACATAGTAAAAGGATACAGAGATAGATAGATGGATTCAACCAATGAAGGAAAACTCACATCACCAATACCTGTTGACTGCTTCAACTTTTGGTCACCCAATGGCTCTAGCTATTCCCTTTAAAAACTTGAAATATTTGCTCTGTTTTATATTATAAAAAATACATGATTGACTATTATCATTATTAAGTATTCTAACGATAACATACCTTTTTCCACTCTATACATATTGTCTTATTATTTAAAAATGGTAATTAATCTGAAGATATGAAACAATACTATATATTACAATTAAATTGTAAAATTTACGTACTTTATAATGTCTGCCATTTACCAAGCATCATGTTAATTATTTTATATATAGTGTCTACAAAAGCCTCCTAAAATGCAAAGATTAGGACACTTAGAAGAAATTGTGGTTGAGGACTAAGTAACATTAAGTAAATGAAATGAAATGAATGAAAGATTTAAACCCTGTCCTGAATTTTTGCAGAATCTCAATTTTCATTTCTGCATGATATTGGGAATGTATTCAATAACTGGTCTTCCAGTTCTATTTACCATTAAAAATTTTACATGAAATAAAAATGTAAAAAGCATGCTTGCCCTTAGAGTAATTAGGTGACCCCAAAATAATTTACAAATATCTTGTTCCCTTGTTCAGTACTCCTAAAAATATATATATTTTTAGTTATATGTCCTCTGATAAGTAGGGATGTTCCAAGCTACATATTTCTGGCCAGTAACACATAAGGTTGATTCTGTTGAAGATTTTTTTTCTGATCAAAGGTCTGGATATAGAGATTGCATCTTCCCCTAAGGAAAAACACAGATTTTCTGCCACCAAATTGCAGTGATTAAGGAAAGATCTAGAGGAACATGGATACTTGAACTCTAAATGTTTGAACCACTGAACCAAATGCCAACGCCTAACCTAGGTAGAAGTGGTTTTTGTTTCTTATGCTCCATGTAATTCCTAAATGATAAGTATGCTCAAAATAAGGGAAATGCTCTTAACAGAGTGTGGATTCTGAGGGAGGTAATAAAAAATGCTATTTTTTACATCTGACAGGATTTTTCATTTAACAATTAAAAAATAATTACAAAACAAATTGTGATAATTAACAGATAACTATAGCAAAATAACTGGGGGAAGTCAATATTTAAAAATTGCTTATGTTCATTTAATATGGAAAGTGATATTGAATATATATATATATAATATGTATGTATATATAATATACTTGCAACAAAATACTCAAGATATCAAATATCCAGAAACAAATCTATCAAAATATATGCATGTCCCTTATACTTAAAAATGGAAAGCTTTTCTGAGAGAAATGAAAGAATTAACAGAGTATCTGTTGTTCATGGATACTTGCAACTGTGAAGGTATTGGTTTCCCCCAGTTAATCTATAAATTCATAGGAACTGCAGAGAGAAATCAGAGCAGATTCTATTTTAGCAGAAATCGAAAAACATACAACTTACATTCAGAGGGCCAAGAATGATCCTATTAATCTTGAAATAAGAGGAGGGAAAAGCTGAAGATTTTATACCACTAGATTTATTGTACAAAATATAGCAATTAAGACTGTGAAATTGCTGAATGAATAGATAAATATGCAAGTAAAACTAAAATGAGATTCAAATAGTGACTTAAACACAGAGTTACCTGATTTATGGTGAAGGAGTACTCTCTGGCGAGTAAAAGATGGTGCTCTCATAAATAATCCTGGGTCAATTTGTATATCCAAATGCAAATAAATGGATCTTTGCTGTATGTTGCATCATATATAAAAATCAATTGCTGATGGATTAGGAATAAATGTAAAACATAAAAGATAATATTTAAGAAAATATCTATAACATTAAAATAGGCAAGCAGTACAAAATAGAATATACAAAGCTGGAAGTATAGGAAAGAAGTAATGATTACACAAATTTAAATTTTCTCTTCATTAAAAGACAACAAGAGGTGAAAAAGCAACACATGCCACAGGAAAAACACTTGCAACACATTTATCGGATGAAAGATTTCCATGCAGAATATTAATAAAATTATAAACAGGTAAGAGAAAGCAGACAGGTTAGTAGAAGATGCATCACTTTACACAAAAGTGTGTGGAAATGACCTTCAAACATAACTAGGTGTTCAATTTTATCTATCATCAGTAAATGGGAGTTTAAAATCATAATGCGATACTATCACACATAAAGTGAAAAAATAGGTATAAAAATTTTGACTAGGATATGGGATAACTTGAATTATCTTATTGCTACAGGTGGGAATATTAATCAGTAAAATCTCTTAAGAAAACAGATATTCCTATTGCTCAAGAATTCCACTTGTGGTTCTCTAGCAAATAAGTATGTGAGTTCGCTAAAATAGGCAGATAAAAATGTTGTTAGCCTATTAGAAAGATTACCCAAATATCTATCAAGAGTGACATGATAAAACTTTGCTGCATGGAATGAGTTATTACATAAAAATGACCCAAAAAGCTAGTAAATGCCCTATGTGATAATGTGACTGAATTACACCACAGTAGTGCTGCATAAAGAAAGGAAGACACAACTGAGAGGAGGATATTAAAGGATTTCTTTCACTTGGTAAATTTTAAAAACTGGTGAAATGAATGTGTGGATTTAGACATTGTAGTGATTTCCTTTCAAGGTAGAGACTTGGAAGTCAAATGTGGGTCTTGTGGCTGCTGGCTCGATTTCTTATCTGAGGGCTGGATCAATAAATAATATTGAGATCTATATCAAAAAATGTTGTACATTTTGGTTTGGGTACATTAAAATGTATTTCATTGATACCCAAATTTAAGAACAATTTTCCAACTTTTTCTTCATTATGTTTTTGAGACCTATCTATGCTGACACAAAGGAATAAGGCCTAGGGGTGTTTTCTTACGACAGCCCTCAAAAGCATATTCTATAGAGCCGCACAATGCGTTTTATACCATATGCACTTTTAAGTGTCTGAATCACACAATACTGTTGTTTGAGGGAATTTTTTTCTAATTAACATAATGGGGGTTTATTTTTCAATTGAGTGTCCACAATTAACTTAAACTGTAGATTCAGTTTCTCTATTACCTTCTTGGTAACACATAGGTTAGCTCAAGTCTCACTTTCTGATTCCATTTTACCTAAAATTTTATAGAAATTTAGATGAATTAGGAAGTATGAAAATAATATCCTCAAACTCATGAATCACATTTTGTAATCCTACTTTGTTACTGGTTATCTGTATATAAGTCTCAGTCTCATTTGTTACATTTCAATGTGCATGCATGAATTGAATTTATCAGCATCTATAGGATACAACTTTATTGATCATTAAGAGAAGAAAACTTAAAGGAAAGATATTTTATATATTCAACTAAGTGTACCAAAATTACTGAGAACAATTTCTCTCAGTGTATTGAGGTATATTTAGGTTGAATTAAACATAGAGTAATTTGAGTTAATACAGCTGGACATCAGTGGAATTCTTTCTCATGTCCTTTCCAAATTGCACATTGTTAACAGATTATGCCAGAGACTATAAAGCATTGCAGAGTGCTGTTTTCAGAGCTGTAACAATTAAGGTCAAGATTGGCTACACTTGCATTTATGATTCTCCACAATGTAAGTGAGATTTGCCTTTATAAATTCTACCTTATTCATATTCATATACACTAGACCCTGGCCAAATTGAATTGCTGGCAATTTTAGCACATATTTTTTCCCCACATGTGTGCTTTTGCTCTTGATTTTCCATCTGCCTGGAGTTTTCTTCTCCCACCATAATCTCTTATCTACACTCCCTCTCCCCCACCCCAAGCATACACATACTCACTAAGCAGAGCTCTGCGTGAATAATGAGTTCTTCATTTAGCTACTCTTCACCTTTCCTCTTTTAGAATATCTTATTTATATTGCACCAGACCCATGCTGGGCATTGACCATATAAAGAAGAAAACATGATTTATAAGAATTGGAGAATATGGTGGAATAGAATCTTTATGAATCAGTCATAATATAGGACAATTAAGTCCAATAACTAAGTACAATTTCTATGCAAATGTAAACCAGTGGAACCGATTTTGTCTGTGGATCCCTAGGAAGCACTTTTCTATCAATATATCACATTATTTCAATTTATCAAACATGGGAATTATGAAGACTCATGTGCACTGGCACAGCTTGCACCCCTTGCACTTTTATCCTACCTGCCTAAAGAGTAGACTGCGTGCAAACTTGCTATCCATGAAATTGCACATACGGATGTGGTGAAAAATCATTAGTTAAAAAGGGGTAGTTTTCTAAAGGATCTATGCATAGGAGCAGCATGATTTAGGAAAGTTTTTTCTAAGGACCACCATAGGAGTGGGAGGGGTAAGGATGAAGGCAAAGGTAAGAGTCAAGGACATAATCCAGATGTGGGTTATGTTCAACTGTAAATCTCTTGGATCTATCATTTGCATATCCTTTGTATGAGCTGCCTCTCTAGACTTCAGTAGCTCATAATCACAATAGCTAACTGATGTATCGTTTTTCCTTGAGAAATGAAGATGAGGCAAGGTTAATATGCATTATTCAGTGAAGACAGCTTAAGGTCAGTTTACTTGATCTCAATAATATGGTACCAGCTATTGATGAAGTCTATCCTATAAGATATCTGCAAATCTTCACTTTTAGAAATACCACAGTCCCCTGGTTATGTCTCATGGTGGCTAAAACTTCAATATTGATAAATTGCCACATTTAAGGTCACTAAAATTTAGAACAAGTTAGCTGGAGGCCATGAGTTTATATCAGCACTTTATATAATTCTTCTATGTTAATCCTGAACTACACTCATTAATTAGGAATTACTAGTATTTCCATTTTATAAA
This sequence comes from Scalopus aquaticus, assembly GCA_004024925.1. Taxonomy (NCBI): domain Eukaryota; kingdom Metazoa; phylum Chordata; class Mammalia; order Eulipotyphla; family Talpidae; genus Scalopus; species Scalopus aquaticus. The sequence goes on from PVIJ01000103.1 coordinate 344,471, forward strand.
TGATGCACTTGAGGCAGAGGGAAGTTGGACAAATTGCCTGTTTCATAGCTAGAAAAAAGATGTGCTGGATTTTAAAACCCAATAATCTTAGTGCTTGTACTATAATTTCTAAAATAAATTAGTCTATAAACAGCATACTTAACCAGCAAGGGGTATTTTGAAAACAGTTTGATTTGCAAACAGACCATTTAGTAAATATACTTCTTTACAAATTTGCTAAGGTTTCCATAAATGAAGTACCAAAAACAGGGAGGCTTAAAAAACAGAAATTTTATAATCTCACAGTTCTGGAGGCTAAAATCCCAGATCAGGGTGCCAGCTGGGTTGGTTCTTATGTGGATGGTGAGGAAGGCTCTGTCCTGGCATCGGTCTCTGACTTGTAGAGGGTTGGGCTTTCACGGTCTGAACATTGTCTTTCCTTTATACATATTTTTCTGTGTCTTGGTTTACCCTTTGTGGAAGGCAAAATTCCTATTGAACTAGGGGCCACCATAATGCCTTCAGTTTCAGTTGATTATCTCTGTGGAGAATGTATCTCCAAATAAGACCCCCTTCTGAGGGTTAGAACTTCAATCTGTGAATTTTGCAGGAAAATTTTAACTAATAACATTTGCAATGAGTAAACAAAATAATGTTTTTTGTTGTTGTAGTTTAGATTGACTTTTTGTTTCCCTCAACATGATTATTCATTATATTTAAAAACACCATCTGAATGAAATATTAATTTAAAATTTTAAACGAACCCTATTTGAAATTTCTGTATATTAATGTCATTTATAATTAAGGCCCTCAAAAATCATGTTATTATTAAAAATAGTCTATTTTCAAGTGAAGATGCAACTCTTTGTAGGTTAATGCTATATATTTTCTGTAGGTCTTAAGATGATTTGGGTCAAATTTGACTTTTTTTTAAGATGTATTTATTTATGCATACAAGCTGGGGTATAGTCCAGAGGTGTGGGGTGGTGAGAGGATTAACCAGAGAGAGAGTGGGGAACAGAACAGGCAGATCGACTGAAATACACTGCTGAAGAGGGCAGCGGGCAGGCAGGAGAGGACTGCTGTACCATGTGGGAAGCTCACTGGCTGGGTATTGAACTCATGCTACAGTGGCTCTGGATAGCTTCCTAGTGCTGCGCTTAACCCGTTGCACCACCGGGGGCGGGGAGGCGGATAGCAAATTTGACTCTTTTTTAATAACAGATTTTAAAAAATAGTTATTTTTTTGTCTAAAGTTGTTTATCATTAAAATAGTAGAAGTGAAAGATACACATAAAAGAGAAACGGTAGAAAAATAATCAAAAAGCAACTAATGTTTCAGTATGCAAATAACTCATTTCTATTTCAGTGCCTAAAATCAAGCATGACTGCAAGATTATTCCATAAACAATTATAACACAGCTGTTCCTCAGAAGGCCATTTTAAAATTCACTTTTATTAATTAGGAATCTAATTCGAGAAAGAAAAAGAAACAAAACTCTTTAACCTTCATTGATCACCTAAGAACATGCCCCTGTAATTAGTAATGAACTGCCTTAATCATGGTAGAATAATTGATTTCACACTAAGAATTTTGGTGCCCCAGAGAGCAAACATTCTTCATAGATTCCCTCTGCAGTATGTGGTCATCTCAATTTCCTTCAGAAATGCTTTGTTTAATAAAGACTTTACACCTAGAGTAAATGCTTCCATTTCAGAAGTGCACAGAAGACCAAAAAAAAAAAAAAATTAAAATAAAATCAAACAACTTTATGATTGGTTAGTCCTGGATTCAGTATTCTGGATTCAGTATTCCTCCTTAGCAGAACAACTGTTTTCTCTAACAGTCTAAATGACTTCTATACCTTAAAGACGTTACTTCAACTTTTAGCTTTTCTTTAACTACATCTCACTCTGAACCTGGAACTATAGGGATATTGAGAAGTAATCTTTATTTTGCAAGCATACCATATTGAGTATTAAGAAATGACACAGATATTATACAATAAATTCAAGGCTGCATATGGTATTTTGAAAATGTGTATGGCTAATTCAAGTACTCTATATTCATAATGCCCTCAAAACACACTGATACTATTACCGTAAATATGTGGCACTTAATGAGATGAAACAACAGACATTGGGGGGACTTTGTATAGATAATTAAAGATTGTAACCTTTTAACTTTTCTTAGAGTAACTAATGGTCTTGAAATCAAGATAAATATCTCTGTTCACATTCCCATTCAAATATGTCTCTAAAAGGATTACCACTGTATCATTTGAGTGGAAGTATTGTCAGATGAAAATTGTGAATGAGTGAATAAAAGGAAGAGAGGAAGGAGATAGATTTTTCCACTAATTTCTATCAAGGCTAACATTTTAGGATGGGAAAAAAGAATGAATGCTTGAACCAGTAAGTTGTTTTCCAATCTTCCCTTACTTTCATATTTGATTCGTTACTAAATCATGATGGTAGATAAATCAAACATGAATTCCTGTTCTAAAATAACTGATGGACTGAAATTGGGCTAAGTGCAAGATGTACAATATTTTCAGATAGCTTAAATCTATGGATCAATTATACTCTCACATTAGGGAAAGCTTTTTCTTGTTAAAACTGTACTTAACATTTTTAACAGGTGGTTTGAATTACAGAGAGCCCTGCAATAATTTAATCTTTCTTTAAGGTAAATAAATTAAATTAGATTTCTTATAGGTAGACATAGAGTTTTTAAAGGTATTTAGACAATTTCTCATATATCCTTAGACAATGTGCTTACTTGGTCTTTCATATTAAATTTTGGGTCCCAGAAAAAAAAATTAAATTACCAGATGAGATTAAATTTCTGAAAACCTGCAGTCCTAGTTGGGCAATGAGAGAATTCTAATTTCATTTCATCCTGAAATATCAATTAGAATTACAACTTTCTTCTCTTCATAAAATATTCACATTTTTAAGAACTATTTAATTACTCTGGTTGCATAGCAATACAGAGAATTATCTCTTCACCAGAACAAACAAAGACAGTTTGTAATTAATGCAAAACTATCAATCACACACTTGTATTTTCATTATACTCATATTCTTGGTCCCTCTTGGTGGTCAGTCCATCTTCTCATGGGTTATCATCTTGAGCCCATGTGCTTCAATGCTGTCATTCAAATTATTTCTTCAGATCAAACAGCTGTTTCTTTTTGGATTTCTCCAGCTCCTGACTTTAAGTTCCACCTTCTTTGTCCAAATTTGTACACTCATTTCTTGTTACTGCCAGGTTTGTTCTCTCAACCTGCACAACCCTGTTTTAGATTAAAAGTTTAAAATAGGAAGATTAAAAATAAACCTTTGTGGTTCATTGTTCTCTCTTTTGGTGGACATAACTAATGAATCTTTACTTTCTGCAGAGGATGCTACATTTTAACCTCATTGTTTTTAAGGAAAAATCAAGGTTAACTTTATCAGATCAGCTAACACAGATTATAGATCTAGTACTGTACAGCTTGTATGAAAATTTAGAGAACATTTTGCTTCATATTTTAACTTTGCTCAAGAAGAGTGCATGATATGTGCTGCATGCTGATTGAGTCTCAAAGCTATTTGTGAGAGTAAAACACTTTCCCTGATTTACGAGCCAAATTCAAAAGCAAATCTTAACTTTTTGGCTTCAGCTGTATGGTACTTTTGTATGGTGGTCTAGAAATGTCAAAAACATTCTTCCAATCATTCAACAAGTATTTATTGAATGATTGTTATGTTCTAGGCTATGGGGTTGATGTTCTGGGTACAGCAGTGATTAATTCACGGTGTTCATCCCTTTGTGGAGTTTATTTTCTGGTGAAGAAGGTACATTGCAAATAAGTAATGACTTAAGTAATGGATATAATGTTAGGGGAAGTACAGGAGCCAAGGATGTTGATACCAAGTTGTCGGTTTAGTCAGGTAGAAGGTAGAAGTGGAGAAGATTCTACCATTTATTTTAAAACTTAAATATTGAATAACAACTTGTTGGAGAAAAGGTGAGAAAATTCTACAAGAGGGAGAAGTATACATAAAGTTCCATGCATAAAACATGTGTCTGTTGCCCTCAGGTGAGAGGGAATATGACAAACTGTCTTCTTGAGTTTATCTTTGCCCCAAACTTGAGCCCAGATCAATGTCATATTGAAACAAGAAACCTAAGGATGTTCTTCTCCAGTTTGACATATTGGAGGGGACTCTGATGTACAGTAAAGGCAAAGACTTTAACACTGGACAGTGAAAAAGATCCAATAATTCATGATGTGGAAAACAATGGTGTCTGAAAGCTAGAAATAAAAGTAAGTGCAAATGAATGTTTTCACATTCATTGCATAAGTTTAATTTGGAATGACTCCAAATGTTTTAGCATATACTGTGCTCAGCAGATAAACTAGAGTATCATTTGCCAATTTACTGACATTCTTTAATTTTACTCAAAACTGCATATTCAGTAAAATGATAGTATTTAAAAAATGTACATAAAACTGAATTTAAAGCTTCAAATGACAGCAGGAGAGAGCACATATTAAAATGGAAAACATTATTCCATTCAAAGAAGATATGTTAAGTCATTGCTTTCCAATCTAAAAGAAAAAAAAAAATCTAAGTCATTTAGCCAATTTGTCCTTAGCATGAGAGTTGTATCTTTGCTAGGCAATCTTTCTTTATTGTTTATTATTTATTGAACACCAAGTATGCAGCACTATATAAATCATCACAGACACAGTCTCTACCCTAAAGGCATACACTCTAAGTCAGACAGAGAAAACAATTCAGACATAAAATATGTCAAATGTTTTGATTAAACTGCAGATTCAGATTCTTAATTATAAATATATCTTTATAGCCTAGCAATGAAAACTATAAAAAAGACAAAAGACAAAATGATAGGAAAATCACACTCTAACTCTATTTTATAACTATGTTTTTTTTATTATTTAAAAACTAATGATTATAATTTTAGTTTGAGGTACAATCTTACTAGGAAAATGATAAACAGGAAAATAATTTTTGAAATTATATTCCAAAAATAGAAAGTTTTTGGAAAGGTGATGCTAAAATTATCCTCTGTTTTCTATTAACCTTTTTCACCACTGTTCTTTCAATATCAAAATTCTGGTTCATGATAACCCTTCACTATATTTTTAGCAACATAATACTTTTATCTTATTAATCCACATTGCTTTTCAAAGGTAAATGGAAGAGACACAAAAGCACCTCAAGTTTCCATTTTAATGTACTGAATCTTTCTCACTTTATTTCAACCTGCCCAGAATTTCTTGGATCTATGCCTATTTTATCATAAGAGCAAAGACAACATTTTAAAAAGACAGCATTTCAGTGCTAATCTCTTATTATGTAGTGGGAAGATCATCACATTTATTCAATATGTAATGCCCATAGATAAACAGAGATGGATGAACATATGGATATCAACATTGGAGCAATAGCTCTATCTGTGTCTGTCTGTCTTACATCTCTATATCCCCATCTATCCCTATCTTCAACACCTGCGTATAGGAGTTTCTCAATATATTTGTTTGTTTGAATCCAATCTTATCTTCCTAGCTGCATTTTAAATATAAGTTCCACTTTAAGAAAGATTGAATTTAAATATATGAAATTATAGAAATTAAATTAGAGTATGCCATTCAAAGAATATAAAGATTCAGAATTGGTAAGACTTTATGTAAACATAATGTATGAGTAGATTTTAAAAATCCAATTTAAAACAAACTTTTCTGAGTTAAGACAAGTACATTTGAGAACTTACAAAAAGCCAGTGTCATTGGAGCTTTAAGTACTAAAGCAAATGAGGCCAGAACCTGAGGGAATGAATTTGTGTTTTGTGGATTTGGTCATTGGTGTCTTTGGCATATATGTGAATAGACATTTAAATACTGTTTATAGAAACTATGTTTTTTAATGAATCTTTCATTTAAAATATATGAAAAGTAAGCATCTGTTTATTTACTGGATCCAGACTCATATATACATCCCTAACTTGAGAGACTGTTGTAGATTAAGAAACTCTAGGACTGAAGTTAAACTGAGACAATCTCGTTATTGAAATTGTTCAGTAGTTGACCTGATCCTCACTGTATGGTCACGAAGGACACTAACTAATATCTCTGCTGGGCAGGTGAAAGAATTTGTCAATAAGCCTGGACATTAGAATAATCCTGAGTTGGGTTCAAATTTTACCCCAGTTATTACCTTTGTAACATTGAATATTTTGGGTCTTCCCAATATCTCCTCTCCATCCAAGTTTTTTTTTTTTTTTTTAAGATTTATTTTATTGTTTTATTCATACAAGAGCTGGGGTGTAGGCCAGAGGTGGTGGGAGTTGTGGTGGTGGTGAGAGGAGTCACTAGAGACAGAATGGGGAGCAGAACAGGCAGATTGATTGAAATACACTGCTGAGGGGAGCAGTGGGTGAGGTCTACTGTGCCGTGTGGGTCAGCTCCCTAAGTGGGGGGTCAAACGCATGCTGCAGTGGCTGTGGAGAGCTTCATAGTGCTGAGACTTAACCCGTTTCACCACCAGGGAGGCCTTCCCATCCAAGTTGTAATGATATTATTAATGCTTACTTAAAAGAATTGCTCTGACAATTAAATATGATAGTATATATGAAAAACTAGAACCAATGAGTATGACGACTCATTTATATGAGTAAGGAGTTCTACTCCACTGGGTAAAGCATGCCTAATTTACCATCTAGTGATGGAAAGAAGAAGAAATGGAGCATATCATGCCCCCCTCCTATTAAATTCACATTTTGAAAGTCCTAGTCTTAGTTCTTCAGACTAAGACCTGATTTAGAAATAAGATCATTGCAAATATAATTAATTAAATTAAAATGAGGTTGTTAGGGTGGGTCCTAATCCAACATTCCTTTGCAAATTTATAAAAATAATGACACATAAACAGAGAGAAAGAGGGAAGTCAATGTACAGACCCAGAGAGAAGGGGTCATGCCAAAGAGAGAGCTCAGACACACACCTTCCCCTCACATCCTCCCCTCACAGTCCCCAGACAAAACCAGCCCGTTGACACTTTGATCTTGGACTTCTGGTCTCCATAACTGCAAGAATAAACTGCTGTTGTTTAAGTTACTCCATTTATGTAAGGCAGGCTTCACAAACCAGTGAAGAGGAATTTACTAAAACACCATTTTCATTCTTTTAGCAAGGAGGAAGAAAAATGAACAACTGAGAACAAAATGTTCTGTACTAGGGCCCAGAATTGGCTTTGGGACCAGGAATTTCATAGAAGATGCTGATGTTAGGAGCAAGACAAAAAAGAGCTCTTTGTTAATAAATGTATTTTAATTGAGTGCATTCCATAGAGGCTCTGATACATTGTTGGGTAAAAAGACCTTGGCTCCGTCTTAATTTTTTTTAGTAACCCCCACGGTTTTCTGCAAGATTGCAGTAGGGGCTTCGTGGAGAAGGCGATTCTCAGTTGGTTCTGTTCCTATTCCACATTGTGGTCAGTATTAGCTTCATCTGCCTCTGCCACTTTCTCTTCTTGCTGTGCTACATACATTTCAGTGAAAGCCAGGAGTATATGTAAAATTTACAGTGTGACTAAAGAGAAGAGAAAAAGAAAAGAGCACATGGAATCTGGAAAATTTATATGAATACTTTTTTTTTCTTGGTAAGTGAGCTGAAATAGTCCAAACACGGGTACAGTTTTTTTTTTTTTTTTTTTTTAGAAAAAAATGCTGTAGAATTTTTTGATATTTTTTTGTATTTTAGACATAGAAGTTTTAAACTTATACAACATTTTTCGGTAAGTATACTTGAATTTTTGAGATTTTTATGAGCTGAAGAGTAGTGCAGCTAAAGATAGAACAGGTAAGAAGCAATCTTTTCTGTAAACTAAACTCAAGGGAAACTTAGTTCAATTCCCCTTTTAACATGAGAAGAAGTTTTCAAGCCATGAGGCATATATAGATCAGCTAATTAGCTGTGAAAGAAAAGTAAGGGAATATACCTTACCTGTCCCGAAATGTCTAGCTAAGGACATTAGTAGAGCACTTCCCTTTTGTGGAGTTGAGCCTCATCTTATCTCCCAGGTGGATAAGGGCGATCAGAGTGCAAGGGAAGACATTTCATTACCTTTCACTCAACTAGTTCCACTAACTATCAAACTGCGTAGTACTTGAGACTAAGTGAGGAACAAAAGTAGTTCTTACATATAAGCACACGCAATGAGGATGTCGAGAGATTATGAACATTCCTTAACATAATTCCCAAAGGTCTACATTAGGTTGAGTTTTGGCAGCTTTTAAGAGAACAACTTTTAAGAGGAGTATTGAATGTAAGGTTTTTCAGGAGAAGAAGTTAAAAGGTTATTTCATAAGTGAAAGCAGATACTTAAAACACAAATGTAAAGCATTCTCTTTGAACTAAAAATGTTGTGTAAATTATTGCCCTGTTATATTTGGTAATATCAAGTATAGTTGAAAGTTTAATAAATCACCTTATTGATAAAGACAAAATGAAATATTTCTCTGTTTTCTTGTTCATAAAGTCTGTTGGAATCCTGTACTTGAATCAAAACCAATCTGTACTGGGCCTCCCTGGTGACACAAGGAGTGAAGTCTCAGCACTGTGAAGCTATCAGCAGTCACTGCAGCACGAGTTTAATCTCCAGCCAAGGAGCTGACCCACATAGCACAACAGATCTCTCCCGTCTTGCCCGCTGCTCCCCTCAGAAGTGTATTTCAGTTGATCTGTCTGTTCTGCTCCAGACTCTGTCACTGGTAAATTCTTTCAGCCCTGTACCTTTGGCCTACACCTCAGCTCTTGTATGCATAAGTAAATAAAATAAATCTTTAAAAATAAAGAAATTTAAAAAAGTAATTTGTACTACCCCTACTTCCTAGGTGATCTACCTACTAAGGTAGATCTACCTACTAGGAAAATAATAACCATCCAGGGGCCAAATACAGCAAATACTCTTGAATTGCAGGGAAGAAAAGTGCCACATGTTAGGGGGAAGGGCACCCACATGTACACTCACATACATATACATACAGTGCTAACTAAGTCTAAATCATACATACATATAGAAAACTGATTTCTACGTACGATCACGTAATGACTCACATATGCTCTGGAAATATAGGAAGCAGCCACACACACATGTTAGTTAAGAACAACTGTTTTTGAATAATTTCTGAACAATAGCTCACACAACTAAAATTCAGAGGGCTAAGGACTTAATATCGGAAGAGAATTTATTTCAGTCCTCGCCTAGCAGACTCTCCCAGTGACAATGCCAGAAGGTCTGCAGTCACCTCTAGCTGCAGAAAGTTCAGGTTAAATAGCTTATCTTACATTTACAAAGATCACCTTGGAAATGAATTCAAACGATCGCTTCTTTTGGTTATGATTTAAAAGAATTCCCATCTGTTAATAATAGAAAAAAAGAACTTATTCTGGAACAAAGAAGTCAAATGAACAACAAAAGAATTTTGCATAAGCCTGGCATCCTCAAACTACTGTTCTCTATTACCCAAAAATATCTGTTAACTAATAAAACTATTACCTCCAGCAGTAATAATACATGCATGTATAGAATATGTCATATATAGTGTATAATGCCAAATTAGTTATTATTTTGTTCCCCAAATTGTGAGGAAAAAAAAAACAAACAGATGGTTAATTTTATTGACTTTTACCTTAAAAGGGAATTCTCTACATCACTGAATGTGTTGACTAAAAATCATTCCTCACATGGGTTTCTCCTTCCCTCTCAAATTACTACCACACAAAATTTCTGACACCAGATGTGTGGATTTTTTTCCACACCAAACAATTCTGTAGTACAAGGAAAGTGTTCTACCATTGCACTCAATTCTAACCTCATCTACCTGGAGACAAGGTCAGATCCCACAACATAAGGCCTCAGACCCCCAAGACTGCCCTCCACTGCCCCCCCACTGGCAAGTAGTCGTTACCCAGGTTAACTCAAACATCAGTCCTTGACTCCATAGGTTCCCTGGAACCTGCTTTGTATACCATTTTTCAGAATGGTTCACAGAACCCAGGAAAATGGTTTATTTAATACTTTCCAATTTATTAGAAAACTAATAAAGGATAGAGATGAATATCCAGATGGAAGAGAATCATAGGGCAAAGAGAACCACGTGGGAAAGGGGGCCAATCCCTCTCTAAGAGGGATCACTCCATCACTCCATGTGTTCACTCTTCTGGAAACTCTCCAAACCCCTTCTTACTGAGATTTCCACAAAGGTTTTGTCAGAGCAGTATGATCAATTATTGACTCACTTTCCATCATCTCCTTTCTCTGGATAATGGAGGGTGGAGTCAATGCTTCTAATCATAGCTTGGTCTTTCTGGTTGACCAGCCTCTATCCTGAAGTCCACCAGGATTCACCTCATTAGAAGAAAAGACATACTTAGCACCAGACTCTTATTAGAAACTCTTATTAGAAACTTGTTAGAACCAGGGTTGAAGGCCAAATATTAGGGCAAAAGATGCTATAAGTATCTTTATCACTTACTAAATGATAAGGTTTTAAGATCTCTATGCCACAAACTGGAGACAGAGACCAAAATAAACATTTTTTTTCTTGTTATTTTGCACTGAATTTCAGTGTCTCTCTGTCTGTCTGTGAATGGTCCTATACATTGCAGATGCTTTTGCAAGAACTTCATTCAAAAGATCTCTTTAAGGCAAAGAAACTCCTTATTCAGTAATCCTTTCTAATGGTTGTAGTTAGAATGTATGCTGTTTTTAGTAAACTTAAAAATAAGTTTCTGAGTCATTCTCTATTGGCACTCTTAGTTTAGTTCTGAGCCATGGTGTTATATGGAATATCAGATGGAATAAGATTTTAAGACATTGAAGTAATAAATAGCAATAAACAGGTTCTGTTCCTGTACCCTGGTTCACAGAAAAATATTAATGTGACTAAAATATATTATACTACAAATACATTATTGTAGTATAAATCCATTGACCATTATCTCAAATATTTTATTGGGAATGAGATAATTCCTAATTTTCAGGCGTGAAAAAAAAAAAAAAAACACAATACATACCAGCAAATAAAACTCTTACACACGAGGTGGCTCCAAAACCTGAAACATTGCTAGAAATAAAACGATAAAAAATACTTAGACATTCTGTTTGTATCAGTCTGAGTTTTGATCAGATTGAATGGCTCAGATATAACCAAATTCCATGGTAACAAAAACAATTCTAAATATATGCTGCTAATTAATAATTTTTGATTCATTATATTATTCTCATCAACTTGCATTTAATCCATAGCTTCCTATACCTTAAACTGTATAATGCAAGAAAGTCCAATTTGTAACTCAGAAAATCACATCATGAAGAAATAGTTACTAATCAAACTCCGGTTAGAGATGGTTGACCTTTATAGAGCAACATTTATGATAAGCTAGAGATTTGAGCGAATATTAAAATGTACATTAGAAACAAGCCACATTGATCTTTTTTCAGTGATATTATTTATGCAATTCAATGTAAATCAACTTAATTGTCTTGAAAGCTGAATGTGTTGAAAGCTTTGGTGCATTCCTTGAACCTGTTCCAGAAGTTAGTTTTATTTTGTTTTTATTTCAATTGAAGAATTTGGAGATTTCATTTACAGCTATAGCACAGCAGATGGGTCACAATAGATGTTTAATAAGAGAAAGATAATTTGAGTATATTTTTTGTATGTGAATATATAAAATATAAATATACATACCCATTGTACATATATTGTACATTACACACACACACACACACACACACACACACACACACACACACACACAGATTAGTTCTAAAAGACTAGGTGCAGCTACTTAATGGAATTTTCCTCTAATAGAAAATTTGCTGCTTTGTCCTATGACCACCTTTCGGGAGACACTGGAATAGTATAGATATGTTAGAATTCATTCTAATTGCATGGGATTATCTCAATGTTTTCATAAAAGATACTCTATACTTAAAATTTGAAGCTAAAATGTAAAATAAATGCTATATGGCCTTTGAAATGTTCTTTCACTTGTAATAAGAAGCTCTCACTAAGCTACATCTTTTTTTTTTTTTAATATAGGCTTCATTTTCAGATTCTTCACCATTATGTTCCTCACATTATTTAAAATCATATACAGTGAAAATTACTTAATTGTCATTATGCAACTCAAGAAAAGTCCCCAGAAACAACTCTCAGTGACCCTATCTGCCTGGCGTAGGTCATACATCTGTCATGAACCAGTTTCTGTAGCCAGGGAGATAGACCACACTGAATGAGATCTCATTCTCCAGATGTGGGCAGGGAAATAATGGTAGGTAGTTTCACCAAAGCAAATTGAGAGCAGGGTGGGGCATTGTTGGTGGATGCTGAACAGAAATTAAGGCATTGCTTAAGGAAAGATAAAGTGGGCCTCCCTGGTTGCCTAGGGGATAAGTCTCAGCGCTATCACCCCTATGGCCTGAGTTAGATCCCTGGCCAGGGAGCTGACAAACATGGTGCAGCAGCAGACCTCTCCTGTCTCACCTGCTGCTCCCCTCAGCAGTGTATTTCAGTAGATCTGCCTGTTCTGCTCCCCACTCTGTCTCTGGTGAATGTTCTCCCCCTTCCTCTCCTATACCTCTGGTCTTCTATGAAAAGGGGGGAAAAAAAAGATAAAGCATGTTGGAAGGGTAATTAACAAATGCCTAATAGAGCTTGTAAACTTGGCTACAGCCTATAGTGTAGCATGTAATCTCAGTCTTTTTATCATTATAGTCTAAATAACATAGATGCAACATATGAAGTATGCTAGCAATGGAAAGGATTATAAAATAGTTTAGACACCTCCTGCAGAAATTGCAGCTATTGGCTTAAAAGGGAAAAAAAATAACAGTTGAAACAATAAAACATCATTTAATACTCCATAAAATAACCCAACATAAAACTTGTGTGTTCTATAACTTTTCATAATGAAATATAATAATTCTACTGATATCATAGTGGAATGACAATGAACCTTATGGTTTTAAAGGTAGGAAAGTTTGTTTTATTTTCTTAAAACTGTAACTAAACAATTGGGCACAATAATTTATCAGGTTGACACATTCCCATTTCCCCACTCCAAATGTCTTTGGGTCAGAAAACATATTTGCCAGAAAAATATTATTTGTTCATAACATTACAACAGATGAAAATATTGGGGACTCCAGTAAATTTTCTTTTGCAATTTTTCAATAACATTTATAATTGAAGTGCTAAGTTGTTGACTACAAGACAATTTAGAAATGGAAAATAATTTCAGATGTGCAGTGGTGTTTCAAGAAGAAAAACTAAAAATTTAAAGGAGAACTTATGACTGTAAATGTCTCACTGTGCATTATTAATGCCCATGTCTGAGTGCACAAAAATCCTTTACATGGATAGAAGGATAATATAAGCAGTGCTCATTGTTTGAGAAGAATAAAATGGATGAAATGGGCTAGCAAGCAGAACTCAAAACACATGCTATATTTTCTCTCTTGGGAATTTTGTGGTCAAAGAGGTTAAAAACAAAAAGTAAACATATGTAAGCAAGGAAGAATTAGAGTAACTCCTTTGCCAGTTGAAATGGACTTCTCAAGCCAGCACATCGTCTATGGCCAAACAGCACACGGTGTAGATAATCTTTGAGCTGTTTTCTGGACAGAGGTTACATTTGTCCTCAATTAACATTAGTGCCTCAGAGATGGGGGTTCATATTGGGAGCATGAGGGCGCCCCTAAGCCAATTTCCCTTAGAAAGTGAATAGATCCCTGACCTGACTCCAGGCTGGGGGTCTGTGGGTATTGTGGTCAGGGGTGGTATGTTGGCAAAGTTGTAACAGGACATTGGACAACTCGGTTCAGCCCATAGACCTGGAGCTTGGATGTCTCTGCAGATGAGAACCACTTCCCAGCTCATGATTTCACGCTTGACTTTCCTGTAAATGTAAATCAGAACTAATAAGATGGGGAGAGGGGGAGGATAGGACTTCAATGTTTACACTCATCTGTAGCACAAGATGCATTTTTCCAGAGAGAAGGGCAAGGCTCAAAAGATCTGAGGTTTCCATTAGTGTGCCAAAGCAGCGCTGCTAATTGGCATCTTCTGCAAACTCAGACCTGGACCAGAAGCAAAGCCTCCCTGGGAATCTCCAGGGAGAAGGCTTTCTTGCCTCCTCTCTAGGAGTTCTCATTTCATGCCTTGCCTGGAAATGGTCCAAGAATACATTTCTCTTGTTCTAATACCTCAAGTTCTCTCCTTCCCTTCTTTAAGACTATGCACCATGGAAAGTTATCTATTAAAAAAGAAAAAAAATCAAAATGATTGGTATTTTTCAATGTTAAAACTTCTCTCATGCTGATCTTTTACCCACTGTGTCATCTTTTGAAGAGTTCACACTTGGTGATGTTCTCAGAGCTTGTGTGTGTCTAATCACAGCTGTGGTGTTTAGTCTGCTATGCCTTCTCAGGCATTCCTCTCTGTGAGAAACACTTCAAACTCTTGTCCTCTGCTGTCAGGCTGGAGCAGCGGAAGCCTCCAGCTGCTCTGGGGAAGGAGCAACAGCACCTCCAAACTTGCTTGCACAGCCTGGTTATGGCCTTGCCCAGGAACAAGTCAGGACGTCTATACACCCAGTTATGAAATGGAGGGATTAGAATTATTTCCAGCACCTGTTTGCCTATGGCTTTGCTATGGGAATTAAGCTAAAAATTTATTTTTTAAGTATGGAAACTGAAGTTTAAATTTACTTAAATTTTGAAAATGTAGAGAATATGTTTTTTTTTCTTTTTCCCTATTTCCCTTTCGCTAAAAGGTTTTATTACTTCTGACTAATGGTGTTGTTGCCCTCTGGGGAAATGCTATTCTGAACCTCTTTGAGACCTGTCAGGAGGCACATTAGAAACATTTACTGATGGATTACCCAATGTGCACTGAGGTACATTTTTTCCCACTCATGTGAAGGTGGTAGGGATATAGATTGGAGGATGTAGATGGTGTGTGGAGAATGTGGTTAGGGAACTTGTTAGAAGTAAATTTTAGTTAATGGACTACAACATACTGAGAAATTCTTAATGATAATTTCTTTATAATTTTATGCAACAAATATTTTAGTATTAAATCAAAATTTTATATATGTATATACATGTGTATGGGTTTGTGTGTACATGTGATGTGTGTAGATACATGTAGACATATATGCATGTGATCAATGCAGTATATAAAATAGATACACTATGCACATTATATCAAAATGGTATCTTGAAGCTCAGGATCTCTTTAGGAAACAGCCTGAAACAGATTCTTCCAAGAGTAGTTTATTTCAGGATACTTTCAAGGTACAGGGTTTAGGGACCTGGGGGAATGAGGCAGGGATGGAGGGAAGCCGATCGAAAGATGCACTATTGTGCTGGTTCATTGCCAGGGCAAGATCGAAGTAAAATATGTGCTTCAGTAGTGTTGATGCAAAATGAAGGAAAATATTTCTTGTTCACTAGCTCCTGATGCTAATCAGACAGAGGTTTCTCATGGTTTGTTTATTCCTTCTCAATTTGAAATTAGTTGATGAATCACAATACTTGAGTAAATTCCTAAAGACATATCTGGCTGGGCAGCCCACAACCCAGGGACTGGAAGAGGGAAACTCAGTGCAATTTATGTGAGGTTATCTTGGTGTCTCTTCCTGCCTCAGCAAACCTGGAGCAAAATGAGGGGCTGTGGGCATGTGAGTTTGGCCTCCGAACATTCTCAGTTAAGGTCTGCAAAGAAAACAAACAGCATCCATTGAAAATATTCCATTTAACAACATTTGATGTAGAAGACCAGAGAGATGGAGCAGTTATGAGAATTTAATAACAATTGAGTTCTTGTTTTCTAGAAATGACTAAGAAAATGCCTCTTTGAGGAGGGTGTTTTTGATGTGAATACAGGCAGAGGGAGATGTAGGTCAAAGGAAGAAATGTTCCAGACCAAGGGAAGAGCAATAAAAACTGCCCAAAAGTGAGGTTTAAAGGTCTATGAGAAAACTATTAGGTCCAGAATGTGATGAGGAAGGGAGTGAGAAGTAGATGGAGCCCACGAGAAAAGCAAGCTAGATCACCAGCCTTTGAGGTGCAGGTAAGATTTGAGATTTCATGTTCATCATGACATAAAGCCATTGACATATTTTGAATACAGGAATCATATGATCTGTGTGACTTTTTAAAGGATGGTTCTATTGCTCAATGGAAATACATAGTAGAGGGGTCCACTGGACATGGGGAGCCAGTTTATGTTATCAATGCCCAGGTGAGGGGTACTAAGTGCTATTGTTTGTACTTCATATTCACCAGATAGGAAGGGAGATGTCATCATAACAGATGGGAGATTCAGGAGTTGTCTAGACTGGGTGATATGAATAACTAGAAGATTTAGACTGACATTTATTGGTACAGGAGTATTTTAAAAGGTGCATGCATAGTAGGAAAAAAGCAGGGCAATTTTAGGTATTTTATTCTTGAAATTCCTATGAGACATCCAGAAAAGAGTGAGAACAAGTTAATGAATTCATTAACACTCTTGGTAGGGACTGGTAAGTGTCAGTTCAGAAAATGTAAAGCATTTCCACCTCCACCCATATGGAAGTGCAAACTTCATATAATCCTGTCATTTTAGTCGAGAAATGCTTGTATTTTATCATTTTAATGCTTTTATCTTTGACCAGTGATGAACTTGAAATTTTCACCTTTTTGTTCTGTGAATTGTATGATCATACCCTCATCTGTTATCTATCAGGATTTTAGCACAGGTCATTAAAACTGACCCATGTGTCTTATTTTTTAAATACTTTTTATGAAAATATTATTTGCCTTTTAACATTATGATGTTTTTGTGGATGATTACTTTTAAACCTGTATAAAGTCAATTTTATATTTGTGATTTATAACTATCGCTTAAAAGTTTAAAAAAGTTTCATATTTTTACATATTCTTATTCCACTTAACTATAAATATTTTGCCTATTAAATATAGTATGCGATATAATTTAGTAACTACTTAATTTACAAATAGTTTCTCAGTGATTTGTGACTTTTGTAAGGATGCTATCACCAAGTCCTCAAAGAATGTCAAAGCCTATTTGTCTTCTTTGGTATAAACACTAATCCAAGCTAAGTTATCAGCTTGAGCACACTGAGAACAAATCTACTCAGAAAACCAAACGTATAAGCAACTTTACAGCTAACATGCAGCTGAGTGGGAAATTCTGACAATGAACCCAGTACAATTCTGCCTTAGTATGACTATGTTCTGAAGTGAGACTGTCACTTCTGGACCAGGTTAGCCCATTGAATGACTCAACTTCTGATTCTGAGAGTCATTGTAAGCACCACATTGTTCTGCAAAGACACATACAATGCTTTGCAGCTCAGACAATTTAGCCCAGGACTCTCATAACCCCACTAGCTCTGAGGGGCTGCTGTATTCCCATATGCCCCCAGTTGCAAATCTCAAGCTGAAACTTTTGCATTCTACCTCATTTCCTGTTTTTTTTTTTGCCAGAATTTTCACTCTATGCCAAATTGCTTTCTCTCTGTTTTATTTTATATTATCACATCCGTGTTCTCATCCTCTCTTCTCATCATCAATAAACAAATACTGATCCTGCAAAATATCTTAAACAATTGATTGTATCATTGACATAAAAGATCATTGGTGATAATACAAAAGCGCACGTAAATCAAATAACACTGTGTAGCAGAATGGGGGCAATGGGTACATGTATGCACACATGAAAGTGTGTGTGTGACAAGTAGCCACTGCTAGTATAAAGTCACATTTCAAAAAAAAAAAATGCTATTAAAAGGAAGCATTTAGGGGCCTCCCTGGTGGCTTAGGGGTTAAGTCTCAGTGCTATCAAACTATTGCCAGCCTCTGCGGCCTGAGTTTGATCCCAGACCAGGAGCTGACCCATCTGGCCTACACTCCAATTCTTCCATGGAAAAAAAAAAAATATATATATATATATGGGTTTGAAAAGAGTTTACCGAAATCTAAAGAATGAAGAGTGAAGAGAGTTTCCAAATGACATTAATGTTGTCAGCGACTGGTATTTGCTAACACATTGAAATTTTCAGTAACTCTGTCACTGAAATATTTCATTTTACTAACGAGAAGACTTAAATTAATGACTGAGAAACTGACTAGGACATAAGAATATGATTGTATGAGAAAATTTCAAAATATGTAAATGTGTACAACTCATTTCAAGACTTGTCTTTACTATGCTTTGTAGCTCCTTGTAACACAATGAAATTTAAATAGAAGTTGACATCAAGTACATAACATTTCAATCAAGTACATACACTTCAGTGTATATTCCAGTCCTGACGATGTTAGGTTAAAAAATGATTTTCCATTGTGCCACTTTCCTATAATTCTAAGTGAAATGGACCAATGTTCCATTAAATGTTTTATTCTTATCTAATGGGGGATCTGACACCTCGAGTGCATTATCACTGGACATCATCTCAGCAGCAAAGCCCACATGACATTGTGAAGATTTATAGAGGAGGCTCCTTACTAACCCAGGCTATAGGACAGTGTGTTTATGGGTGTATGTGTGGATTTATTTTTTTCGATTTTTATTAGATGGTCATATAAAGAAAAGTTTTGTTCATCCATCTAAAAATCAACTCAAAAAAAGGACAAGGACAAAATTTATAAAGCAAACCATGTGTGCAGAATCAAAATGCCACCTGATTAATTTGAAGGCAAACATAACCCCCACCCCATGTGACCTCATCTCCACTTTTTGCAGTCACGGAGCAGGTCTTGCTTCTTGTTTTCTACTTATCTCCTCCTCCAGTCTGGTCCTTCTGGGGCACTGTTTTAGATCTTGAAAAGAACCATTGATCACATTTTCTAAGAAATCATTTAAAAACAGTTCCTAGAATAGCAAGACACATTTCAAAGATGGCAATTGTGTAACCAAAACAGAATATTCCTGTTTCTGTAGTCCAAATCTAACACTCTTGTGGAAGCTTATCATTGAAGAAGGAAACTAACTGACTGTCTCAGAGAATATAAACATCCTTCTTGATTTATGAGATGTGCAAGATATTTGTCTCCATTGCTTGGAATACTGGAGTGTTCTGTTGTATCCTCTTGAAAAAACAAATCTTCACTGCCATTAAAATATTAACACTTCAGCAAATCAAAAGACTTCTTATTTCTCTGCACAAGTAAGAACCCTCCCTTACTCCTCCAATAGCCTATCAGCTCATCCATCATGCATTTCAACCTAATTGACTTGGAACACTTTGCAACTTCACAAACAAATAACACACTTTGTATTGAAAATATTCTTTCACGCTCTTTTCAACTCATTCAATTTTATGTTTTTACTGAAAACAAAGACAGTTTTAAAACGGGGACTTTGACATAAAGACTAAAAGAAAATAAAAGGATTCCTTGTACCATAATTCTCATTTTTTTGTGATTCTTAAAAGAAAATAGATCATTTTGCCTCTCCCACTGTGAGGAAAGAAGAAAGTATCCGGGAGATAAAAAGAACATTGTGATAGGAGAAAAGCTGAGAAGGAAATAGGTGAAAAGGGACAGTAGGCGAGGTGTGTATAGCTCCCTTCTGTATCTCAAACTTGTTAAGGAGGCTGACTATTAAAAAATGTGTAAATTGATTTTTTGATTCTGAATATAGACACATCAAGGCACATATGGAAGAATCTATCACTTTACTTTTTCTGCTGATATTTATCAATAATTTGGCATAGGACAAATGACTTGTCTTTGAACCACAATTTATTGATTTTTAATGTGGACATAATACAGGATTTTTTCTGATGTGGTGTTGTTTATAGTTTCCTTTCCAGTATACTGGAAGTATATGGCACCTGGAAATTCTGAAGTAACTGTCTGAGGAATCAATATGATAGTGCCATATATTTCATACACTGGCACATAGTAGATATTCCCTGATCATCGGTATTTTTGCATTGTATTGATTCTGTGTTTTTACCAGTTGATGTGTCCTGAAGCTACCCATACTTCATTGTAGTCTTATTGCACTTATGACATAGTGACCATCTTAGGGATCAATTTAAAGACAGGGAAAAGATCATATTACCTTCATCCCTCATCTCATATTCATCAATTTGCTGATAATTTGACTTGACTTGGGATATAAAAGCTGATGATTAAAAGTTATTGCAGAACTACCATGGACCATATACTTCCAACATTCTCGAAAAAGAGCTATGAAGGGACACATTATTAATCCACTTAGTCTCAATATCATGCAAGAGATAATTGAAGCTATTTAATAAACTCAAAATAAGTATGTTGAATAGAAGTACTTCCCTGTCAAAAATGTGCTTATGGACGCTATGAGAACTGAAATTGTTCTTTTCAATATCTTTTTTGAAAACATTGAGTGTTAAAATTAGGAATGGATGGAATGGTTGAGGATGAAAGATGGACAAAAATGGGAAGTCAACCGTGAGAAGACATACTTTGGAACTGAGAGCTGCTGTATGAAATGGCAGTTGAATTAATTTGTTGCATCTCCCTTGAGCTGTGGATTCAGTGGGAAAATGTATAGTAATGGGGTAGGTCAAAAGTGTATTTTTCAGTCTTCTTTTATGTAGCCCAAGTTTGGAGAAATGCTATAGCTTGCAAGGACAAAAGTAGAGACATTGGACAGCATCAGCAGAAACTTGATCTGTCTAGAAAGCAAGTTCATTGGCGCAAATCAAAGGCATATGAGGTACATCACACATATCTAGAAACAAAGTCAATTGTGCCAAAATAACAGCATTTATGGAAATAATCACAGCAAAATTAAGGCCCTTTTGTTCCCTTTAAAAATATTTATCTTACAGTGATGTGAGTGACATTAGATACTGTTCCTAGTGGGGTCTGTGGTGTTCTAAATTAAGCTGCAGTATGACTAACCCATGTCACAAAACAAACCTCCCTTTTATTCTTACTTCCCTCTCTCCCTTCTTCCCTTCCTTCCTTGATCCTTCCTTTTTCCTCCCTCATCTTTTCCACTTTATTATCTGTTATTTTTTCATTAAAATAGTTTTATTTTGACATTGTGTTCAGCTTGCTTACATTTTGGGAATCTGATGCCAAACTGCACAGATGCTTAGAAGAAAGATTTTTCCCCTACATTTCTGAATGGAATTGATTCAGCAATAAATATGAGAACCCTTAAAATCACACAAGTGTTCCTGGCAGATACTAAGCCCAAAGCCCACTATGAACTATGAGAATTACAGTGCAATATCCCTGATAGGAGAAATAAGAGATGAAATAAAGTCAAATTCATATACAGCTCTTCTGCATTATTTCAGGGAACTTTGCTTTTCAACCTAGAGGCAGACAGGATATTGCTGATTTAGATATTACAGGAAGGTCATATGTTAAAAGCATTTCTCCCACACATTAAAAACCCACACAAAAAAATGTCTTGTTGAACTCAATTCCCAATACTTCAGAAAAAGTCCAATCTCCTTACTGCTTCAATACTTTGGCACATTCTTACTACCTCGATAGCCACCAAATCCAACAGCTGCTTAGGAGGGAATTGAGGAAAATTCTCAGACAGCTGTTAGGGATAGTTTTCAACCACAATGAAATATAAGTTGAAAAGTTCACTGCCAAGATTTTCCCCATCTCAAAGAAAGACACCGCTGAACTTACAATAAATATAGAAAGGGGAAATCAATGAGAAGAAAAAAAATCATGTTTGAAAGAGTTTAAATCCAATTGTCACTAGTATGTTAGCAATTTTTTTTCAGGGGGAATATAAGGCTGAGTTATGAACACACCACTGGTTCTTCTATTAACTGCTATTTGGAATCTACACAAGAGCATTTCTTAAGTTCAAGACTACTGTGTTAGCAGAAAACATTGTATAATACCTACTAAAAGTCTGCATATAGAGTTGGTTAAATTGTTTGTAGTTATAAAGCAATATTAATGGTAATATATAAATCTAGGGAATTCAAAATGTATACAAATGCTATAAATATACATAATCATTTTATTTTATAAACTTTTATGTATATATATTCATCTACATGTAAATAATGGCTATTTATAAAGGGTAGAATTTGGGGGTACTTATTTTTTTCTTGCTTTTACTTAAATATAGCTTCTAATGAACTTGTATTATTCTCAAAATACTATGGTACCAAAAAGCAGGAATGCAAATCACAGACAAAGTAATATTTGGAGCAGAAGCCTTGGGTGCAGCTGGATTGTTTGACTGCAGTTGGACATTTGGACTCAGAGTCAGTGTGAGGAACACTTGTTAACATTGTAAATTTAGGTTGACATAGGTGTACAAGTAGTATATTTAGAAGTGAGGGAGAGGGCAATTAAGACAGGAGAAGGGAGTGAACAAAAAGGTGGATTAATGAATCAGCCAGTGTTATGGCTGTAGCTCAATCAATGTGGACCTTTTGGGACCTCATCTTGAATATACACTGGAATAGCATCACAGAAATCAGAGGAAGTTATGGTATCTGTCCACCAATTTCTATTCCTCACTTGTTGAGGGTCACTCCAGAACTACTACCTTCCACATTCAATATATGCACCAAAAATATCCATAAAGGACGGGTAGGGGAAAGACACTAGAACACCACCAGACTAAACATTAGCTGTGGGATGCCTGCATCACTGAATATGCTCATGAGCAGGATAATTCCTAAGCTGTCCCCACATCAAGAGGATGAGAGAAGAAAGTAAGAGCTGGCCAATGTTGCTGTTCTCTAGGTACATGGGTTTGGACAATTGTTGACCATTCCTGGTTTTTAATTTCCTAATCTGAGAGGTACCATCAAGACTTCCTCATACCTTCTCCTAAAGATGATACCAAACATGATCATGGTTTGGAAAAACAAAAAAGAAATAAGGTGTACCTCACATTCCACTTCTACAATGTGGAAGATGAGAACCCCAAAACTCATTGTAAGTTTGAAACCTGTAGCAGGGACAGACCCAGAATTAATAGGATGCCCCGATTTTTCATAGAAATTCCAAATTTCATCATCTGTGATTATGAATGCAAGGAGAAGATTACCCCCACAGGCCGAAGCCATTGGCATTTCAGTCTCTGCAAGCTCTAAAGCTTAAGTTTTCTGGTCTATCTGGGATCAAAATAAATGAAATCCCTACTAAAATTTTTTTGTGGTTAATATAACTAGAGCTCATCGTTCTTAACCAAAAAAAAAAAAAAAGGAGAAGAAAGAAAAAAGTAAAAAAAAAAAAAAAAACATTTCTAAGAGTGTGAAATTTTTGCTGTGGTTGCATGGAGTACGCAACATTATAAGTTCTGTTTATTCCCTACTGAGCAGGGCAGAGAGGGGGAGAATGTGACTCTAGGTGCATGAGGAAGCATCCTCTTCCTGAGTCCTCAAAGTTGTCAGTCTTTCCTACCTCATCCCCAAGCTCCCTTTTGCACATGCAACCACACTCACCACTTTGGGGTTCAGCTCATCTGTCAAGGCTGGCAGACTGCCAACGCTGCTTTGAACTGTGGAAAATCTGAGAAGTGCTTGATAGCTTTTTATATAGTTTGGTTTGATACCAATAACTCTTGAGTGTGGCTGTCAAGGCAACAAAGCTGTAGCTCAACAAAGAAAGAAAAATAATAATAAAACAAATCCCTCAAGATTATTAGTGAATAATCTGTGAAATGCTCCAAAGAATTTTCCTATTGTTTCTTAGTGTGTTTTGCAGAAGGCCTTGTTAATTAAGGTTCAAGACCAAGAACGGTATCTACGACTGAGTCCCTATTCCTCCTGCTTGCATAACAAATTGCTCACATAAACTGCCCCCAAATCTCATCATCTCTCACCTCCCTCCTCAGGAACTTTAAAACATTGTTCTGTTATACTAACTTGAGACTCCATTATGGAAGAGGCACAATTTGGATTTGGCTGTAATTTTCAAATATTTATGAGAGCAAGATTACAGACAGAAATAAATGGCATCTGTGAATGTGTCGCTTGAATTAATAACTTCAGTATTTTATGGGGCTAGAGGGGGAGATAGGTGGGTTAAAAATGGGGATAGCCACCCTGTCCAGGTTCACCCCATAAACTGGTATCAATTCCTATTAGCATAATTTCTCTGCAGAAGCTTCTGAACAGAAGAGCTGATCTCAGACTTAGATCACTTCTCTTCAGAAATCACAGCATCAACAACAGATTCAGCGTTTGTTGCATGTGTTTTTTCTTCTCCTAAAGGTCCCCAGAGAGAGAGCAAAAAGCATAGATGAGCTTTAAATAAATGGAATCGTGCCAAAGAATCCGACACAGCCATTTGTCTTTGGTGCTTAAACAGAGCAGAGAAAGAAGTTCTTGGAGTCAACTTTAGGCTGTGCAGTGCAATGTCAGTTCAAAATAATTGGAATTTATTACCATAAACGAAATGGAATAGGCGAGTTCTTTCTTACTCCCTCCTAAATTTTACTTTTGTTGTAGTGAATCCAAACTGTAGGAGGAAATTGATGTATTATCAAATTTTGAATCATCTTGTGGTAATTTTGTAAACTGTATGTAAGCTATAGTATTTTTTTTAACTTTCCCTACAATTTCCCACATGCCCTATTTTACTTTCAGTTAGTCCTTTTCTGATTTATCCCCGTTGACAATTTACCCTCTTACCTTAGCAATCTGGTATGGTAGCAAAGGCATTGTAAGGAAGGATAGAACATTTCCCCTACCACTCTGGGTTCTTTTAAATCCAGTCCAGTCATCAAATTAACATCACATATTTCAGTAGGGAAAAAGTAAAACAAAACAAAATAAAACAAAACAAAAATGTAGGGTAATCCACATAATTATACAGATTCCAAAACCAGTGAGATAAAGTGGGGGTATATATCCTAATTAAGGAAGAGGATATGGGCCTGGGGCTTCTTTGAATGAAACTTTCATGATGAAGAGAAGTGACTTACAAGACAAAGTCCAGATGCAGCCATAATTACATGTTTGTCCTGCCATATAGAGCAGTTCATTTCTGGTAATAACCCTAATTCTGGGTAACACCCCCAATTTTCACTGCTGCTATTTAAGGGAGTGGTAAATTTTTCTTGAGAGTTTTTAGGGTTTCCAATGACCTCAGCTCAAAATAATCCACACACAAAAGTGGCACATCTTGGGAAGACCTGACTTAAACATCTTGAGGAAGTCTGTCCTTCAATAAATAAAATTGAGTTGTTAGCATGAAACAGGGGTACATTTGGGACCCCAAATGGTTAAAGGCTGCACACTTTTCTGGTCACCTATAAACACAAAGGCATCCTCTTAGTGTGAAAGATTTTCAACAGAATCGCTGTGCATACAGAGAGAGGAAGAAAGGATTCGTAAAACAACGGCCTTGGAAAGTTATTCATCCCCTTTGGGCGAATACCCAGTCAAACAGGCTAGCCTTAAACAGGTCTGCTGAGACCCAAAAGCTTGCTATATGTCTAAGGTACTTTCTAGTAGGGAACCACAAGAGAAGGGTTAGACAGGTCCCAGATGGCTGGGACAAAAGTGGGGCTTCGAAATTCAAAATGTACCATATAAACTAACATGAAATCCGGATAACAGCTCCCATTGTTTCTGTCAAGGACTAGAGAACAGCCTTCTACACATCTCTCATCGACATACCTCTTCCAAGTGTCTTTTCTGAGTGATTCCATGTGTCTCCTCCTGAGTGTCTCTTACAGCAGTACTGGAAAACCAAGAGAGTAAGAGCGTGCATGTGTTCAGTTATAAGCCAGGCTTTGCATCGTAACCCTGCCTCTGTTCCCACAGCACTCCATTTAGGAAGTCAGGTTCATGGAATGCTGGGAGTTATAGGTTTTGGTACCTGAGCTCTCTTCAGTGTAGACATGGGAGTGAAGTCTGCACGAATCTCAAGAAGTGTATTTGTCCTCTAAAAGAGATTTATTTTAGTGCTATGGGTTGATTTATATACCTCCAAATTCATATAATAATATTTTAACCTCTAGTATTTTAGAATGTAATTTTCTTTGAGGATGGAGTCTTTAAAGAGAGAGCTAATTTAAATAGATTAGTTTCTAATTAATTATACTTCATTAGTCATTAGTTTATGAAAGTAGTATTCTCATAAAAAAGAGACATTTGGACACAGGAATGCAAATAGAGTAACTGTCATTTGTACGTGTAGATTATCTTCTACAAAACAGAGAAACCTGGGACAGGTTTTTTTTTTTTCTTTCTTCACAAACCTTAGAAAGAACCAAACTTGCTGACACCTTGATCTTGAATTTTTTTTTTTAAGATTTATTTATTTATACATACAGCTGGGGTACAGGCCAGAGGTGTGGAGTGGTGAGAGGCTTCACCAGAGACAGAGTTGGGAGCAGAACAGACAGATCAGAAGTACACTGCTGAGGGGAGCAGCGGGCGAGGCAGGAGAGGCCTGCTGCACCATGTGGGAATCTCCCTGGCTGGGCTTCGAACTTGCATCGCTGCTGCCGACAGCTCCACAGCGCAGCGCTTAACCACTGTGCCACCAGGGAGGCCCGATCTTGAATTTTTAACCTCCAGAACTGTAAGACAAATTTCTGTGTCAGAGTAACTTACTTAGTAGTACTTTCTACTGAAGTACCACAAGTCTGAAAGGGAGCAGAATTTATCAGTCCAAAACATGCCTCTTTTGCCTATTGATTTTAGGCTGATTACTTTTTAAGAAGCTACAGACACAGGATAAGTTCTGAAAACCAAGTGAAAGTTATCATTTTGTAGGAAACATATTTATAAGGGAAATCTTTAGTCTGGGTATCACCCTCCCTCTCCCAGGAACAGGGAGAAGACTAAATCTCTGGTAACTCTTATTAATGGAGAAGGCTAAAATTTAAAACTTCATGACAAACTCACCTCCATAATAAGGTACACTGTTTACTATACTATTTCTGCCAACCTCCCATAACTGACCCCCTAACCATCCTCACTTCCTCCCCCAATAGCCTCTTTTTCTTTAGCTGAAGATAGTGTTAGAAGTGATGCCTTGAGGAGTTACTCAACTTTCCTGGGTATCCCCAAGTTATACAGGAAGTATACATGTTATTAAAGTTTTGTTTGTTTTCTCCTATTAATCTATCTTTTATCAAAAGGAATATCTCAGTAAAAAACATACAGGGGTAGAGGGAAAGTTCTTTTACATCCTGTACAAGTCCTAGCAAATAAATACACACAACTATTCATTGTTTCTTAGGTTATTTGGAACAAACATTTTCTTGATCTGGGATTTGTTTGCTTGGATATAATAGAGAACAATTATACCTGCATAATCCATTTTAAAGAGAATAGCAAAACTCAGCTAGACTAATGGCTGTCACCAGGTATATGCTACTATGCAAGTATGGGCTACTGTGTATAAGTATTATTTAAAACAAGTGTTACAAGTAAGTATTCATCTGAGTAAAATTGGATGGTGTTCAACATTGAGTAGTAGCTAAATATCTGAAATCTCATTGAATTTTTCTATGGTCTCAAAGACTTATTAAAATATAAATATTCTGCAGATGACACAAGTACTATTCATTTTATTTCAACTAAAATTTTCACAGTACATTTACCCATCAAATCCAGAGCTAAAATCAATGAAATCACTAAAACAGTACAACTCGACTGTCAACTTCTAGTAGTCGTAATTTGAAGGCCAGGGTAATGGTACAAGAAGAGAAATGGTAAGTAGGATACTACAACAAGCACAGTTATTTCAGAATAATAGTTATAGAACATTCAACTGTTACAATGGTGGAATTTATAATATAAATGTTTATTCATTCTGAGGGCCAAAATATATTTTTCATGCATATTTGGCTGTCATCTAAAGTTCCTGTCTCTCAGCTCTCAGATCATGGAATTTCCTGAGTCATTAGAGCAACGAAAACAACTTGTGCCATGATATTTGTTATTTTGTCATCAGTCCCTGAGTAAGCTTCAGAGTCATAAAAGTTTAAATTGTAAGAGTGTGAGCTAATTGGGGAGGTTCATGTTCACTGTCCCATGTCCCTTACCCAATGAAGGGTGGAACTAAGTGTCTAGGGGAAGCTTAAAAGGACAGGGGAGAGATGACTGGAGGAGAAGACGTGCTGCAGGAACATGGAGCAGAGAGACAGGTGAAGAAGAAACTGTATGTTTTCCTGGCCTTGGACTTGTGCCATGGTCTTGGGGAAATGAAAGAAGACACTTGGAAGACCCCTGAGGGACAGACTCATGGGAGGCTGACAATGACTTCTCTCTCTACTGCACACAAATACTATTAAAGTTCTTTTCCAGGGAAGACCTTACACACTAAGAGTGTGTTTTGCCATTACGTGGCAGATGGCAGAACCTACTTTTTGTGTGCAAGGTTTGGGGATCCCAGGGTGCTCTATAGTCTGCCTGCTAACAAAATGGGTGTCTGCTGGCAAATAATCAAATTATAGTCAGAATGAAAAGAGAAAAAAAATTAATAATAACAGGGCCTCCCTGGTGGCGCAGCGGTTGAGTGCTACGCTGTGGAGCTGTCGCCTGCGAGCGATGCCAGTTCGACGCCCGGCGGGGGAGAATCCCACATGGTGCGGCAGACCTCTCCTGCCTCGCCCGCTGCTCCCCTCAGCAGTGTATTTCTGATCTGCCTGTTCTGCTCCCCACTGTGTCTCTGGTGAACCCTCTCGCCGCCCCGCGCCACTGGCCTGTACCCCAGCTTGTATACATAAATAAATAAAATTCTTAAAATAATAATAATAATAATAATAATAACAGAGACCCATCAAATTAACTTGGAAAAATGACTTGTCTCTCCTTAAATAACTTCAGCTAAAACCAAAAGCTCCTGGGGGTAGAGACAGAAAGTTTAGTTTGAGGAGATTATCTGAAATGATACTGTAAACAAAAATATAACATACAGATTTTAGTTGTTGTCTCTTCCATTGTTAAGAGTTAAAGAAATTTGTCTTCCTGCTAAGAGTTTGACAATCTTACAAATGAGGATTTTCCTTTATACATGTAAATGTTTTTGTTGTTTTTTTTTTTGAAGGGTAACCTCCGCTCAGCTCTCCATAATATAATCTTTATGCCAAAGAGATATATTTTGTGTGGCTGTTGGTCCTCTATATTTCCAATTATTTGGATAAGTAAACTCTAGGAGCATAAAAAATACTTTGTGCATGTTAGTATGTAAATATGATTGACATAATTATCATGGTTATCTTTATAATTGAAATATGAGGCTTTGGACATTATGTAAAATATTTGAAAATCAGATGCAGGTACAGATTTGAATCAAGAACAAAACTTTTAAACATAAGGTTGTTGAAGTTACTTCCATGATAATCAGCTTCTTTCTCTGCATAAACAGGTTCATAGCTCATGGTTTCTTGCAACCAAATTTCCAACAAATCTGTGCAGTGCTGAAGTTTCCCCACACCAACAAGAATTCTTAGACTCCAGCAGAGCTACGGAGAATTAAATTCCTTTCTGACACTATCTATCCAAAGATAGTGACAGATTCCTCAGTCTCCAAGACCACCTTCCACTTCAGATGCTGGCCATATGCCTCCAGCAAGTTTGTGCTTCAGAACAACCATTTATAGATCTGCAATCTCCATGATCCTCTCCTGTCCCAAGATCCAGATAATTATCATTGCTTCTGATCAACTGACCGCAAATCACTGTTAACTGGAAATAATGTCTCTGTGGTAGACAAAGAGTTGTTTAAATGATCAAATTGAAAATTCAAACGTGGGTGGCAGTACAACAAATTTTACTCTTCCAGAAATGTTCCAACAAATACAAATTTTATTTTTTTTTAATTTAGAAGGAAGAGTGAATCACTGATATTACAAGTGTGATTAATCTTGACGGGGAGGTTTCTGGTTCTAAGTTGCTTGACCTAAAGATACATTGATGCTATCTACTCACAGAGGACAGCATGCAGGTCTTAATCTTTTC
Source organism: Scalopus aquaticus (assembly GCA_004024925.1). NCBI lineage: Eukaryota > Metazoa > Chordata > Mammalia > Eulipotyphla > Talpidae > Scalopus > Scalopus aquaticus. The sequence goes on from PVIJ01000103.1 coordinate 374,461, forward strand.
CATTCTAAAGAATACTGCAGAGGAGCAAAGGCTTGGCACATATTATTAATCTTTATCTGGTTTCTTCATCATCAATGGGAATTGAAAAGATTGACTTTACTCACAGGCAGCATTAGCAGGCAGCCCTGATAATGAAAAGAGTGTCCCAGTTTGTGGGTCCTCACCTGTGTGCTTAAGTACTTGGGACAAGATCTAAAAAGCAGACATGCAGAGAGAGAAAAAGAAAAGCTTATTTATAAGGGGAGTTAGAAGAGGGAGAACAGAAAGAGAGACTTTTAATTGGTTATCAAGTGGCTAGTTGCCATCTCTCCTGCTGGTAGTGCCAAGGTGCAAGTTGGATTCAAAAAAGCAAGAGAGCAAGACCTGCCTGTCTTCATTGTTTTCGAGATTCACCTGGCGGCTTAGCTCCACCCCTAGCTCCTAGCAGTCACCCTGCTCTGGAAATCCAGTTCATGGCATGCTGGGAATTGTAGACCAAGACATCTGAGAGGTAGGTTGTGTGGAATTAGGGTGAGGAAGATTTCACCAGTTCACCAGGCCTCAGTGAGGACTCCTCCGTTCCCTAGCATGGGCACCCTGTGACAGGAGCAGAGTTTGCATAGCTGATTCACAGACTTCAAGTCTACGCACATGACTTTGTCTGCCTGAGCAAGAAAGGATCATCCCTAGAATATTTTACAGTCTTTTTAACAAGAAGTTCAGAGCATCTAACACTAGCTTGATTAATTTTCTAGAATGACACACAGAACTCAAGAAATCTGTTTATTCACTAGATCTCTGATTTATTACAAAGGCTATTAAAAGATAATAGTCAAAAGCTAGATGAACAGAAACTTAAGGTGAGGTCTAGGGGTAAGGCACAGCATTTTCATGCCTTCCCCAGGGTGCCATTCTTCCCCAATCCTTCATGTTCACTAACTTGGAAACACTCTTATATCCTTTTCACTTTAAGTCTCACTCCCTGATTTCTTGAGGGATAAGAGCAGCTGGACGTGGAGTAAAATTTCCAGTAGTCAATGATTCAATCATCTTTACGTATGTGATGAAGGAAGTTAGAGCATGAAGTATTTAAAGCCAATTTAAAGATGGGTTTCTTCAGGTTCACATTTCCACTGGAAGGGTATTTCTTTCTCCCTGGATCCTCAAGAATTATTAAAAGTTCTTTTAAAAATCACTTATAGGTTATTCTCAATAAGAAGTTTCAAAAGGCAGACCAGCATTTCTTTGATCAAATTGGAAAATGGAATGTTTTAATATGTATTTTATTGCCTTAAGCTTTTTATTCAACTATTTCACTGGTATATTAATGTCAAAATGTTTATATATATTTTTTAAAGTATTATCATAATATCATAACATTTTTTTGACTAAGACAATGGTTCTGTTACCAAGCAATGGACTTGCTACCCAAAATGTATAGCGGTCTATTACTATGAAACCAGTTTTGTTTTTGTTTTTTTAAGATGCATTTATTTATGCATACAAGAGCTTGGGTGTAGGTCAGAGATATGAAAGGTTGAGAGGATACACCAGAGACAGAGTGGGGAGCAGAACAGGCAGACTGACTAAAATACACTGCTGAGGGGAATAACAGGTGAGACAGGAGAGGTCTGTTGCGCCGTATGGGTCAGTTACCTGGCCAGGGATCGAACTCATGCTGCAGTGGCTGTTGATAAGTTTGATAGTGCTGAAACTTAACCCCTGGGCCACCAGGGAGGCCCTATGAAACCAATTTTATGAGAAGAAAGAAGTTCATAGCAAGTCAATGAAAAAGGAGGTAAGAGAAAGATACAAATTGACCACCCGTCTCCATAGAGATGGGATTTGTATTGTTTTTTAGGGAATGTAGTTGAAAACAAAAGAGTTAAATAGTAGTGGGTTAAAGGCAAAGAAATGTGGGTGTGGCTGAAATTTATTGCATAATTACAGGACAGTTCATATATAAAGAAATATGTAGAATTTATATATGTAAATAAAACTGGGGTTTTAATTTTATGTCAGTCAATCCCTTGGCTCTATGTTGACTTACTTGAAGCTCAACTCAATGTTAGTCCTTTGTGCACATGCTCAGATAATGGGATTTGCTGATAAGCTTCCAGGCTCTACTGTTTGTTAAAGCAGAACTCAAACAAAGGTTTAAATAAGTTGTTTTATTTTGGCATTAGGGTATAAGAGCAATTTAACCCTTTAACAACTGAATGTTATTAAACAAGACTGTCTTATACCATTTCCTTGAGAAGCAGCAAACTACAATTACACCCCTGTAGGGCATAATTCACTTGCTAAAGGCTTTTCCTAGTGCACATAATTTTGTGAAAGATAGTTGGATAGAAAAGTAGCCAAACAATATGAACATGATCCTTATAGGTTTTCTACAAAACACATAAAAGCAGGATTAGGAAGGAGATGTTGCAAACTTTCTCAAGGATGGTAAAATGTTGGAGCCGATTACTGGTCCTCTCTCACTTTGGCTCAATTTGTTTCCTACGCTGACAAATGCTGACTTTGGTTCTAAACTCACTTGCCAATACTGAAACACTTTAAAGGTTCTCAACTGTCATGTTAACTCAGCCAAACTGTCATTTGCAGGAACCTTTGCAAATTTACTTTGTATTGAGCTGGTAACATCTGACTAATTTCTACTAATACTGCACAGCAGCTATAACCACTATTGCGGAGCACATTAGCCTTGTTTAACTGGCATCATAAATAATAAATTCAAACGGCTGGGAATTGGCTTATACACTGTATTGCTTTTTGACGTATTTTTGGAATCAGGTACATTATTTCACACTAATGATTCTGCTAAATTCAGAGGCTTTTGACTGTTATTCTTACATCCCAACCAAAATTTTTACATCAGTCGCTTTTTCTCATATTCCCAATGTTGCAATCATGTCTCTGGAAAATAAAATTGTGCAACTATCTAACAGTTCTTTGGCAGGTCATTTGAATTGTGCCCTCGGCTGAATTTTCAAATCCTCTTCAAACCATCTCCAACCTATCTCTTATTGGTTAACATTGCAAATTTGGACATCAAATTCTAGGGACTTCTCAAACTTCTATCAAAGAAACAAAATAAAAAGAGCAGTTAAGAGAGGATACAGAAATAAATTACTTCCAATAAATTGAGATTCAACTCTGAATACATCCATTTGCTAAATTGTAGAGAGGAAGCATTTTGACTTTATTTTGATCTTAGTGATGGTGTACAGAGAGTAATATTTGTGCAGCATATATCATTTAAATGGATAAAAAATAAATGAGAAAGGTTTATTTTGAAGAGGCTTTGTCATAAGGGGATTAACTAATATTGTAACATGGACTATAGCAATATAAAGGATTGAAATCAAAAGTGGAAGAGCTTTAAAATAATAGGGGGTGGGTATGAACACCCATCATTTCTAAAAACAATTTCCACTCTTTATGCTGTGCCAAAGAATTGAGCCATCCTAATTAATTTACTTATTCTATGAATTATTCCTGACATACAACTGTATTAACCACATTTTCTAGTTTCTGGATCTGATATTTTGACACCCAGACTTTACTGATTCAGGAGAGATTGCCATTCCCAGTACTGGGTAATTCCTAATGGTAGGAATATATTGGTTTCTTAGTGTATCTTTCTTACGCAAAGCAACCACTCCAGGGCAATACCCTCTCCGACCTGCCTGTTTTATCATGTTTTCACACTTCTGAGATATTAGCTACTTGCAAAATGGTAGTAAATACATACATATCAGTAATCACACTCATTGTAAACATGGATGAATGGATAAAGATGCGGTATAAGTACACAATGTATACTTGTTGCATCTGCAACACGACACTGATAAAGAAACGCTTGTCATGAAACAGTCTACACCATGCAGATGCTGCTGAAAGCAAGATCCTGGTCTGTTTATTCTTAGAATAATCATACAGCATTAGTTGTAAGAGGAAGGAGGACAACAGAAGAGGAAGGGGTGAAACTAGAAAATACACTGTCATCTGTAGTATCAGGGGTTGTGGGTCTGCCCTCCAGGTGCTTCTCATCTGCTTGATGACTCGGTATTTTCATTGAGATCAAGCCCTAGATCCCCAGCCAGCCATGGTTTCAACCTTATCAACAAGGTGTTCCACTGATCAGCTTCTGTGGTCCCTTGTCATACATTAGTCAATGCGAACTGCCCCTCTTTCCTTTTCTATCCCCCCCATTCACGATCATACCCTTTGGTGCATACCCTCCGCAGGGTGATCATGCTTTCTGCTCTTGATTGATTTGAAAGGCACCTTGTAGGGTTGAGCTCCTATGACTGATTGACTGGGCAGTTCTGACCTTGTATAGGATTGCAGAACCCTAAGTAACAAAAATGATAGCAGAACAGGTACCTGGGATTAGCAGACCCACAGATACTACTCAGCTCTAAGGATAAAAAAAAAAAAAAAAAGATGAAAACCTTCTGTGAAAAGGAACTAAAGGATTACCATAAGAGCAGAAATAAAATAATTTGGAGTAATGATTGAATTATGAACATCACACCATCATTAGGACATGTTCTAAATGTTCCACTCTGAAGCATCATGCAAATGATGAATTAAGAAATTGCAAAACATAAAGGAAGAGAAATCCAGGCAGCTGGGGGAAGCTGGGCAGGAAAAGACAAGAAAACAAACAAAAACATAATTTGCGGCAAAATTCTACCCTCAGCTTAACCTGCTGGGAGTTGTGGAGCACAAATTCTTTTCAGATGTCACTCCACTTCCATCTGCTGAAGTTGTGCTCTGCTGTCTTGGTCTGACACAGGCCACATTGAGGGTGGACACAGAGCTGATAAAAGAACTCCAGGACAATCTGGGAGAGGCTGCTATACCAGATATGGTTTGGTCTCTTTTTCAGCATGAAAATGTAGCTTAGAATTTGAAGATAATCTTAATCACATTGGCGGCCACATGTTTCATTGTTCCTCATCACAAACAAAATATATTGCAGGCTTTTAAATGTCTCTATGTTAACATCTTTGCATAGGCTTCTGGGAATACCAGGAGGTCAATAGTGGTTGCTTCTGAATCGGGGTCCAAAGCAGGCCTGAAGCCTGAAGGCCGGTTGGGCTCTTTTTCGGTTTTTGCCTTTGGTGAGGAAAAATTCAATTTCAAGTCCAAAGTTACAGAAAAGCAAGCTATTTATGGATAGATAAGAGGAAGGACTGGAAAGCTCTCTGAGCAAAGAGGTGTCACAAATGCACTACCACTGAGGAGGCAAGAAGAAGGTGCTTATTGGTGTACAGTGGGCAAGGAGTGGGAGTTTGACTGTTGGATGCCTGTGTGTTACGTCTCCTACTGATTGTCTAGGCCTCAGGGGTCTCCTAGGCTACTGAGGTACACTGAGTCTCCCACATTCCTTTGACCCATTGCATTAGCATTATGCTATGATGTTGGTGTTCTGAAGATTCTGCTTTTTATTGGGTTGGGGGTACCTACTGATCTCATGATCGCTCCTCAATCAGACTGATAAATGGAATCAGGACATCTGGGTTTTGGGAGAAAAACTCTTAGACCCCAATTATTGTCCAGATTGATAACCATTTATCTATGGTTATCAGGCACTTGGGGCCTGGGGCACCCGGTTCCTAACTGACTTCTGTACCCATTTCCTAACTGCTCATTCACTTGGGCGTAATGTTCCACTTCTATTCTTTGTATTTGCTGCCACTGCCACAGTCTAAGAACAGCACCATATTTTGTTCCTAAGCCCCAATCATGGTCTTCGTAACTGCTGGTAGTGTCTTTGATTTGATTTCCCTCCTCTGAGGAAGACACAGATATTTCCCAGGACACTCCATTCCTGGGACCTTGCAGTGAGTTCCTTCATGGAACTTATCTGCTGACAAGTAGACGCCACACATGGACCCCCTTGAGAAAAGCTGAAAGTGACAAGTAGAAATGGTGTTCATCCAGAGTGAACAACTTCCCCAAACCAGCACACTTCTGTGGATTTCATATTTGAATTTAGTGCCCTTTGCCCTAGAATAGGGGTTCTTAGCCTGGAAACTATGGACATTGTGAGCCAGATAATTCTTTCTTGCAGAAAGGTTCCTGGACATTGTAGGACATTTAGCAGAGGTTTAGCCTTTGCCACTCCATTTTTGGCACAAAATTGTCTCCAGATAAAGCAAAATATCCCCAGGAGAGAAAAGTTGCCTACAGCTTAGAAGTACAACTATAATCCAGAGCATATTAAAAAAACAAATCAGTAATGATGGAAATTATCTTTATCTGCATTGTAGGTATTAACTATATGTGACTAAGCACCTGAAACATGGCTGCCGTTACATAAAAAATGAATTGTTAATTATATTTAATTACATTAACTTAATGATAGTCTAAATGGCCACAGGTGACCCATGCCTTCGGTTGGACAGCATCATGCAAGGGTCTTGATTAAAGGTGACTGGAGGTCTTAATGTACACAGTTCCTTTCCCCTAAACAACTATAGAATACCCAATGTCCCATGGCAAGGGACCTTCAAATCCTACAATCCATATTGCTTAAGCAATAGTTCTCAATGGAGGGTGATTAGCCCCAGAGGTCATTTAGCAATATCCAGAGACATAATGGGTTGTCACAATTTGGGGGTTACTGCTGCTGAGGTTGAGAAAATCTTCACTAATTGTTATGGCTGCAATGCATTTTAGTTTGTCATGTTTTTGATACAGTATTAAAATTATTTCATTATCTCTTGAAACATGCAACTCAGATGACTTTTCCATATTCATAGCTAGTATGTGGCAGAAACTGCACCTTCTGACTCAGTACCTTCTGACTCAGTACCTCCATATATTTTCTTTTCTTGGTACAATATTAAGTTTGTCAGGTTTTCACTCATAAATTTTTCCAGTCTGCCTCTCTCCCTTTCTGGCATTACTCACTTTACCTTCCCAGCACCCTTCCTCAACATGTCGTTATCATATTCTTATTTATGTACTGCCCTGTCACTTTTTTATTTCCTATATATTTACTCCACCCCTAACTAGATTGGATGTCTGTTATAGGAAGATAATTGAGTATATGAAATTGGAAAATCTTAAGAAGCCGATTTGTTTCCTATGAGAAACAAACCTGGTATTGTTTCTTTTTCGGAAAGTAGGTCATTGTTCCTAGTCTAATAGAAAAATCCTGATGAGGGAATAACAAGGACTCAGGTAGTCACATTTTGATTATATTTTTAATTCAAACTGTTACTTGAAAAAGACTTAGGAACATTTCTAATGGAAACTTTGCAAATGTTAATTATAATTTGAAAGCAGGTAAGCAGGAAAATTTCAAAGAAATAATTTAAAAAAACCATTATCAATGATTCACAAAACTCAGTTTTTCAGAGAGTGGTTTAGGCTCTTGTTAAAGTCTTCTTAAAAGATACGTTTTAGATTATAAATCAAGAAGTAATTGGTATCTAGTTCTACACCCAAAATATCAGAAAATGTCAAACTAAAATAGAATTATGATGTTAGGTATAGCATGTAATCTGTCTGTAACATAGTTTTCTATTTTTTTTCCAAAACAGCAAATAATGATACTTTATTTTGACACAGGGTATGTTTTCCACCTGAAAATTGATGGTTAACAAAATTTAGCAAAAATGGACAATGATTAAAATGTAATTGAATCTGATAGCATTCTCTTTTGAAATATTAAGGGGCTTTCTCAACCACCCATAGCCAACTATGGACTGAAACAGCTATGTTTTAAGTCTGTAAAACTATTCACTTAATAGTAGGCCTTTAGAATGTGTGTATTACTGTGTATTTCTAAACTCTATCTCTTTAGGCAACTTAAAGTCAGTTAAGGCATCCTCTGATAGGCTCACTTGAACTTGTAATGATGTGTTATATTGTGTTAATATATGTTATTTCTTGAATGATCTCCTCAAAAATGTATAATATCTAGATGACTACAGTTCCTGTCAACTAAATTTTTTCATGATCTAGAGACTTTATAGTCATTCAGTAAAATATTTAATGAATAGTAAAAAATGAATTTTTTAAAGGAAACTTCCAAGATTTTTTTTTTTTATTTTATTGTGGTAACATCGCTTTTCATCACTGTTTGTGTTTTAGAAGTACAGGTTCTCCCCCTTTGGGTGTTGTTGCTACACCATACCCCACCAAGGCACCCACAATTCATCACCATTGTCCACTGTGTTCTTTCCCCACATTTTTTTTTATCCCCTCCTCCTCAGTTTGATAGTCCAATTTGAAGGTTTAGTTTTATCTGACACTTTGTTTTGTTTCTCTGTATTCTACATATAAGTAACTTCATCTAGTAACAAATGAATTATTATGATTAAAAAAAATGACAAAAATGTTTATAAGAATGGTACAGGAGTTAATAAACAATAAATATTACTTTAATTGTATATGATTCGTTTGATATAATGCTTGACATATGGTAGTTATACAAGTACTGATAAAACACAGAATATGACAATTATTGTTTAGTTTTAAGGATAATAACTTTTATCAGAAACTATCATGCCCTGATCTCAGAGCAGTGTGCGTGCAGAAAGAGGAACTCTTTTACTTTGTTGGTGGGAATGTAGACTAATTCAGCCCCTCTGGAAAACAGTGTGGAAACTTCTGAAAGCATTGAAAATAGATCTACCATATTATCCAGCAATCTCTTTCCTTAGTATCTTCCTGAAGAATACAAAAACATTATTGTGACACTATTAATAATAACTAAATTATGGAAGCAATCTATATGCCCAAGAATAGATGAGTGGGTAAAGATGTATGTATACCAATACATATGCCATGGAACAGTACTCTGCTATTAAAATAAAGATGAGATACTGCCATTTGTGACAAGGTGAACAGAACTGGACAAGACTGTACTAAACAAAATAAGTAAGACAGAGAATAACAAATTCTGGATTATTTCATTCATATGTGGAATGTAAGGAAACAAAACAAAGGAAGAGGGGAAAAAAAAACTCACAATAACTCTTGAAATCTGCTACAGAACTGAGGCTACCAGAGGGAAAAGTAGAGAGTGAGGCATAAAGTTGGGAGAAGACCCCATGGATTTGTGGAAGGTTATTTGTAATTTCGGGGTTAATGTGGTATGATTACAAAAGTTTGCAGAAGTGTGAACCTCTAAACTTAAAGCTTATACAATGTTGTAAATGAATGTTACTTCAATGACATAATTTAATTTAAAAAATAAAATTACTCAAATTTGTGATGTCTCTCATGTTTTTATATTTTGTAGTATCTGGGATACATAAGTATCCAACTATTCCTTTTAAAAATGCAAACTCCAACTGGTATATTTTGCTTGCATTCATACTTAATTCATCAAAATATGCTTTCATGGTATCTCTTTGATATTCATAATGACTTTTCAGTAAGCTATGGAAAGTTCTTACTTTGAATGGAGACATGACACTTTGCCAACAGTTCATACAACCTAGTTGACTTTCTCAGAATCCATAAGGTTAAAAATGAAAGAACTTTCCACCATTACCCCAATGTGATCAGAGACTTTTCACCAGTTATGAATGCCAGAGTCATGCTCCCACTCAGCGTGACTATAACTCAGAATACAACGTGTAGGCGTTTTTAATTGAGCTGATGGAAATGGTTGACAGGGTAATAGTTGTAATTGTTCACCATTTCACATAGAAAAGAATTTGCTCGGTAAATAGGAGGCTTTGTTTCCAACCTAATTTAATGGAAACACAGAAGGTACAAGAAAGTAATGTGCCAACTGACACTGGGTATAAAATAAGGCATTTCAGAGACTTTTGTGCAAATGTCCATCAGCTGACATCTGTCAAAGCAAACTTCTGGGATGGCTTCAGAGCATATGCATTTGCCAGCAGCAAACATTTAAAGAGCTTCATTCTCTGAGGAATAGAGTTGGTTTGTTTTTGTAATGTGAGCATTTGAAATAATCCACTTTTCCAAAAACCCCAACTACTACAAAAACACCAGGCAGGCTGGTTATACAGTAAAAGGAACAGACTTTGATGCATATGGATAGCAATGCTTAGACTAATTGAGAGGCTACAGGAGTAAAAGAAAGGAGACTCGCTTGACAGCTTGCTTTATTGTAGCCTGGGTAAAGGCTTTAAGGCCTAAAGAATATTACTTCCATCAAATACATAAACTTAAATGGGCTTCAAGCTGCCTGCCCATATACTCCACTAAAGCATCTTGTGTGTTTATACTTCTGTTGGCTGGCCTGATTTCCATTTCAATTTCTGTAAGTATCATAAAGTCTCATGGAACATAAAACTACAAAAATTAACTGCATTTTATAATTTAGAGTTCATTCTTCAGGATAGTCGTGAGAGAGAAATTCCAGTAGTATATCCATCCTTAGGGCGAGACTTGTCTATATTTTTCTAAATTTCATTTTATTATAATTGGACTATGGAATATCCATTTTGCGGATCATCTGTAGCACATTTAAATATCCAATGTTCTGCTGAGTAGACTCCTCCACTTGACATTGTATTTCCCCCCACTTCTTAGTCCACTATCAAGCCCTGATCTCAGGGCAGAGATTTGCAGGGCAGAGATTTGCAGGGAGAGTCAATGTAATTACTACCTAAATTAGAATTCAAGGTAGTGACATTAAATGTCTCAATATAGAAAGTGTTTTAAAATTTAACTTTCAACTATCTAAATCTATGTGATGTGATTCTCTGGAAAAAAATGTTAGTTTATGACTTAGGAAAAGCATTTTTTATTTGCCTTTTTTCTTTACAAAATTAACAAATTTTCTATGACCATGCCATTTGCTTGGCATATACCAATTATCTTATACAAACTCTTCTAGCATATAAAAAATTAAGTGAATATCTTAGTACAATGTCATATGTGGGAATAGTCATCATAGTAAGTTTATTATTAAAGGGTTATTGTGATATTGAGGTGTGGATGATTTATTATATTATTTAGATATTTATTGGTGATCAAAACCAATTCCTGTACATTTCTCCATTCTCTGCCAATTTTTTATTAAAATTCAGGTTCATAAGTATAGAAAATATGAAAATTAGCCCCATTTAGTCTTTCCAAACATTTGTGATATCTTGTTTATTTGCTGTTTCTAAGTATTTATTCTTCTACTCACAACAGTGGTGTCTACAAGGTCATTTTATGAACATGCAAATGAGTGGGTTCATTTTAGTGAAACTTTTATATTTCATTCATTGAAAAGCTTTTGAGTAATCATGACATTCACTGCTGATTCATTATTTTTTTAGATATTGTGCAAAACACTGTAATATAGTGCCCTTAATCATCACAGCTCTTCTTCTTTAATGTTTTATATTTTTAAAAAGATAAATAAATGGTAGTCTGATCATAAAACTGAAGTTATCACACAATTGAATTTCAAATTCTCTCTTAATCCCCAAACCATATTCTTTTTATTCTGAAAAACTTCACATATCTTTATTTTAGTGTTAGCCAAAGAAATCTGATTTTTTCCATGTGATTCCTTTATTTCATCCATTCCTTTCTCTCTCTTTTTGTACAGGAAACACAGGCGTGTCTCTTTTTTCATGCCATGTGCAGGGGTCCTGGGTTCAATGCTGTGGTCAGTTAACAATACTTGGGTCCTCAGCATCAGCAGCTGTTAACCACAGGAAAGGAGGAGTGAGAGGACCCCAGCTCCCGTCTTGCATATTCCCTGAGCTCCCAGAAGAAGGTTCCAATATTTGCTCTTCTGATGCTGACCTCCACTTGTGCGTTCTTCCAGAAGTGGATGTACAGTAATATCCAACAATATATTGAAAGGCCAGGATCTCAATTATCATCTCCCATTTTGGGGGATTGAAATGAGTTAAGGAACAAATCTTTTACTGACCTCTTTGTGAGCTTTCTGGGTCACATTCTCCATGGTGGCTTGGCTTAAATCTGGTAAGTCAGACCCACTGGATATTCCTTTTAGCTATATGTATGTGTGTGTATATATATATATATATGCATGTGTGTATGTGTGTGTGTGTATAATATATATTATATATGGGGAAATTACATATTATATATAATATATTATATATTATTATATATTATATATACATTATATATTAGTATATATTATATTATATATTATATTTTATATATATTATATATATATGGATAAATGTACAGGAATTGGTTTTGTTCACCAATATACATATATTATTATATATATATATATCATATATATATTAAGTTTATGAAAAAGCTTTGGACAAAGCTGCTGATCAGCAAATTACAAAGCTGTACTGAGCTAGGGAGTGATAAAAATGAATCCCTGTATTAACAAACACATTCTTTTTCATCCTGACCTGAAATTACTTAGGATATCTAGAGTGATGGGCTCGTAACACCTCTGAAAAAAGAGCCACAATATATATGTCTCAAAGCTGTCATTCATGCTCTCTGTGAGCAGGTCCACAGGTGTGTTTTTAATATCAAAATCCTGTTCTCAACATGATACTGTCTGCTTCAAGAGTCCCAAAGTAAAAAACTAAGATCACTATGCAGCATTTAGCACATCAGTGCTGTGATGTTTGAACCCCAGAGGAGGAGAACAATCATCAATTAAGAACTGTGGTCAGATAGCAAAGTCAACGAATAAAATCAGTATTCAGCATCTAGTTTACTGCTATGAGTGATTCAGAGAATTAAACTGGAGCACACAATACGCATGATAAAGACAAGTTTTCTCTTTTTGTAGCTATTAAGGCAAGGGGTCCATCTTCCATTAGATTCAGGTAGCACTCCATTCCTTGCATGCAAAGAATCACTCATGTGACCTACCCCCAGGCTGACTATTTTAGTACAGGATTTTCACGCAAAAACTGCTGTAGCTGCAGTTCTTGCCTCATAACAAGAGAAAGGGCAGACTATAAAGTGGGAATAGGGAAGAGAGGGAGAGTTCTCTGTCAGACCTGAGACCAAGCTAAGTGGACTTGACAAAATAGGTCAAAGTTATTAAACATATTTGACTAAAATCAATTGTATTGATATATCAAATATAAGGTTGAAAAATGATACACATTTCTCATGAATTTAGTCCTTTACAACACACATATGTTACCCCACTTATTATAGCCCTCTCTTGCACCTAATGTGATAAGACTTATGCAAATGAAAGTTGGATATATATTATCCAACCTCCTAGACCTACTTTTTCTAAGAAGTCATAATCTAGTGCCTTGTATATACCTGTCTTTCAATTTTCTCAAAATTCCAAGCAACTGATTTTCCCAAGGTGGCCTTTGAGTCCTGGATCTTATATGTCTACTCTTATGAGAGTTTCACCTTTGGAACTCATTTCACGGATTTGGATTTCTTAGAAGCAGAATGATGAGACAAGAATTTAAGCGTCAATAACTTCTGTGGTGGTTCATCCAAGAGAACACTGAGAAAGGAGCAAAAAAGTGACACAGGGAATGAAAAAGTCAACAAAGATTATGTGATCAAGTCAGTTACCATCCCTTAGGCAATGTAAACTCAATTTTCTGCAGGAAACCCTGGAGATGCTGTAGAATAAGACTAAAGAGTTGTCATTTCAGGGGCCTCCCTGGCGGCCTAGGGGTTAAGTCTCAGCACTATAATCGCTATGGCCTGTGACCTCTCCCTGGCCAGGGAGCTAGCCCACATATGGTGCAGCAGACCTTTCCTGAATTGCCTGCTGCTCCCCTCAACAGTGTATTTCAGTAGACCTGCCTGTTCTACTCCCCACTCTGTCTCTGGTGATTCCTCTCACCCTCCACACCTCTGGCCTAAATCACAGTTCTAGTATGCAAAAATTAAAAAAAAAAATTAAAAAAGGAATTAAACAACAAAAAAAGAGATCTCAGCCAAAGCTCAGGTATTCACTTATTTAATGCCCCCTAGGTACTCCAAGGACATTCTCTCTCCAGCAATTTCCATGGCCATTCACGGTGGTTTATAATGTTCCCAAAGCCAGAAAAATCACTGTGACAGAGGTAACGATTGTTGCAATGTGAATTTGTAGAAGAAAATATAGAGAACTTATGAAGACTTTCTCATTGCCTCCTGGGTTTTGATGAGGTATAGTCATTCTGAGAGTTATTTTTTTTATTTTCTAAAATTAATGTGAAAAATGAGATTGATATCTAAACATAGCGTATTGCGTATGACATTATGCATTATGCCAAAGAGGTAAACAGATGAACAGAAGATGAAAAATGACTTCTAGTCAGATGGATGAAAGCCTAAAATTTACCCCTATTGACTCTCAATGATTTTCATATCATCTGTACATTCCTAAGTTTTTTTTTTTTTTTGATGGTGTAGGTCATCCTTGAGAATTTTTCTAAAGATTTATTTACTTATGCATACAAGCTGGGGTACAGGCCAGAGGTGTGGGGCGGCGAGAGGGTTCACCAGAGACAGAGTGGAGAGCAGAACAGGCAGATTGACTGAAATACATTGCTGAGGGGAGCAGCAAGCGAGGCAGGAGAGGTCTGCTGCGCCATGTGGGAATCTCCCCCACTGGGCGTCGAACTCTCGTCACCGCTGCAGACAGCTCCACAGCGCAGCGCTTAACTGCTGTGCCAACCTGGAATCCCCATCCTTGAGAATTTTTGTGGCTTTATTCTCCTCTACCTCCTTGTAGTTAGATTACAAGATGAATTATAATGGGATGCAGTAGTTTCTCTTTATTAAAAAAAAAGTAATGTTCTTTTTCAGTGAAAAAAAACCTATTTTAATGCATTTGTAAAAAGTGACAGAAAATTGATTTTGGTTGTCTGAGTAATTTTGAACTTTCATTCCTAGTCCATGATATAGTCCACAATTAGGCTATAGATTAGAAACTTCTTGGATAACTCTGTGACTTTAGCATTTATCATGGTATTGTTTCCTTTTGATATTTTGAGTGGAGAAGGTAGAATAATGTATTTCTTTTACTGTAAAAGTGTACTATAAGTTTGATTGTAGAAGGACTCACATCACCCTTGGTAACCTTGCACACAGTCATGAAGGTGACCGAGGTAAAGGCTTGAGTGGTAACTTGTCTGAATCTTGGAGGGACTCTGTGATCCTCCCAAGAGTGTGGAGGCCAGGAAAAATCTGCCAGGTAGGGGCCTCATTGGTGGAGCAGTGGTTAAGCGCTGAACTGTGGAGCTGTCAGCAGTGGCGACGCTAGGTCGATGCCTGGCTGGGGAGATTCCTACATGGCGACACACACCTCTGCTGCTTCATCTGCTGCTCCCCTCAGCAGTGTATTTCTGATCTGCCTGTTCTGCTCCCCACTCTGTTTCTGGTGAACCCTCTCACCGTCCCACACCTCTGGTCTGTATCCCAGCTTGTATGCATAAATAAATATATTTGAAAAAAGAAAAAGAAAAAATCTGCCAGGTAGCCATCTTCCTCTGGCCTCCCTGTCCCCTTTGAGGGTGCCAGGAAACACCTCATTTCCTACTGGATTCTGAATCTGGGACCCTGCCCCATCTCCCTCAGAATGGAGCTGTTGGATAAATAACCCCACATCTTAAAATACTGTTACATGGTGCCATCTTTTTTGGTCCTTGGAATAGGACTGGAAACTGGCACCTATGTCTAGTCTTCTATTTGCTGTAAGAAATTTAAACATGACTTATGCATCTTTATCAGCCAAATCAGACAATCCTTGGTATTGACCTTGTCTTCCGCTGTACTTGATAGTCATAACCCCTTGTCAGACAGAGAAAGCTCCCTTTGACCTACAAGACCCTCATTAAGAAGCAAAGATTCATGTCCATTGTCCCTACCTACTCATGAAATACTAGAAAAAGTAAAATTTTTGAAAGATACATATATTGGCAGGGGAGAACTTTAATTTTATTGAAATTCTTGAATTTAAACAAGATGTGCATAGCTCTTTTCTCTCCAACAGAAATTCACATTAAAATAGAATGATAATATTTACTCTGAGAATTCTTCATAATAAGAAATTGCTAAATGGAGTTAAAATTCTACATGGGCATGTACAGTGAATCCCTTTTAATGAGAATATTGTGAATCAAGATATTTGCCTACTCATTAACTTGCAGGTACCAAATCAAAATACATCTTGAAATAACTATTCTGCCTTAAAATTCCTTTTTATACAGACATCCTGCTACTTTTCCTAGCATTAATATTCCATCTAGAGAGTGTATAATAAAAGGCATTGATTTCAGCTTTAGCTCATCCTTTAAAATCCTTAAAAACCTGCTAAGTAGCCCATACCTCAAAATATTCCTGTATTATAATCTGAGATCTACTTCTACTACTCTCTGTGTAAATACATTGATTTAAACACCAACTATGTTTCGAGACATTTAATATTTGGTCATTTATTGCATATGATGTAATCATTGCAACAATCTTGTAGACATAAAGTATTGTCTATGTTTTTATACAAGAAAAAAAAAAAAACGATGTTAGTACACTGGACAAGGGCCTAAGCTAATCAAGGGTACAATGAGATCCCTGTCCTTGACATTGAGCTTGTGTTCTTTCCACTTGACTTCACTCCAATATACGCATGTCCAGGCTCCCTATTGCTTTGATTGAATGTTTATGTAGCCATCCTACTAATAGTGAATCAACATAATAATTTAGTATTAGTTGCATAGAAAAAATACTGAAAATTTTTCATAATTAAGACTTCCAAGTAATTAAATATATTTGGTTTTCCAAAAATGCAAAAATCTGAAAATCTGCAGTACAGATTGACTCCCCAAATCAGTGAAGGCTGGCATCTTGTCCTGGTGTGACAAGAGTGAACATATGTTAAAAATGTATGGTAGTTTTCTTGCTACATCTAAACCACTGATGATCAAAATTAGATTCTCTTTGTTACAAAACAACAAAAACATCTCTTTGTTATATTGTGTTTCTGTTAAAGACATGGAAAACAAATTTTGTAGTTACCTTTACGCAAAACACCATGTTTTAAAAGAGCCCTTAGTGGGCTTATTAAATTTACATTACATTAAATTTAATGACATTACATTTCAAAAGCTACATGTACAAATTATTTCAAGTAATAATTTATTGGATCATTAAAATAGTCTTTAGGTGCCTCCCTGGTAGCGCAGCTGTTAAGTGCTGCGCTGTGGATCTATAAGCACCGGTGACGCGAGTTCAATACCCAGCAGGGAGATTCCCACATGGCGAGACAGACCTCTCCTGCCTTAACGCTGCTCCCCTCAGCAGTGTATTTCTGTCGATCTGCCTGTCCTGCTCCCTGCTCTGTCTCTGGTGAACCCTCTCACCACCCCACGCTTCTGACCTGTACCTCAGCTTGTATGCATAAATAAATAAATCTTAAAAAAATTGTGATTAGAATGGATGTACTAGGGATTTGGAATTCTGAAATGAGTGAATCAGATAAAAACTGTCCTCTTACAACATATATGAGGCTAATAATTTCCCCAGGAATGGATGTTCTCATTTCCTGTAATATTTCTGGTTCTATGGTCTTGATATTGCCCTCAGATTTGGGGGGCTACACTTCTATGGGTACCAATTTTCATGTCAGATCTCTGTCCTTTAAAGTCACATTCCGATTTCTCTGATAAATAGCCCTTCTCAAGTATTTGGAAAGTCTGGAAGAGGTCAACTACTTGCTGAAAATTATAGATGGGAAGATATCACCTCCTTTTTCTGAACAGATGAGAAGATCATACATATGATCCTTCTTTTGAGGAGGGACACCTGTTGAGTTGTGACGTGGGAAGGAAATATTCACTGAGCGGGTGGATCATTTAAGTCAAGGTCGCAATAAATAAGGGGGTAGATTTCACAACTTGCCTGCCTGTGATTTGTTTCTGAGATGTGAATTTAAATAGAGATCAAAAATCACTGGAAGTAATGACTTTGGGAAAGGAGAGCAAAATATTCAATGTACATTGCCCTGCATGAAGAAGGGTTCAGAAAAAACACTGACATTAAAAATGTGCTGACATTTTTTCTCAAAGCTAGTCATAAATTGATTTTTTTTCAAGCAGGTAATCTGCCTATTGATGAATATTATTTTATAGTAAATAAGTTCTGTAAGTCATTTGGTAATTAATTATACTGAGACCCTTCCTTTGAAGAAGACCCAGATAAGTAACATTTCAAAAAGAGGTCAGGGGCCTCCGTGGTGGCTTATGGGTTAAGTCTCAACACTATAATTGCTATAAACTGAGTTGGATTTCTGGCCAGGGAGCTTCCCAAATGGCGCAGCAAACCACTCCTGTCTCCCCATTGCTCCCCTCAGCTGTGTATTTCAGTAGATCCAATCATTCTGCTCCCAACTCTGTCTCTGGTGAATCCTCTCATGCCCACACCACCCCACAGGCACACCGATGGTATACACCCCAGCTCTTCTAGGCAAAACTAAATAAAAAAAATTAAAAGGAAAAAAAAAGAGGTGAAAGCAAAGACAATTGTTAGAAAAAGTAAATAAAAGTTATTTGATTTGTGTTTATTATGCACCACTGGCTTGGCTCTGTGTTGCTGTCTTATTTGATCCCGTCAGTCATGGTGTAGCTATGTATTATAATTACTTGATAATACACTGTGATTTAGAAAGTAAAATGGCTTCTTGAAGGTTATACAGTTAGGCCATTGAGCTTTCACATTAGAATTCTGCACTATCTGATTCTAAATCATGATGTTTTTTATCATAAATGCTGTTTGAGATGTAAAGAGAGCTCATTTCATATGTAGATGTTCTTGGAGTTCACTTATGGAAGTTTCGTTACTGTGCACAGACGCCATCTACAAAGTTAACAAGGTGTGCGCAAAATACTTATTTTTCCACTTTCTTGTCTGCATGTCTTTGTAAATTTTCATTCTATTTCTAAATAAGATGCAGGCTAAATATAAGAAATTAGAAAAAATAATTCATATGCAAATATCTTCAATCTTAGAAGTAGAGACTGCTTTCATTTCTGAAGAAATGTGAAGAATAATGGTAAATGCTTTAAAAATTGAATCCATCCTTTTGAAATGCATCACTCCCTCCAGATTTCAGGTTGTCATCTATTCTCTGACACAAACGGCCTTATTCCTACATGACACATTCAGAGCCTGCCCGGTGCAGACTCATTTATGGTGACTCCATTTAAGTCACACTTTTTAAATTGTTCCCAAGAGAGCCTGCTCAAATAGAGCGAGGTTGTCCGCATTAGCCGCCGCAGAGTCAGGCTGAGTGACAGGCATGTTTAATCTGTTCATTTCAAATCTTCAAAGCACTTTGTCTCCTAATGATGCGCTGCCTACAAAACCAAGCCTGCAAGTCCTTTGATTTGGCTTGGTCCAGAACTGGACATCTAAGGCAAGGCAAAGCAACAGAGGCTATGGAGACCAGATGCTGAGCTCATCTCTTTCTGCACATAGCCATTGAGGTCCAGGCAACAGCCCCTTATAATGAGACCAGGGTTCAAACTACTTTGTGTGAATGTAAAACCCTTTACAATATGTTCAACTTCACATTGTGTTACTCTCCGTAAGACTCCTCCACACCACACGACTTCATCCCTTATCCCTTTCTCCTGTTACATTTTCTCACTCTCGTCCTTACATCTCTTATTGCTCCCACTTACTATTCTTGCCGTTAGTGTGTTCGGTTAGATGGTCCCTAAGATTATTTCCAAGAGGACACTTATGTTCCCGGCCATTTCTTTCACTGATAAATGGTCACCTTTAGAATGTTAATCTGGACTTTTTCATAAGAAAACTTGCCTAAGAGTATGTAAAGCTGGCAACTTCAACTCAGTTATCTCTCCCCTCTAAGTTCTACATTTTCTTTCACACTTTATAAATTTAATCACAGAATGCTCTTTGCTTATCATGAGACTATTGTTTTTATACCCTGGCCACAAAACTGAATCTTTGAAAAGCAACTGTTGCCTTAACTCATGGTCCTGTCCCCACACTTTTCCTTTATACTCAGAAATTGAACAAAACTTGCACCAATTTTATCAAGTGCTGGAGCTTCCCTGGTGGTGCAACGGGTTAAGTTGCAGCACTACCAAGCTATCCAGAGCCACTGCAGCACCAGTTCGATCCCAGGCCAGGGAGCTTCCCACTTGGTGCAGCAGACCTCTCCTGTCTCCCCTACTGCTCCCCTCAGCAGTGTATTTCTGTCAGTCTGCCTGTTCTGCTCCCCACTCTGCCTCCGGTGAATCCTCTTACACCCCTACACTTCTGGCCTACACCCCAGCTCTTATATGCATAAATAAATAAATCTTTAAAAAATATATCAAGTGCTGCATTTTTTCCTCTATAATTCCTCCATGTGTATTCCTAAGTTCTCCAGAACATGCATACTTACAATTCCATGCCATTCAAGGCAGACTTTAGCTTGTGGGAAATTTAAGGACAAAACAAACAAACAAAAAGAACCAGCAACAAAACTTGAAATGTATTGATTTTACTTTGCCCTCCCATTTCAGCAGGATTTATGTTCTAAGAAAAATACATCTACATATGTAAGGACCAACTTTCAGATCTACTACCTAAGAGAATCTTGGTTAAGAGAGACAAGGAGTCACAAATCTACCCTGAGGCCCTGGACCTCCACTAGGGCTTCTTCTGACTAGGAGAAAGAATTAGCACTGAGAAATTGATCAACTACAGTGGTTTCAGCAATCATCTTACATAGTTTCATAGATTTCTTTAAAAAAAATCATCCATATGATGATTTGCTCAAATTTAACAAATTATCTTGGTTAAATTTTTGATGTTTCCATTTCTATATGCATAACCTTGAATATTTAATTTTTCTCTTCATTGGTTTCATCATTTGTTAAATAAGCAGTGCAGTAGCAACTTTCTCCCAAGACTGTTACAAGAATTAACATCAGTACATAGATAATGTGTTTAGATTAGTGCCTGTACATTACAGGAACTCAACTGATCTTAGCTACACATAAATTTGTTTCTCATGTTTATTATACTTTACATAATATTAATCTGTCCATTTCATAAATAAATAACACCAGGTAGCATATGTTATTTATCTAACAGTGCATTAAATATGATGTGTTCCTGAAGAACTCAGGCTTTTTGACGTTAGATCCTGAGATCTTTCCTCACAGGGTGAAACTTTGTTGAAGTTCCAATTTTATTTTAATATCAATTATCATTTTCTTAAATTATTTTTAAATAATCATGACTGTTGCCTCAATCCCCACTAAGATATAATCTTGATGAAGGCACAGCATTTCCTTGTCACATTCATTGACTAACTCTAGGAGAAGAAGCAGTCACTGCCACATACATTTTTGTAGAATAGATGAGTAAACTACAAAAGGTAACAGTGTATGTGTGTGTGAGAGAGTATTTTCAACCTTCTTTCCCTTTAAGAGAAAAATTACACTATCTCTGCTGGAGATGTCCTTATATGACCAGGGACACATCCTGATATTGTGATTGGTCAGACGTGGCCATGTTGGGTAAGATAATTATTATTTTTAAAAAATTATGAATTTATGCATACAAGAACTGGGGTGTAGGCCAGAGGTATGGGGAGCAGTGAGAGGATTCACCAGAGACAGAATGGATAGTAGAACAGATGGATCTACTGAAGTACACTGCTGAGGGGAGTAGAGGGCGTGGCAGGAGAGGTCTGCGGCACCATGTGGGAAGCTCCCTGGCCGGGGATCAAACTCATGCTGCAGTGTCTGCGGATAGCTTCATAGTGCTGAGACTTAACCTGTTGTGCCACCAAGGAGGCCCCAGGTAAGATAATTACTAAACAGGTTGGCTCTACTCTTTCTCCTTTCTTCTTGTATCTTGTATCTCATGAACCAATAAGTCGAAGAGAGGTTCTTTGGTTTTCCCTTTTCTTTTTTCTCTCTTGATGGCAAGAGATCAGGAAAGTAAGTGGACATAAGCACCAGCCTTGCACTTGTTCTAATGTGTAACTAGTATTTATTTTGATTGAGCCAGAGGGAAAACAAAGCCTTGGGACTAGGGTAAGAGCAAACTAGGGGACCCCATTCAGGCATCAATACCACTTACAGTCTTAGGATACCTTCATTTGCTCTATTGGAGTAACTAGCAGCTTTTATTTTCCAATTTTGTCATTATTCTTTGCATTTAGACCACTAGCACACCAGAAGAGGTGAAGGGATGATTGACTGGGCAGGACAGAATTTGGACAATATATGGTTTTTGAAAGTAATCTAAAAAATAAATAGTTTGCTCTACCTCCAGCAGCCTTCTCTCTTGCATTGCAACGACTCAGCATAGAGTCATTCCAAACTTTTGAGAAAACAGGGAACATTGTTGCTCTTGGTTAATTTAATGCTGACTATGTTGAAGCTATATATCAGCACCCACATATTCCTAAATGGCACAGTTTTGAGTCTGGAAAACACTTGTGTGTATCCACATAAAGTTACGCTAAGAATATGAAGGGACGTATAGTGATTAAAAGCTCTGGGCTTTAATATCAGACATATATTGTGATTATCACTTTGTTTTTTGAGAAACTGGGGCAAAAAACTAAGATCTGACTTCTTTATTGGAAAAATGTCCATTATGCCTGAAAAAAAATTGGATAATGTTTGTAAACGAAACTGTTTAACACAGTACCTGCTTTAAAGGGCAATCAGATTGGATCCTAACAGTGAAGCATTGTCTTGTTACACAGGGGAATGGGCAGGGTTTTAAATGAGGCATTTGTTATTTGTCATGGGGTAGCACACACATATTAGTATCACAAGGTAAATGAGGGAAAAGTGTAACAGAGCAGTAGCAAGTGATTGACCAGATATAAATCACTTTATGTAAGTAAAAGGAAACAGACGACTGTTTTTTTGTAGACCATCAAACATTTTGGTTTGCCTAACTAGGGAAGATAATAAAATAAGCTCAGAGACAGAGGCAACCCAAGCATGTAGTTCAGAGGATAAAGAATGAAAGAATCTGGAAAGCAGTCACTGACTTAGCTGAGGAAGCTTGAAGTGCATGGAAGCAGACACCTCCTGAGTTCTGACAACTGATACATGAAGAAGCAACTGGCGATGCTAAGGCCATTGAGATGTAGTTGCAGTTATGTCTTGGCTCCGAACCACTGACTGTCTGCTGTCTGACTGGGGAGTGGGGGAAACACTCAAACGCCCATTTCCCCCAGCTCTCTGCTGTGATCCTAACTAACCTTTAAATTTTGTTTCCAAGTATACTCATTATGTGACCAAAGAATTTGTGGCTTTGAGTGTGGGCAGGATTTGAAATGGGTTAAATAAATCTACAAGGTTTCTTCAATGTCAAAGGTCTTGACTTTGATAACATATTTGCAGTTCTTTTCCCAATGACACAATGTACTAGCACCTCTGGGAAAAATTCTTTGCTGGGCTACTCTGAGACTTGCTATGAACCGAAAGGCAGTCCACAGAGCTGTTTAAGATGATGTCATAGTCATATAATCTCCCTTATGTGGATTCAATGAATATTTATGGAGAAGTCTATTTGCCACTCATTGTGAAATATGTTTCAGGAGAATTTCATCACACATTTCTTTTTTTTTTTTTTAAAGATTTACTTATTTTTGCTTACAAGCTGGGGCACAGGTCAGAGGCGTGAGGCAGCGAGAGGGTTCATCCGAGACAGAGTGGGGAGCAGAACAGGCAGATCAACGAAAATACACTGCTGAGGGGAGCAGAGGGTGAGGCAGGAGAGGTCTGCCCCGCCATGTGGGAATCTCCCTGGCCCGGCATGGAACTTGCATTGCCGCCGCCGACAGCTCCACAGTGCAGTGCTTAACCGCTGCACCACCAGGGAGACCCTCATCACACCTTTTTTTTTTTTAAAAACCTTGAATGAGAGTGCTGTGGCTAGTCTCTCTACCAACAATGCAGAAACAGTCCTGGACAGTTTAAATACTTTGTACAAAGTCACAAAAAACTTGTGGTGGGTTAGGCCTATCAGAATGCTAATTTTCTAAATTTGTTTTTCTACTTATTCCCAAATCAAATTGAGAACTTGCCTGTAAGTTACTAAGTCATAGTATGTCTTGAAATTTTAATCGAGATTTTTAAGGTTTAATCTGCTCAAAAACACTAAATTCATGTTTCAAAATTTGAATGGAAACCCTAGGTTCTCTTAATCTGAGGTTCTGGGTTTTCCACAGATAGATTCAGGACCCTGAAATGATTTAAAGTTTCTTTCATCTGTGCGCATTGGGAGCAGGGAGTATCAGAGTATCCTTCAACACCCTCATGGTTTGTTTCTAACTCCACGAAACAGAATTAACTCTTGTCAAAATCAAAGATTCTCTAAATACTTATTTCCTAATTAAATTTTTCTGCTTATTTTACTCAAAGTGAAATAATAATTAGCCAAATAGAGACTATTATTCACATGAATTTTGGTCCATTCTAGGAGAACTGTGTGTCCCAATATCTATAGGTTTGGTTTCCTCACTAACCATCACTTAAGGAAAATTATTTCAATCTGAATCACCTTCAGTCATTGGTCAACCTGAGGACTGATCTGAACTACCGGGGAGGTCAATCTAAACTCTGGACAGAGAAGCAAAAAGGATGATTATGACTTCTGAAAAATAAAAGACCCATTACACATCAGAATCATGTCTGGCTAACATTAATAGAATCTCCTATCTCTCTGAGATCTTGAAAGTTGGGAAGTTCTAACTGATGTTATCATGTCTTTTAGGTGCACAAGACTGAAATGTTGGGTAAACAAGAAAATAAAAGCAAGCTAAGTGATGGTTCATTGACGAGTGATTCTGTGCAAATCCATCATGATCTGGGAGACTGCTAGTTAGTTATTTAAGGTCACAATTAATCTCATACAGAGCAAGACCTTAATGGACCTTCATCAAAGAAAGACAGATGCTTTTTAATTTTGTTTCTAAAGAACTGATGCTTATCCTATGCTACTGTGTTTTTTTAAAGTTTTGTATATTCAGGTTTATTGGTTTATATGTTGGTATAATATCGTTGTCAGGTTTTGGTGTCAAGGCTTTGCTAATTAAAGGAACAAATTGTGATGTGTTCCTCCTCTAATTTTTTTTGATAGGTTTTATTTCATGTTTAAATGTTGAAAAACTTACAATTAAAATCATCTGAATTTGCAATATTTTTCATCAGGAGGCTGCTAATTACAAATAATTTCCTTAATAGTGGCTTTTCAGATCTTTTTTCTTGACCTAGTTTTAGTAACAAGCTTTAAAAAATTATTTGGCAGTTTGTGAATTGTTTGGAATAAAGTTGCTCATGATATTCACTTATTCATCTTTAGAAAAATATCTGTAGATGCTATAGCAATATTTCCTATTTTACTACTAATACTTGTAATTTATCCCCCCTCCTGACTCCCTCCTGCCGCTCCTTCCTTTCTTTCTGCAGTTTGCTAGGATTACTCATTTTTAATTTTTTCTTTTGTTAATCTTCTGTATTGTCTTCGTAAGCTTTACTATTGTTTATGGCCAATTGCATTGGTTTCTGCATTTATTTATTAATTTAATTTAGCTTTAATTATTCTTTTTGTAGATTTTCAGCAAAAATTTAAATAATTTACACATTTTTCCTTTTCTAATGTATTTTAAGTTAATTTGTATTCAATTAAACTGTATTTTAAGGTTAATTTAAATAGTAATGGCAATAAGACATTGAGAAGAGCTATTTGGGAAAATAGCACATTATTTATTTATTTTTTTTTAAAGATTTATTTTTTATTTTTATACATACAAGCTGGGGTACAGGCCAGAGGCGTGGGGCGGCGAGAGGGTTCACCAGAGACAGAGCGGGGAGCAGAACAGGCAGATCAGAAATACACTGCTGAGGGGAGCAGCGGGTGAGGCAGGAGAGGTCTGCCGCACCATGTGGGATTCTCCCTGGCCGGGCATCGAACTCGCGTCGCCGCTGCCGACAGCTCCACAGCGCAGCGCTTAACCGCTGCGCCACCGGGGAGGCCA